>NNCF01126229.1:312715-362141 GCA_002313205.1 Laupala kohalensis | reverse complement strand
TCTTTCTTCATTACTTTCAATAGCTTTACGTTTTTTT
Source organism: Laupala kohalensis (assembly GCA_002313205.1). Classification (NCBI taxonomy): domain Eukaryota; kingdom Metazoa; phylum Arthropoda; class Insecta; order Orthoptera; family Trigonidiidae; genus Laupala; species Laupala kohalensis. Next base: position 362,104 of record NNCF01126229.1, on the reverse strand, counting down.
GGAGGCATTGTTAAGCAATGATGTTCAATTGTTTTTGTTTATAATTCTAAATTACCAAGTGTCGGTTAAGTAAGAAAATTCTTTTGTTGTGTTTCTATGACAGCAAAAAAGTAAACAAATTACATACATACATACATACAAACACTCTCCTTTATATATAAGATGAAAAAATTGGAAAATAAAACATTTTTTTAAAGAAAACTTCAAATATTTCCATTAAATTCAAAATTTGTGTGCATCAACATAAGTATAAATATATTGGCGTGAGGCAGTGAATGCACAGAAATGTTGAATGTAATGGAAATATTCGAACCTTCTGCCAAGTTTTGTGTCTCTAGGATATTTGTCCAGTCAAAATCTTTATTTAATGATGTAGAGGGACGAGTTTTGCAAGTAAAACCTGCATTGTCGAACAACAATGCATATCGTGTTAGCGTTATTGCGGCTGTATTCAGTGAACTTTCTGCAATAAATTCATTCATGAATGCAAATTTAAAGCTGCACAGTCTGACTGAAGATTGCTTTTAAATCATGCTTTCACTAATAATTGTAATGCTAGTTAAAGTGTATAATCCACTTAAATTTGATATTTTAACTTGCTAGTTCAGTTATTCTAAAAGTTTTTTATTGGGGCTTTACGGATAACTTAAACTATTCTATAGGTTAACTTAAACCGTAACATATATATGTTGACATAACTGGAGCTTTCGAAAAGGTTCAGTGGCATTTAATACATGAAAATTTCGGTAGAAAGGGAATCATCGAGAGGATAAAACTTCATGAACTTTTACTTGACAAACAGATGGGTTTGTATTGAAATAGGAGAGGAGAGATTGTTGTATAAAGCAATGAAAGAGTGCGCATAAGGTTCGTCTTCGGGACCTATAGTATGGTATTATCTTGTTTTCAATGGAGTGTTGCAACGACTATTTGAAAATGGAATAACATGTGTTGCATATGCCGATGATTTGGTTATGATATCTGAAGGAAATTTGTGACGCGAAATAGAGCAAAGAGGAACAATTTTTGGAAATAGGGGTACGAGAACTATGTGAAATGGTTTAACCATGCATCGGGGTATCTCAAATATTTTTAATGGTTCTTTATCGGAAGGGGTGTTTCCGAACATATATAATATATGGAGAAAATCCTCAGGGCGTTTTTCTTGATTGGTCAAAAGCATTCGATGTCATCGATAACGAAATTCTCCTTTCAAAAATTCATTCTTTAGGCAATCATGGACTTCTACATAAATGGCGGACTGCCTATTTAAAGTATCAACAGGTCGAAATATGCTTTACTAAAAATAAAGTACCTCAACATTGCCTTATCGGAAACAAAGCCACTTATCTGCGGAGCTCCTCAAGGTTTAATTCTCGGCCCTAAACTCTTTTTTAATTGTATGTGAACGAAATGTCATCCTCCACATGACTGCGAAATAGTTTGTTTTTTTTTGCTGATACTAATTTGCTGTATAAACACGCCAACCCTCAAAACGTTTATTCTAACCTCTGGGCTTGGTTTCATGCAAGTCGTCTCATTGTAAACTCTGTCAAAACGTCATTTCACAAAAGTATCACAAAATCTTAACCCCAGGTTTTCTCTTTCTTTATACGGAAAATAATTAAACACTTACGAATACAAAATTCTTAGGTCTCCATATTCAAGACACACTCAAATGGAATTGTCTCGTTGACAGATTCCCAATTAAGCAAATTGTGTTATGCATTCCGAATCTTAGTTAACGTAGTTAGTCCACATATTTCCCGTTGGTATATTTTGTAAAAGTTTTCTCTCAGTACGTTACTGCATTATCGTCTGGGACAATTATGGTTAGAGCATCCAATCTTTCAGAAATCAGAAGAAGATAGTTTGAATAATTTGTCAATCTCACCCCCAAAATTCTTGTAAACGTTATTTAAGGAATTACATATTTTAACACTTCCCTGCATGTATATTTATGAAACGGTTGTGTTTGTTAAGACCGAACTACTGAAGTGCCACCTTTGCCTCATATGAGACTGTCTCGTTCACGAACACAATACTCACAATCGGAATAATATCCATCGTCTTAGAGTGTCAACCACTCTTTGCCAAAAAGGCCATATCATTCGGGAATCATTCAAAATAATTCCCTCCCAAAAAATATAAAAGATATTATTAAATTTAATCTCTTCAGATCCGCAGTAAAAACCTACCTCCTGCACCTACAATGTAAAAGAATGAGCTTCTACAATGTAAAAGAATTTATTGCTTTAATAAAAGTAAAATTCGTTTTGTACTTTATCACGCCATTACTGTAGTACTTTTTAAATAACTTATAAACATTTCAATGCTATTTTCTTGCATGCTTGTGTTGTGTCATGATTCATATTAGTTTAGTTTTACGTGTACTGATTCGCTGAGTGCCCTCCAAGCAATCCAGAACATGTATCCAGCTGATAAGCTGATCCAGAACATCCAGGATGTACTTTTCTCACTTCAAAGTGATGGACAGAACATAATGTTTTGCTCGGTTCCCGGACACGTGGGTATCAGAGGAAATGAGGATGCAGACGATTCCGCAAAGACGGCATGCCTCAGTAATCGCGTGAATTTCTCCACGATTCCAAAACGAGATCTTCTAAATTCCGTCAAGATAAGGATTCTGAGTGAATGGAGCAATCAGTGGTTAGCTGTTGAAAGGAATAAGCTCCGACATATAAAATCTTCTGTTAAGTCATGGAGCAGTTCCTGTAGGCCAGCTCGGCGCAACGAGGTCTTGCTGACCCGCCTGCGCATAGGACATTGTCCTCTCACTCATAGGTATCTCTTACAACTTGATGATGAACCCGTTTGTGAGGAGTGTAGCTGTTCTCTGACAGTGCGTCACCTACTAACTGATTGTAGAAGATACTCAAGTATACGGAGACAAATTGGTCTGGCTGCAGATTTACCAACAATTCTCGGAAATGAAACGGTTAATGTTAATAAACTATTGAATTTTATGAGTAGATCGGGGCTCCTCCCTCAAGTTCTCGGGAGGGTTTAAAATTTGCATTCCCTTTTCATCTTTACTGTCTTTGTTTTCATCGTTCGTGTAATTCGAAAATATAATATTTAAAAATTGTTTTCCTTTTTTGTGAAATAATGTATTGGTATTCTGTTTTCTTTTCTTTTATCTTTGTATTTAGATATTTGTTGAATTCAGGAGGTTTTTTTAGTGGGTATGGTCGAGATATTCGGCGAGTCCCACACACGGGGAAGAGTCACTATGGCTCTTCTCTATGGTGCGAAACTGCATTTTTCCCTACTTGCATGGGCTCTGATGACCTCGATGTTGACGAGCCCTAAAGCCCCAACCAAAAAAAAAAAATGTACTGAACCTTGGCACGTTAATTCTGTAGACTCATCCTGACTCGGGTTTCCTTCGGGTAGAGGCGGATTTTTAATACAGGTTCTCTAGGTTCTTGTGTAGGGACGGCTTCTATTGAAACAATAAATCCTGAATTTAGTGTTATTTTAATAATTACGATTTATAAACACTATTTTCCGAATGAATTATAGTTCGATAATAATAAGTAATTGTGAAATAATTTTTTTGTTAAATTACGAATTTGTTGATATTCTATTAGTATTATAACTCGTAGCCAACTTTTTATCTTACATAGGAATATGCTGAAATTTTTCAATCCGTTTCTACCTTAGAACCCTTGATCAGATTTGATGGAATGTTCCGTAGCTTGCTCCTGGAGAGTCAGTTAGTTTATTGTCCTCCAAGTGGTCATATGCAGTTTGTACTGCTTTCATGACAATAAATTTATTTATTTATTAGACGAAGGTGATACGAGAAATGACGGGTTTAACCATATCTCAGGATAAGACAAAGGCGTTGCTTTTTAGACGAGGGAACCATATTAGAAGAAATCCAACAATTAAATTATGAGACTACAGTAAAAAAATTGTAAGAAAAGTAAAATATTTGTGAATTGTTATTAACTACAAGCCTCTATTTACAGAACATATTCAGGCAATAAGAGAAAAGGTTAAAAAGTTATATTATGCCTTAATGAATATAACTGTTTTAATTCGTGTCCTACGTTGTACTTTTGTATTCCAACTCTCAATTTGGAATACAAAAGTACAACACCGGACACTACGGATTAAAACAGCTATATCGTGGGGGAATGTTACCAATTATGACCTATGGTTCAACTATATGGGGACATAGATATTTAAAAGCACATGTTAAGAGGATATTGCAGAATGTACAAAGATCTGGGATTGAGTAAGTGCTATCGCTTTGTATCTACTTGGCGAAATGCCGTTAGATCTGTTTATAGAAAAAATGCGTAGAAAAAGGTCTAATGGGTCAATTCGTGGTATTGAAATAAATGGAGAACAATGAGGCAGACTGATAAAAACTGCAAGACAAGGATAATGACAATACTGACTCAGCGGTGGCAAAATACAAGTATGGGATACTGTAACAAGAGGGAGAGACACCTACAAAGTTATAGGGATTTGTAGCCCAATAGTGATGTTAATCAAATTACATCGCATGGAAATTACAATATGTATGCATTTAAAGAAGAAAAAAATTACAAAGGATGAAGTATGCATATGTAGGGAGAATATTGATACAGTGGAGTACATTTTATGGGATGGTACGTTAATTGGGTATGATAAAAGACAATTTATGGATGAATGATATGATATATGATATGATAGATACCAGAAATATGCCCAAGTTGATTGAAATGCAACGGATATATTAAATTTTCGAAGACATTTGTGGTAGAACAATAATTAACAACAGGATAAACAACATTAATAACAGGATTGATGTGACAAAGAGAAATAAGAAATAAAAATAATTTAAGAAACAGGTAAACGGTAAGTAAGTAAAAGAAATCGTGTAAAAAACCTGAAATTACTATGGTTGGTGAAGGGGAATATTTAAATAAATCTTAATCTTTAAAAAATCTTAATCAGGCCAAACTAGTTTATCTGGAGTGTATTCGGATAAACTCGTTTTCCCTATCTCATTTTATAACGTACTAGATCACCCGGTTTATGTATAGGATAAAATAGTACTTGCTTGTATTTTTAGGCCTAACTGGATTTAAACACACACCCTCCCAAGAAATTAAATAGAAAACAAACAATGAAACGCCATGTTCTGATTAACTTCGTGTGTTTTTATTTATTGTTACTAGGCAATCTCTGGTGACAGGAATACTGGATGATATTTTTTTCTACGAAAACAAATTTATGAAAGAATTCTTTTGTGAGGAACATTTGACTAATCCCTAACCGCTTTGAATGTGTTTTATGACATCTCAAAGAAAACTCCATTTCTGTTTAGTATATATTCTTCTTTAAAGTGAGCATGTCTTTTTTACTTTCTCATATACATAGTATATAGAAAGCATTGTAATCGTGAAAAAATTTGAAAACGAGGTTTTTACGGAAATATCCGTTTTGGTGACGCCTGATTTCGAAAAAGTTGTTTTTGGCTGGATATCCGCCGGTGTGTCCGTCCGTCTGTGCGCAGCACTCCCGACCGAATGGTAATTTTTTTCTTTTCATTTTTCGTTTTCAGGGTAGAATTTACTTCTAACATATGCACGTGCTTTCAATTTTCTTTTTACGTGAACACAAAGGGCATTTCACATGAAGGTCAAAGTACATTTTTGAATATTTTTCCAAAACTGGTCCAACGATTTTGCTTAAATTTTCTGTACGTAAAGTAGAATTAGTATGCATTACATCCTCATTAGCGGTATTTCACTTGAAATTTTGGTATAGACGAGGTAAAATAATTTATATCTGCTACAATTTCGCATTTGTTTACTGTTTCAAGAAGCTTGAACAATATTTTTAGCAGTATAAATGGGCCAAGCATACGTAGTATACGTTGTTAGTAAACTAAAATGAAAGATATGATAAAGATAAAATACATAGGACAGAAAACGCACTGCAAATACGAAAATACATAAATTTATGTATACAACGAAATTTCATTTACACAATATTTTTACGATAATTATAAGACATATATCGCTATTTGTTTTGAAATATTATTCTGAATATTTATTTTACTCTCATATTTCAAATATAAGACAGTAATAAGTTCATCTAGCGACTTTGAGCATGAACAGAGCACTGGAAGACGACCAAAATATAGAGGACCACGTCAGAAATGACCCTTTCACTATAGAATTTTTTCACTCTTATGCTGCAGACGGAGAAGCGTATATGAGAAAGTATGTGCAAAGGTTTTTCACCACTAGTTTTATTTCCATTCGAATGATATGAAATTCCATTTATATCGTTTGAAATCATATTTAAATGATTTATTTTGAATATGCGCACGATGGTTTCCTTTACAGTATTGATCGCTTTTATATGTCTATGAAATAAGCTTTTGATGCAACATATCCTAAACTTTCCCATACGAAAAAATTAGTTGGTTTGTGAAAAATTATCCTTATGTATGTATTACTTCAAAATATTTTACTTCAAATTTGTTTTACATAAAATTTTCAGAACCAGGGCTGGTTTTTGCATGCAAAATATATTATTTCTTTGCATAGACATTTAAAATTCGAGTATAACGCTGTATCAGTTAGTAGCACACCTATACCTAACGAGGTTCGGGGCGGGATTCATTTTGGAGGTCTTCATTAAAGTGTGGGGGAATCGGACCCAAGCTCTGTTTCCTTAAAATTTAACAATACCTTTGTAAAAATATATTAATCATTTATTTACTGTAAGTATTATTCATAAACAATACAAAACTTTATCAATCTGCCAGTATGTTTATGATGAACTGTGTCTACATCAGACCTAATCCTACGACGAGTTTTTCAATTGAGTAGGCGGAGAGTTAATAAGTATTTTGAATGAAAATAAAATAATGTCCTTGTGCGGTGTTATTTCATTCACACATAAGTCGTGGAACGTCTCTCATATTAGTACGCAAATAAGACAAAAAATGTATCTAAATGTAGACATATACACAACAAAACAGCTGTCTCAATGCGTACTTTGGCCGAAGAACTCGATTCTCAGAGCGAGTAGAAAGCGACTGAGTATCCTGTACTTATTTCGTCCATCAATCCATTCGCGTGCAGTGTTAATGCTTCATCTGCGCTTGAAAGTCTATGTACTTGTTGTCGTGCCCAGAGCTTCAAAATGTAAGTATATGACTACATTTGGTTACATAATTCCTTGGAGGTCATAATATGCAAAAAGCATCATTTCTTTATCGAAAAGTAATGAATAAATTGTAATTTTGAAAACTACCCCATGATTGGAGGGCTCATACCTCGAGAACCCCTGTTCGTATCTCAAAAATGGTTTCTACTTTTTTTATTGGAAATTTAATGAGAAATATTTGTTCATACTAATATCTTTTCGAAAACCTGATCGTCTTGCGAGAAAACGGCGAAAACCGAAAACGTGCACCTTGCGAGTACCTTTTAGGGGTGCGTGGCTCCGAAAAAAATGGGGAGGAGTTAATAATAGTGAACAATACTACATTCTACACTTGATTACCAAGTTTCAAAATTTAACAAATTGTTTCCCCTGTTTTTGCTAATTTCAGTGTACTATACCCAAGCCACATTCAAACATGTTTGCATATTGCGTTCAAGATTACGTAAAAATTAAAATAAGAGTTGTATTTAATAAGAAGCTCGGCTATTAGTTATTTTACTGCTATTATTAAATTTAAGTTTTACTTACGATTGTTTTGGTGGCACATTTAGGGGTCCCTTATGGGATGTGGCTCAGGGCGGACAGCCCGCCTCCACTCGCTCCCGTCTTGGCATGACACTGGATTCAGTCACAAAATTCTCAGACTTTTAGTGGAGCGATGTTAAAGCATCTTTTTCTCCAAATGATCCAGTCTACCTGCATTGGAGCTAAAAGAACTTACACAAGTACATTGCAAATAAAAATATAGGAAGACTACTGTAATAGGGGAGGTTGACTGTACATTACTAACTGCTCCGAAATGAGAGTTCCCACACTGATAAATCGAAGCATGTAAACGCGAAACGGTCTAAACACCAAAAATGTGTATTTACAGGAGACACAAAAAACTGATTAAACACCATAATTGATTACAAAAAAAATTCAAAAAATCATCGTAGATTACTTGTATGATATTGTAAGTAATGGTGCTTTAAAAATAATAAAATTTAATCGGAATTTAAGATGTTCTGTTGCAACCATTGTAAATGCTAAATAAGTAAAATCAGGAGGATGTTCGAAATACATTAGATTTCAAAAAGAAAAACTGAAATACCATGGATAATACCCAAAACAGTGTTTCTGCCACGCATGATAACCATCATTTGTAAAAAACTGTCATGTACCTGAATATGCAAATGTCTCCTAGATTTTTCGTTTCTTTTTTGCGTAACCAGAAGGACCAAATCACACAAATGAAGTGTCGTACGCTCTAGCATTAAAGGTGTGTTGACACCTCCCTATTATTTATCCTCAATTTTTTCCATTCCAAGATAACAGAATTAAAAAATTTATATCAAGAAAAGATGCTACTTGACTCACTTATCTGAAAAGGATGTTACTTTACTTGACTTCTCACATTTGAAAGCGCATAAATAATATTCGTGAGCAATCGTACGTGAGTTACGTGATTGTTTATTCGTAATTGTTCTGATGTAACCGAATGAAACTTGGCTATTACTAGTAGATTGGGAAAAGTATCCAGGTAAATAAAGTAGTCTTGTTAATAGCCTCTTTTACCATTGTTCTTATTGTTCGGATAGCACTACTCGGATAACTTCCCGTCCGGTAATGGTAGATTATTGAAACCTGATCTTGCTACCTTCTTTAATTTATCTATGTATGGTTTTCGCTCCAGTCTCCTGCCAGAATATCCTGCACGATTAGTGGCCTTTTTTCCTCTCTCTCAACCGTTATGTTTTGTTTCTCTTTATCTTCAAGTCTCTGAATAATTAGTTCATAGTCAGATCTCGCCGGAACTGTCTGCCACAAATGCCCTAGACCGGCAGTTTTGATTATAGTTCTAATTTTTCGACCCCACCCATCGTTACACGTGAACTCGTAGCATTCGGATATATTGCTGTTCCTTTCCCCATTTCTTATTGAAACCCAATATTTAAAAGCCTTCATCTTAATTTTTACTTCTAACGGTTGAACTCCGAATTCCCAAAGAGTACCATAGTTAGCTGTACTCGGAGGTACGCCAAGAGTATTTTTCAAGAATTTATTTTGAGGCGAATTAAGTGATGCGCAATCCCCAACACCCCATATTTCAGCTCCATACGCTACTGCAGGTACGAATAGTGACGTGTACATTTTTACTACAATCCTTGAATCGATGTCAGGGATGGTACCAGTACTTCTTTGGATTTCATTTAGAACGTACATGTTTTTTGTACCAGGTTGCTTACTTTGACACCTAGATAAGTGTTATCTTTAACGATCTCGAGAGGTTGACGTTTTTGATTCCAATTTTCATTTTTACTAATCATCCATTCGTTTTTTAATACCATTACTTTGGTTTTATGTATGTTTATATGTAGATACATTTTATCACAGAACAGATCCAACGTATCTAGACCTATCTGAAGTCCCGACGGTGTTATAGAGAATAGAACAAGATCATCCGCAAATAGCAACCCTGCTATCTGTTTCTGTTAAGGAGGATCACCTATTGTTCCTCCATCTGTGGATGCCTCACATAAGATTTCTGTTATGTCGTTAATAAATAACAACGGAAAGAACACACATCCCTGCTTCACTACCTGAGTTACTTGAAAAGCAGGAATTAAAGTAGCATTATTTGTTTTATCGCATGCACCGTCGAGGTGAGTCGCTCCACGTCCTGACGGTGGGATACAGAGAAGGCTCTCAAGTATTTCTTTCCTGATACTTTTCTATTCTCCTAATTACCTAGTTTTTTCACTTTAATTGCTTTTATCTTCTGTACTCGTCTTCTGTGTGTGCTGAACGCTCACCCATCTGTTTTCCGTGCATGGCGACCCGTGTCGGAGGGAATGGGAATCCTGGCGAGTTGAGGAAACATGCATACATAGAAGGATGCGTGCCAATACGCCAGCTTTGGTTTCGGCCTCTTCTAGACGGGCGATCGGGGGCTAACCCACCCCCGACCAATCGGCTCGGACTAGGTCTTCGACTGAACTCCAGGGTGAGTGGGGGCACGCAGGGGTCCTTCCTCCAGGGGACGTACATCTAGTAAGTTCGTGTTTGGCGAACACAGGGCCCCGAGCTGAGTCTGGCATTACTTCCACTTACTTGTGCTAGGCTCCTTCCTTTCTCCTTCCTGACCTCCTGTGGTCACCTCTTGTTCTTTTCGATCCCGACGCTAGTAGATTGCGAGGGCTAGGATATCTTTCATTTTCCTCGTTGTAATGTTTTGATGTAATGATATATGTTTTAAATGTTGTAATTCAGGAGGGTTTTGTGGGTATGGTTGAGTGATTCGGCGAGTCCCACACGCGGGGAAAGTCATGTAGGGTCTCAGTGTGTAATTGCATTTTAGGGCTCCAATGACCTCGATGTCGATGNCCCCGCTGGTCGGCGGCGTTGGAGCAAAAGAACCTGCTTAAAGAACCCTGCGTGTCCCCGCTATATCTCAGTGTCAACCCTGGCACCCCTGTGAAGTGTCCCCTTGTTGGACTCAATGGTACGTGGGGAACACGGGGATGAAATTTAAATCCATACGCATGGAAAAACCTGTCCCTCTCTTGTCACTCACCCCTTTTGTAGTTTCTTTTGTAAAGGATAGCGACAGGCCAACAAAGCCTCGCCTCCTTTTAATGCAGTGTGTGTTAGAGAGAAAATTGCTATGTCGATTAGTGCCTGTCGTCATGCTACGGCAATAAATGAAAATTTTGGTCAGTCGCAATGTGTTCTGCGCCATCGGAACGGAGAAATTCTGCTGGAGGCACGCACAGATAAGCAAATTGAATTTATCTTCTACGACCGTTGAAGACTATTGCTGGCTTGAAGATTAAGGTGAGCACTCACCCCAGCTTTAACTTTCGCAAAGAAGTCAACCACGACGACTTTGCAGGATAAAGTGAAGAAGAATTAAAGGCATTTTTCGAATTAAAGGCGTAGTAAATATCCATAGAATCAGGAGGAAGGTGCAGGGAACGTTTGTCCTCACCTCCACACTGGTTCTGACATTTGATCGCCCGTCTTTTCCAGAAACCATACACTGTGGTTTTTATTCACTTCGTATCCGCCAATATGTGCCGAACCATCTGCGGTGCTACAAGTGCTACAAGTTCGGTCACACATTAGACAGGTGCAAATCACCATGCGAAGTTTGTGTAAATTACGGTAAACAATCTCACGAGTCGTCGCCTTGCTCGCCGCCTCCATGTCAAACTCGACCTCCACGTCGACGTCGACCTCAACGGTAAATTCGACACCTTCAACAATCACGTCCTTCAAGGAACCGACGTCTGCCGACCCACGATCTCCCCGACGTCCAACTCGGGATCGTTCTCAGCAGAGAACGTCTCACAATAAAATGTCCCGTAAACCGAACTCTTTATAGTCAGATTCCAATGTTGTTGGCTTACATTCCGGTAGTCGCCGACGCTCAAGGAGCAAAAATCGTGGACATGTTTCAAGCTTCGTTCAGACCGTTTGTATGAGGGTGAACCTATCATCCCTTACATTTACGGTTTGTAATATCACCATGGGCAGTCATTCACGAAGAAAGATCTTGCTGGTCTGATCGACCAGTCACCATCCCCATTTCTTATCTTTATTAATATGGTATTTCAATGCCCACAATTCGATGTGGGTTTCTTTACACAACTGCCGAAAGGGTGATATCATTGAAAAACTGTTAGATAGCCGAGATATAGCGTTCCTCAACACGGGCCACTCCACTCACTTCTGTACAGCTTCCTGATCTTTCTCGGTGCTGGATTTTGCCATCTCTTTCCCCATTCTTAGACCGGACAGTTCTTGACAATCTGTATGGCAGTGACCACTATACGATTCTTATACATTTCAACGTCTTTTGCCTCTCGGCTTCACGCCCATCTCAATTGATATTTAAAAATGCAGACTGAGATGTGTTTAAACGCAACATTAATCTTTGCGATGAGCCTTTCGCCGATATGGATACTACAGCATCCCATTTCTCAAAGCCGCCGATGTTGCCACCCTTAATCATCATGTAATCCAAGACATTACCCTGTTCCAAGGTGGAATTAGGTTTACGCAAAGGCGGTCAGTGCTAGAAAGAAATCTTTAGCGCGGTTTAACAAGTATCTCACTGTTGAAAATCTCATTAAGTTTAGAAGGTGCAGAGCCAGAGCAAAACGAACTCTTCGAGGAAGTAAGTCGTCCTCCTGGGAGGCTTACATTTCATCTCTTACAAGCCGTACTTCATCATAAGTCGTATGGCATAAAGTTCGCAAGATTCAAGGTACATAATCCTCTTTTTCCATTTCTGGTCTCAATGTAAATGGACAGCTTGAAACTTTACCCGACGTCATCGCTGAGGAACTTGCATTGCACTATGAAATAGTCTCTAACTCCTCCGGGTTTTCCCCAACGTTTCTTCAACAGAAAGCTCGCGCGGAAAAGTTTTGCTTCGTTTTCTCCTGTTGCAGAGACGAGGAATATAACATTCCTTTCTCTATGACGGAGCTGACCTCTACCCTTGAGTCTTCGAAAGATACAGCACCTGGTCCTGATCAAATACATTACGCGATTCTAAAACATCTTCCAGAGATAGGCATAAAATTCCTTCTGAAGTTAAACTGTATTTGGAGTGAGTATACCGTCACTGCTCAATGGGGTGAGGTCATAATTATTCCACTTCCGAAGGGGGGAAAAGATTGTTCTAATCCGTCGCGATTTCTCTGACAACTTGTGTTTTCACATTGTTACAAAGAATGATCAATCGTCGCCTTGTTTGGTCTCTGGAATAGCGAAACCTTCTGACCCATATTCAATGTGGTTTCAGAAAACAGCGGTGAACGCTAGTTCACTTTGTTACGTTGTCATCCACCGTATCATAAGCGTTTGTTAAGGGAATACCTTGTAGCCATCGTTTTTGACCTGAAGAAAGCTTTTGACAACCTGGAGGTACGGAATCCTACGCACATTGCACTCGTGGGGATTCCGTGGCTGTCTTCCGCTGTTCCTGGAGAGCTTCCTATCTCAACCCTTTATCCGCGTTCGCCTCGGTATTTTTTAATCATCGAATCATCCTTTGGAAAACGGTGTCTCACAGGGCTCAATCTTAAGCGTCACTCTCTTTGCCATAGCCATAAATAGCATTGCGTCATTGGTTCGAGAACCGGTACATGCGTCTCTCTTCGTTAACGACTTCGCCATCTATTGTTCGTCTAGCAGCATCTCTGTTGGTAACTGCAATTGGTTTTAAACCGTTTACACGAGTGGAGCATGTCTACCAGCTTTAGTTTTTCTGTATCCGATTCATGCTCTATGCATTTTTGTAGGATATACCATTTCCATAATGATCCAGATCTTTTTCTTGGGGCCAACATCTTCCTTTAGTTGACTCCGCAAAATTCCTGTGTCTCACATTCGACCGCACACTAACTTGGCGCAATCACTTCCGAAAACTACGATCCCATTGTAATTGTTCCATAAACCTCCTTCGCTGCTTAAGCGCATCATCATGGGGCGCAGACCGCACTTGCCTTCTTCGTCTGTATAGAAATCGCGTTCGGTCTGTATTAGATTATGGCAGTATTGTATACGCCTCCGCATCACCGTCGACACTCAGGCCCCTTAGCAGGATCCATCATGCAGGAGTCCGCATTGCAACTGGTGCTTTCCGCACTAGTCGAATAGAATACTTACTAGTAGACGCTGGCGAACCATCTTTTAACAAGAAATGTGATATTCTACTTGGATCTTACAAAGTGAAACTGATGGAGTTTTCAAATCACCCCATTCGGCAACACGCACATTCCCCAATCTGTATTTCTTCTTACGCTGCAAGACTTTCGTTACCCCGCCCAGCGGGGGTCCGTTTTCAACAACTGCTAGAGGAAAACATCACACTGCTTCCCTCAGTGAAATACCAACACTATCTCACACCACCTTGGTCCTTCATGCAACCAACTATCGACTTTCGGCTGTCTAAACTTTCAAAATAAGACACTCCTGCTGCTGTGTACCAACAGCATTTCGGAGAACTAAAGAACCTCTGTTTGGATCATATGTTCATATACACTGATGGCTCAGCAATTAATAATTCCGTTCGTGCTGCTTTCCACTGCCATAATGCCACCAGTTCTTTTTGCTTTCATACCTTTTGCAGCGTGTACACTGCTGAGAAACTTGCAATCCTTGAGGCGCTGAAGTTCATTTAACTACTTTAATATGGCGTGTGGTTCTCTGCAGTGACTCTATTAGTGCTCTGTGGTTAGTGTCTTCACTATACATTTCTGACACCCTTACACTCACATTTCAGAATCTAATAAGCCATCTAGTCGTTTAAAATTTTGAAATAGTCCTTTGTTGGATTCCTGGGCACGTTGTTATTATGGGTAATGAAGAAGCTGATGAGGCAGCGATGCGGGGAACACAGAGGGCAGTCCTTGATCTTTCATCTGTTCCTACGTTAGATTCAAAGGTTGCCATAAGATCGTCTCTTCTTGGGACATGGGAAGCCGAATGGCAAACTTGCACCTTCAAGCTGAGGAAGGTAAAAGACTCCGTTAAGACCTGGATGTAATCATCCCGTGCGAACAGACGTGAAGAAGTAATCCTTAAACGTCTTCGTATTGGCTACTGCTATCTTACCCATGGTCATCTCTTACGCTGTGAACCTCCCATCTGTGGAACTTGCAACACAACACTTACCGTGGAACACTTTCTTATGGAGTGTCTTAAGTATAGTACCAGCCGATGGCGACACAATCTACCCAACAGTTTGAACGTTATGCTTGGGCAAAATGAACAGATTTTTGATGCGTCTTTTTAGATTCCTTCAGGAATGTGCCCTCTGGAACAGTATCTGATCTTTCTTCGTATGTCATTCCTCAAATCCATAAACGAAACGGGGCTCCTCCCACAAGTTCTCGGGAAGGTTTTGATTAAATCTTTCCCCCTTTGCATTGAATGTGCATTTTTCCTCTCTAAATTTACTTTTTTTTGTTTTTATAATGTTATAGGAAACTGTTGTCTCTCTATCTCTTTTCCAAGTTTTTTTGGATATATTGTAATTCAGGAGGGTTTTTAGTGGGTATGGTTGAGTCATTCGGCGATTCCCACACGCGGGGACAGTCATGTTTGCTCCCCTTAGTACGTAACTTACCTACCTGTATAAAAATTGTAGGGGTCTAATGACCTCGAAGACAATCCCTTATCCGCTAATACACTCCAGAGGATGTCTCTGTTCACAGTCACTGTCGAAAGCATTCTCAAAATCTACGAACACGCTGAACAGCTTTCCGCATTTCTTTCGAGTTTCTCTCTCGGCTAACGTGTTTAAAATTAATATATTATCTATACTATTGTTGCTTCTAAAACCTGCCTGTAATGTCGAGAGTTTATTTTCTTTCTCGACCCAGAATTGTAATCTCCAGCACAGAATTTTGCAATAAATATTTCTAAGAACATCAAGTACTGAGATTCTGTTTGGATCGTTTATAATTCCTTTGTTTTTATAAATACGTTGTCTTACAGCCGTTGTCCATGCGTATGGAAAAACATCTTCATCGTAGATGTAATTAAAAAAGTCGGTTAAAAATGGCACAATATCATTGGTTAGTTCTTAATAAATTAGGATGGAACATTATATACTCCGGGCTCTTTATTGTTTTTTAAATCGTGAATGGCAGAATATATTTCATGTGATGTAATACATTTATCTAGTTCAAACACTGTATCGGTTGTAAATATTACTTGTTTTGTTTCTAGTTCGGAATGTGTTCTGATTTCCTGCAAGAAGATTTTTAAAGTGCGTTTTCCATCCTATTGCATCTATGTTATTTGATATACTTTATTTCGTCTTGATTTACGAATTGTGACCCACAGGTCACGGCTACATTTTTTGATAGTACTTCTCTGAGACGTTCTGCTTCCATTTGTTGCCAGGCTCGTTTACTTTCCTTAACTATGCGTTTGTATTAAGATAAGATTTGCACAATTCTATCCCACCTAGCCATTGATATATTTTCAAGGCTGATTTTGCGGATGATTTCGCATATCTGCAGGCATCGTTATACCACACCGGATGTTTTCTTGAATTTTTGTTCCCTTGAATTATTTTCATATTCGACCCTGATTTTTGCAAACAATGTATTATAGAGTGCGCTGCAGCGCTGTAATTTTGGGCCGCGAGTTTGATTTGGAAATTGTAACGTAACACGAGATTCTTTGAGAAATTCGCCTTGTAGGCCGAGAGGTAACTTTAACCGAGCGGATAAGCATTGGAGCTAATGAACATGAAATATGAACGTCGTGGAGGTTGCCAATAACCTTATTTTTGAAAAAGTTGTTAAACGTAAGGATAAATAGTTTCTTTTTTATATTTCATTGCCTCTCTCTTTGAAAAAAAGGATGCTACTTTAAATATCTTGAAAATAAATATAAAAATAACTCTAAAATCACTAAGGGGAAAATTAAAAACTGAAACACCTAAAACTTACATGCGCAACATGTGCCCGGCAGATAGTGGAAGAGTGGTGAAAGACGACCTAAATGTAATTTGTTCATATTATCGTACAGAATGTTAATTTCACGGGTTTATCTAGTATTTTATAATCTCGATTTCCCCACTGTTATTGTATAATACGTGTTAGTCTCGCGACGATGTATACGCCCACGCAATTTTTGACTGCCCTAGCAATTAAACGATCTCCAGAAGGCACTTAGATCTCCATTGGTGTTGCCAAGGGAGAACGCTATTTGAGAAAAAAAATGGTTTTATTTTTCTCTTAGAATGTTGTACATTTGCATTTGTCAATTAAACACTGCATCCCTGGTTCTTTGCTTCATGAAACTTCAAATAGAACACTTTCTTAGAACGTGAAATCACGGAGTATGCTTAAAGCTCTTTACGATTACACCTCAACTACAGGTCGTACAATATAACGTATGCGCCTTGACATTAAATCAGAAGCTTGCTTAAATGCGCCTTAACCAAACACATTTTAATTTACCTTCGTTGTACAATACTGTGCATAACATATGAATACCTGTGACTTCGTTCGTATATATTATTATTAATTTTGGAATGTTTCGTATAATTCTTCTACATTTTTTTATATTTCATATATGAGCAATGGATAATTTTAATCCGGCGCGATAAAATACGATATCCGTTGCCATTGCAATTTCTTTCAAATACACCCCTTCCACGACTACGACAATGTCGTTTCCAAACGCCACTAGTCCCTTGGATTTTCGTATCGGAAGGCCATAATAATATTTCACGGGAGTGGTCTTAAAACCAAACCTTGTGGAACGCCACCCAAGATTGTAGTTTTGGACCAACGTATATGTTGTAAATAAGTGTCCTGTTTTAGTTCTTCCCTAAGATATTTATTTAATGAAATTTTTATCCTCTGTCTAATTTATCTTAATTAATTTCTAAAAACGCTTCGTTGTGGGTACCAATGCTTTGGACTGGGTGCTGAGGAATCTGTCAGGAGTAGATCAATACAAATCTGTATAGGGACGAGCCCTAAAGCCCCACAAAAAAAAAAAAATGTATAGGGTTTCAAATTACGTGCGTATGGTAAGGAAAGTGTTAAATTCTAGTTCGTGTTCAAGAGAGCAAATCAGGAGGTGAGCTTCTAACAACCCCGTGATTATTTATTAAAAGGAAAGGGTTTTGTGGAAAATATTGGATAGAAATATTGCTGTTTGGAATGAAATGCTACTTGTGTTCTAGTTTGATATCTCTTTTAGATTTTTTATAATTAATATATTTCAGCATCTGATTCTCCATAATACTTCGAACGTGAAGCTTAAGGTTTTTATAAATTAGCTTCAATATTTTTCTTTTACAGGTGGCGTACATAGTGGCATTTACTATTGAATTATGGTGGATCCTGGAATCAGAAGGTAATTAATTTTGACATAGATGTGATAATCCAATCAAAAAAAATGTTTTCTGCAGTTAAACAAAGTAGCATGCTATTTTCGAAGAATCCTTGTGATGCATTATAGTGTTATTCATACGTTGATCATAGAGGTACTGAAATTTCACTTCTGGTGTCCAGTGTTCTTTAATTACTTAAAAACACATACTTAAAAATCACCCGCATCTGAAGAACCACCTCAACCTATATCCAGACATTTCCTCTGAAGAGTGTGTTTTAATCGATTAAATTGTGGTAAAATGCATTATGTTCCGGGTTATTAGACGTAAGCAGTACATTTGAATAAAAAAAATAAGTACCTTCATCTAACGACTCTCTATAAAAAAACAGAGAAAAGTGCTATCTTGCGCTCATATGTTCAAATATTTTTATCCATAGAACCGATAATAATAGTAGCATTTCAACTTTCACGCTGTAAGAAGCACACAGCCTTACTGCGATCGAAGAATGACGTACAGAATTTACTTACTATTGCACCAATTCAGACAACTCCGGAATCCTCGCTCGTGTCGCACTACGCGTTTCATTATACAACCCTGTTGCATTAATAAATGTGACAGGTTTCGTCACAGACCAACTCCAGGCAATGTGGTCAGAAATAATTAAATACTTGTGAACAAAAAAATAAAATTTAACAACTCAATTATTTACAAATATTCCAAAACACAAATGTGAAATGCCCTTTTAATAAGAACTGGGATGGATAGAAGCTCTTAGGGACCGAATGAAACCTAATTCGCGTGTTTTAATTTCTGCGCATGTGGAATGTTATAGAAGAAATTCTAGAAAATAACTGTAAAGCATTCATTATTTTTCTTGTTATGTTTTCGGTGTACAACTTTGCTTGCACCGTTTTTTTCGACATTCGAGGCTTTATTGTAGAAACCTGGTTATACATTTACGACTCAAATATTGTCTATCGTTGGCCACTACTATCTCTCATCTTTCGGGCAGCGTACGAAACGTAGAAAAAACTGATCATTTTTTAAGCGATCCACGTATTGATCCAATTTTTGACTTCTTCATAAAAATGAAAGTGTTGGTCAGTCAAGCCGTGTGCCATTCATCGAAACAAATGATAGAGGGAGCAATGTCTGGAGACTACGGCGGGTGGGATAGGACTGCCCATTTCAACGTTTCCAAATATGTTTTGACCGACTTTGCGACATGGGATTGAGCATTGGCATGCTGCAAAATCACTTTATCGTGTCTCTCGTTGTATTGCGGCGATTTGTATTACAATGTTCGGCTTAAACACATTAATTGCTTTCGTTACAGATCACTTGTGATTGTTTCAGACAGTTTTAGCAGCACATAATGCCTCAAATTCTGCGTCTTTGAAAACCTCTCTTCCACCGCTATGCCGGTCTTCGATATCAAAATTCTTGAAGCCTTGAAACAACTCACGACACGTTCTTTCACTCATAGCGGTCTCACCGTAAGTATTTGAGAGCATTAGATGAGCCTCAGCCGCAGATTTCTTCATATTGAAACAGAATATTGAAACCTCCCACAAATGACGAGAATTTTGCTCATACACTGACATTTTCAATCGAGAATAACTTTACGATGTGGACACAAATCGACTAATGTTTCGATGGGGTTATGTTGACAAATACCCAAGCTTATGACGTCTAAATCTGTTTATTTCCACCACCACATAACGTTAAAGCCATCTAGTGGAAAACGTCAGAAGCAGAGTTGTACACCTAATAAATTAGCCTGGGAAGGGATGAGTGAAAAAGAAAGGGATTAATCGCAAGAAGTTATGTGGTTGTTCATCCTGATATGAAGAGCAGTGATGTAGTTTATTCCACATAAAAACTTATTCAAATCGTGTATGTCAGAAGATACATACAGTTTCTACGGGTGCATTCACTGGATTAACGAATTCGAGAGTTATTGAGTGGCTGGATTTGTAAATGAAGTGGAAGAATTGATAATCTTGCCAGTATTATACCTGGGTTCTTATCAACATTTTGTTCCTGGAGAAAGGTAAGAGGGGAGTGGTTGAAGTGTTCGTTTTTGTTTAATTATTTGAGAAGGTTAGAGGGTTGTTTATAGACAATATGAAGGAGTTGGTTGTAAAGAACATATGTGGAGGGCTTGGAGGCGATAAGATGGTATAAATCTTAGAGAATGGGACTTTAGAGATCGTGTGTTAATGGAACAGTCTGTCGGGGAAGATTTTTTATTGCTTCGCAAGCCTCTGCATGTAGACTTGCTTCGCAGTAAGATTTCCTCCTCTCCAAAATAAATACTCAAAGGTTCAATTAGAACGAGGTTTATTATGTAAACAAATTCTTCGTAGAGTAAACAAAGGATAGCACGAGACGACGAACGCCAGGCGTTGAAAGTTCAATGCGAATTTGAATGGAGATGGAGATGCTGAGCTGGACCTGGGTAGGAGATGGCTCCTTGCAGGATGTGAGGGAGAGCCGGGTCCAGTTGCAGGATCGGGAGATGGTGGCTCCTTGCAGGATGTGGGGAAGAACCGGGTCCAGTTGCAGGATCGGGGGACGCCGGCTCCTTGCAGGATGTGGGCTATCTCTAGGTTCTTCTCGTCAGTCGTCATTGCGGTAGTTGGGAAAGAAACATTGTACGTATTAACTTTATGTTTATGTGGGGGCTGCCGCACAAGGTTAGTGGATAATATGTTTCATCTCCAGTGGTTATGCTTTTTATAACTCAAAATTCACCATTTCACTTGTGATAGTCATTCAGATAAACTGTTATGATTTCTCAGTTCATGGTTTGGTTCGTTTCTGTTAGTACAGCCATATTTCCTGAGGTATGAAGAAGATTTTCCATTTGAAATTGATTGAAATATAGTTTCATAGCATGAGGTTTTTATGCTTGTAGAAACTCGAAATTTCACCATCCACCATGATAGTCAGCCAGTATTAATCAACTGTATGATTTCTCATTACTTGGAGTAGCTCATTCCTCCGTTAGTACGTACATATCTGCCTTGTGATATAAGATATTTTCCATGTTTGGATATTGAATATGATTTTTGGAGGTGACGCGCATGCTGTGCAGTGACATATATATACAATATAATTAGATACACAAGTTTGAACTGTTAACCAGTGTTGAATGCTGAATTCTGGCAGTTCTGGTGGGTAGGTCTAACAGTATCATCTAGCAGAAGAAGAAAAAACATAATTAGTTATTGTATACATCGTGAAATGTTGACCGTGAACGTTTCCGATAATGTTATCATCTTCTCTATTCGTCAGGTTGACAATAGGATTTTTATAATCGTTCCTGCGTTCGGCCTGAGCAGTTGCGTTTGCGTTGGTTTTTTTGTGATAATCATATTGTGCTGTACAAGCAGAAAAATGCAAACGTATTATTTGTTTGTAACCGTTTGCGAAAAAGTGAAGTAAATTCTTTGAAGAAGTGATTCATATCTTCTTGTTTTGGCTTCCCGTTGTTCCTGGCGATTCCTGGGGAAATTACTTCAGTGGGATACATTTTATTTGTTTGAGCTGTGTTCTCTTTGCGTGGTTTGACGGTAGGAACAGCTTTACGTTTTGTCTGTTTCGAGTGCGTGGTCTCGGGTTGTTTTGAAATCGATGACCTTCGGTCCACAGTCGCGTGTCCTTTATCGAGTATTTTCGATATCGTTTTCGATGATTTCGATTTTCGTTTCTATGGGATGCACTTCTATCGATCCGCACGTAGCTTTGTCGGTTGGGTCGGTTGGTTTCTTTAAGATCGATTTCAAGTTTGGTTCCGGAGAATGTGATATAGACGGCTCCAGTACTTCGCTTGTTTCTGATGAAGAAGCGGTTGGTACCCGTGTCTGATCAGCAGCGTGTGTTTGTTGACGTGAGACATTTGAAGTTTTGCAATGGGCCTTGAGAATAGGATTATTTACAGTTTAATACTTTAATAACACTCTTGAATTCACACGGAGTGCTGCAATGTCGAGCTTGCTTGCCTAATTTAGAGTGATACCAGCACATTTTGTTAGACTTCATCGCGCGTGGATGAACATTTCGCTGAATTTTGCTAGTGATGCTGGCAGCGTTTTGACGTTGGAAGCAGCAAGGAGTTAAACAGCATTTTGCGTGGTTACCAAATGTGGTGTGATACCAGCAAATGTTCGATCGCGTTTCGGATCGTGGGCTGAATTTACGCTGCCCATACAGTACATTATGTTGAGATAATGTCGTCTGTAATTGAGCCACTTGCTTGGTAAGGGTGTCCAAGGTTTGAAGAATATATTTCATTGTAAGACCTGTAGTCGCAGTCGGGTTACTCGTTGCGTCGGAAAGAACAGGAGTATTTACATGAGCAGCTGCGACGGTTTCTGTAGTGATTACTGCGTCAAGAGTGCTCGAAGTATCAGCGATTTCAACAGGTTTGTCCGGTGTAACATGAATAACTTCCACGGTATTAGAAGTGGGGAGTATTGCATTAATTTTGTCGGCGAATTCCGCTTGTTCTGACAGGCTATATTTTGCGTATCCCGATGTCAAGATATCTCGAATTGTAGCTGGTAAGGCTTTTAGCCATATTTCTGCCAAAGACGAGTTATCTTGCGGTTCGGTTCCGGCGAGATTCTGGAAATGGTGAAGAAATTCTGACGGAGTGCGATCACCGATGGTCTCAGCAGATAGGATATTGTTGATTGTAGTTTGCGGGTTGGTGAACCGATTAATCAAGAACTGTTTGAGACGTTCATACGACCTGTTGTCGTCTGGTGTCAGTAATTCCGGGTCAATGACATTGATTACAGATTGCAAGTGTGGAAGAATGGTCACGTACTTGACAAACGGGGAGGTAATTTCTCGCACGGTGAATTGTGCTTCCGCTTTCGCGAACCACTTTTTCGGGTGATCCTGCCAAACGTTGGGAAGGGGTATTTGCGCGGTCGAGTCTGGCGAAAAAGTAATGAAAGACTGTACGTTTTCATAAGACATTGTGAAATTGTAGCAAATTTACTTGTCTGAATTGAAAATAACTAGTGACAAACTACAAAGCAAAGCAAAACTATGTTACACAATAAAAATTAACTGAAGATAAAAATTATATTAACATTGATTAAAAAACGAGACATGTAATATATGTACTAAGTGAGCGCGAAAAAAATTTTAGACTAGGAATTCGATTCCAATGGAGCAAAATTTTTCGCGAAATCACGACTTGGGCTGCACAATTCGATTTGCACGTTTAGTGAGTGAATTATGGCAAAGTTTATTACGTTAAGTAAGATGGGGTCACCGTTAGAAAACTGATTATATTGAATCAGAGAATTATCTATTTTGTGCTAGTGTTTAGCAAAGTCAGATCAGAAATAATAGCGTGATCAAAAAGAGGGAGTCACGAGCTTGTTTTTTTGGATCAGAAGGTTGCGTTGTTCAAATGACGTCGCGGATCACCAGCTTATTTATTTTGTCGGGGAATATTTTATATTGCTTCGCAAGCCTCTGCATGTAGGCCTGCTTCGCAGTAAGATTTCCTCCTCTCCAAAATAAATACTCAAAGGTTCAATTAGAACGAGGTTTATTATGTAAACAAATTCTTCGTAGAGTAAACAAAGGATAGCACGAGACGACGAACGACAGGCGTTGAAAGTTCAATGTGAATTTGCGCTTCGTTCGTGTAACTCACGATAGACTTCAGGTGAGTCGGTGGTCGAGGGTAAGGAGTTTCCTTCTTCGTCGTCAGGTGGCACCGCTGGTTATGTCTAGTCGTAGCTAGTCGACGAAGTGCAATGTTCGGGTGCGTGATGGCTCCTCCAGTTGAAGTTATCTTCGTGTCCCGGAGCGGGTCCTAGGGTTGGCCGCGAGGTGGCGCTTCGTGATGATGCTTTTCGATGTCGTGGTGGTTGAAATTGTTCTGTCACCGGTTTCGGAGATAGAATTTCTTCAGTACCTGGTGTGTGGAATTGTTGTGTCACAAGTTTCAACTTAGACGATTTTCTGAGCTCGGAAAATAATTCAGTCTCAGGTTTCGAAGATAGAATTTCTTCAGCACTTGGCGTGTGAAATCGTTGTCACGAATTTCAACTTAGAAATTATTTCTGAGGAGCCGAACTTCTTGTGAGAGCTTATCGGATAGCGATGTGAACACCTCAAGAGTTTTCGGCAGAATGATTTCTTCGTTGCTTGTATCTATGAGCAAAACAATGACAGTTGGCGATCCGTGGCGACACAACACTATGTCGAGGTTCGTCTATTAAGATTCTCTAGAAATTTCTTAACAAACTGGACTGAGTTCTCGAATATTCTCGAGTATAACGGAAGTTTCTCGAGGATTTCGAAGCGTTTCGAAAGGCGATTGAGGCGTCTCTCTGCTGCATGGAATCGCAATTGAGGCGTCTCTTTGGTTGCATGGAATCTTCTAATGCTTACAATGTTAGGATTCTTTGGCGTCGTATGTTGAGACTCTCTTGTACAAAGAGTGATATCGCCTTGGAAACTAGCAAACAACATGGCTATCATGTAACTTTTTGTGTGTTCCGTTACATGGGGGAGATTCATCAATACGTATTAGGTATGTATTATGTATATGTAGGAATGTGTTCCTACAAATCCATACTGGGCAGCGATGAACTAGCTTAGTCCTTAGCACAAGTCTATAGTAATTTTATGTCCAAGTTTAAATGCTCATTCATCTCGAGTACCTTATGATACTTTTCTCTATATGGTCATACAAAAATGTTATCGGAAGACGAATGTTCTTAGCGAAAGATATTTTCATCGCTATACCGATTAAGCTCTTTCTGATACTCAAATGTTACCATATACCCATATAAGTGTGATCAGAAAATAAATGTTTCTTAATGAGTAGCAGAGCAGTTCATAATGAGTAGCAGAGCAGCAGAATAGTTTTTCTTTTGAGGTGCTACTGCTGTAGAAATTTTGTATTGGACAAATGTTTCCTGTCGAGTTTTGTAAAATTAAATTCTACCTAGACTCTCAAATGCGTTACTATTCTCACATCAATAAACCTATCTGTCATTTTCGAGATTGTGAATATAAAGCATCTTCTTTAATCATTTCGTAGTATTATTTACAATTATATTTGCATACAAGTATATATTTCGTAATATATAAGTATTTAGTACAATTTAGATGATTAATACTCCGAAAAGTGCGAAAAGATGTTCCAGGGTATTTCTTATTTATTGATGTACATCTAAATATTAACAAATTTTAGCGTTCAACGTTTCCATTTTTCATAACATATCCTAATGTTATGTAAATTTGTATCAGAAAAATAATTTTGTCTTTTTTATGCAAACAAGTACAAATGTGACAAAAGATTTTAATCGTTGTTTATACATTTCATGAAATCTATACCATCGCTCACTAATTTTTGTGGAAAATCGAAAATTTCAGAATAATTATTATACCATAATTGACCTGTAAATGGTGCCATATCTTTTATCATCAATTCCCTCAAGTGCAACCTTAATTTGCCTCGAAACACTTATTTTACAAGGAGTCAAAACGGGTTCAGTTTTTCGACTTGTCGCGACTACGATCAACGAAGTACAAAGGTATTTGGTGCATTTATCTAAAGTGATGTTGTGAATTTTATTACGAAAATAAAATACGAGTACTAATAGTTTAATGATACTCCAGCTATTCCAAATGTTTATAATATCTACAGTTTTGCCAATATTACAGTATAGTTAAACTTGAATGAAAATTATCATTCTGTGCGACAATATGGACGTTTAATTTGAGGAAGGTCGTCTTTCATAACTCTTTAACTATCTTCCGTTTACTTGCCGAGTGGGTAACTAACCGAGTTTTCACTAACCAAGCAACAGATCTTGTTGGTAAATCCGACTCACCGGTCTACATCCCTTACCATAGCTTCCCACCTTCCACCCCTCCTGTAATGTTTACGAAATGCGAGAACGTAGTGGTCAGTAACCATACGAAGAAAACATTCATTGACAAATAATCAAGAGAAGGGTCATTTCCAAAACCACAATTGAAACACTGTAATCAATTAATATTTGGCATTTACATTGTATTCCTTGTGTGACTTTACCATAACAAAACTAGTGGTGCAAAATCATTACACATTCTTTCTCATATACGTTTCTTCGTCTGCAACATAGTGAGAAAAAATTCTATAGTGAAAGGGTAATTTCGGGTATGGTCCTCCATTTTCTTCAATTCGGGCCCTCCTTTTTTAATCAGCTCTGCTACTATACCATCTGGTGCAGGTGCCTTATTATTTTTTAATCTTGCTATAATTAGGTCAACTTCTTGTCTTGTAGGGGGAGGTTCATCCTCCATATATATGGTCTCTATATTATGAAGTGATTCTTGCTGGTTGCAGTTCAGGAGGTCTGAGAAGAACATTACCCAGGTTTTAAGGATACTTTCTCTAGATGTTATCAGATTTCCTTCTTTATCTTTACACACCATAACTTCTTTCTTGGGTATATTGCTGATATCTTTGTAGACTTTAAACAGGCTTTCGATAGGCTTCAGAGAAGGGCAGTAATAGAAAATTTAAGAATACTCAATGTCCAAGAAAATTTAATACATTTGGTTAAACTTACCTTGTCAAATACGAAAGCCAGGATAAAGATAAATAACGATCTATCTGAAAGCTTCCCAATCAATATGGGAGTGAGACAAGGGGAACCCTTGTCAGCTCTCCTATTCAGTTTGATATTAATAACGTACTAAAAAAACTAGACGTAAGAGAGAATATATCCACTAGACTAAGACAGGTATGTGCTTATGCAGACGACGTTGTAATAATAGCTCGAACAACCCATGCTATGTTAAGTTAAAAGAAGAAGCAGAAAAGATAGGCCTTGTAGTAAACACCAAGAAAACTAAATATATGAAATGCTCTAGAAAACCTTGCAAGTCAAAAGAAATTGAAATCGAAAGTAGTAAAATAGAAAATGTACCAGCCTTCAAATACTTAGGTGCAATTGTAAATGCGACTAATAACATGGTTGAAGAAATTAATGAGAGGATAATGGCGGGAAACAGAGCATCTTATATTTACAAGCAACTCTTCAGAAGTCCCTTACTGCTAAAGAAAACGAAACTCCGACTGTATAATACAACTATCAAACCGCTTGTTGCGTATGGGTCCGAAACATGGGTGCTTAATAAAGAAGTGGAACAAAAACTGGCGGTTTTTGAAAGAAAGATATTAAGAAGAATTTTTGGTCCGACTAGAGTCACTGATGAAATATGGAGAATTAAAACCAATGAACTGGAGAATCTCATTCAGCACAAGAACATTGTGAGAGAAATAAAGTCGAGAAGATTAGCCTGGCTGGGTCACATACAAAGAATGGATAACACAAGGAGTACTAAAACGATAACAAATTGGAAGCCATTAAAGCCACGGCATAGAGGTCGGCCGAAAACAAGGTGGGAGGATTCCGTAATCCAAGATCTACAAATTACGAAAATAAAGAACTGGAAACAAACTGTGAAAGATAGGAGGCAGTGGAAGAAAGTGGTTGAGCTGACCAAGACTCACATGGAGTTGTAGAGCCGTTTAAGAAGAAGGTCCTCTATATTTTGGTCGCTCTATTCATGCTCAAAGTCGCTAGATGAACTTATTACTGTTTTTAATTTAAAATAAAATAAATATTTAGAATATTATTCCAAAACATACAGCGACATATCAGTCTTATAAATATCGTAAAAGTGTTATGTTAATGTAATTTCGTTTCAGAGAAATTGATGTATTTTCGTATCAGCAGTGCGTTTACTGTCCTCCTATGTATTTTATCATTGTCATATTATTCATTACTGTTTACGGTATGTGTATTCTACGTCTGCTTGGTCCATTTACACCGCTAAATATTATTCAAGATTCTTGAAACAGTAAAACTAATGTGTAAGTGTAGCAGACAAATTATTTTACTGCGTCTATACCAAACTTTCAAACAAAATACCGCTAATGCGAATGTAATGTATAATAATTGTACGTAACGTACAGAAAAGTTAAGCAAAGTCGTTGTTGCTTAAATTTTCGTTTTTGAGAAACTTTCAAAAGAATACTTTGACCTTCATGTGAAGTACCCCTTGTTTTAAAGTAAAAAAATTAGAGCACGTGCATCGACAACAAGTGAATTCAACCTTAAACACGAAATGCGAACTAAATTGATTCATCCATTTACTCAGAACCGCTGCGCACGGACGGACGGACGTTATGTCAAAAACCACCATAAGTGGCGTGGGAAGGGTGTGATATTTCAAAATAATCAAAAATGATCAAGATTAATGTCGAATCCATAGTTTTTGGGACCGATGAGAAAAACTTCTCGACATCATTCAAGCAAAAGTTCATTTCCAGTGGGGGTACGTCATACGTAGCACCCCTAGAAGTAGAATGGGAAGTAGGTGATGCATAGATAACGACAAATTTAAATTCGATTAATTAAGATGAATGGTGATATTTATGTATAACCAATTTGTTTTCTCGTGCTACAGAGGATTCATTGAGCTACAATAATGTAAATATACAGTGGAAAAAACATAAAAAGGCACTCTTAACCGATTGTTGTTTATAGTATCATAAGATGCGAAAAAAAATCAACTTAGTCAATTGCCTTATACGTTAAACATATAATATTAAAAGCATACCTCATTAGGCAAAATGTTTTCAGGTGAGCAATGCATTGATTATAAGTACTTTATATATTAAAAATATAATTTATTATTCATATTTGAAATTGCAAAAAAGCAGTACCTGGAAATAAATGCACCAGCGANAATGAAAATTGAGTAATAAAACATTTGCAGTTCTTGTGACATTTGTTTTAACACATTTATGTTAATTTTATATTTGTAATACAAAACGTTATTGATGATTTGTTAATTTAAGTTGTTTGTCTACATTTTGGGAAGAATTTATACATAATATCCTTAATTTTATGCTTGTGATTCTAAATATTTGCATTTAATTATATGTTGTTGTTTTTATTTTACATTCTTTTGACCATATTTAAGACGTTAAATCTCAGAGGGCGGTTCATAATAGTTCCTAATTTTTTAGTATACTATTCTTTGCATTATATTTCATTGTTTTAAAAAGTATGGAACCTTTCAAAACCCTCCATATCACAATTTTCTGCCTTTATCATTTTTTAATTTTATTTTTTGCTTTTTCCCGACTCTTGACCCCCGATACTTTTTTCCAGATTTTGCTTTTTCCCGATACTTTAGACGTTATAGCTCAGAGTTAGTTCTTAATGGTTCTTAATTTTTAGTATATTGTTCTTTGTTCTATAAAGTATTGTTGTATGTAATACGAAATCTCTAACTTCCCCTTAAAAATGTGGATACGACTTCAGTTTGGTTTAGCAGTGTTCTTGTTATTGTTTAAATATCAAATCAATAATGTTCCTAAGTTTATTTACACTTTTTTACGTATGTCCTAGAACTATACCAGTAAAAATTACCTGTATAGTTGATTCATTTTCAGTAGAAATTGAAGCTAGCAGGTAAAAATGGTTTTTCTTCAACTCCATAAAGGTCATGTTCTCTTACTATTAAACTTGAAAATAAATAGAATAATTAACATACTAGGGTGGCGATGTGTCTATTACACATTATAGAGAACGTCTATAAGCGTGAAATCACAAAAAGGTTGACTTGATTTTTGTACTTTTGTCCAACTAGATTGCATTCTATCCCAGTGGGCGGCATCCATATTTCAAGTTCACTCACCCCAATAATGCTTTTAAGCTGACCTCTTACCGCTCACCTACCTCCCGGTAAAAGTTACCTCTCCGGTAGCGGAGATATCCAACGGAGTGGTAACTATCCAGCGTGGTGAAAGACAATCTATCATTACCGGACAGGAATCTATTCGAGTAGTGCTATCCGACCGATAAGAACGCTGGTGAAAGAAACTAATTTATTTATTTGTCAACACACATTTTAATGATCTAACGTACAACTCTTCATTTGTGTGATTTGCTCCGTCCGCTTGCGTAGAAGAGGAACGAAAAATCTAGGGGACATATGCGATATAATGTATACGTCGATTATTCAAAGTAAAAAAAAATCATTTGTAGTGTGATGATTTTGATTCTCTATATCATACTTTCGATAAATCGCGATTTTCGTAATTTTTCGACAATTCCTCACGTTTTGATTCTAAGGATAGCTTTATTCTCATTTCACAATACAAAATTTTGGTATTGTATGTTTGGAGCAATATTTAAATCAATAGCTGCTTGTGTCCTCGAAAATACACTCTTAAGACATTGTGTGTTGTAGTTACACCTATTTGTTCTTTACTATTGTTGAAACTGGATTGGAAAAGATTCAACAGCATCCATGTGAACGAAAGTCAGAATATATGTAGGATAAATGGAAAGAATAAAGCAATATGATATAGTGTTGGATCTGACACTTGGCAGATATTAATCAAATTACATTTAAGTTCCACACTTTATGATTTTCTTCACGATCTTTATAAACGTGCCATAGCATTATAATCCCAGGTAACTCTCTGAGAGTTGATATGGTGTTCAGTCGATAAAATGATGATTCCTCAAATTCTGATAGATAAAATTGCGATACAATGGAAGATTTCTTGCTTTGATAACCATATGAAACCATACAACGAAAGCTTCTTCACGCTGCAATAATTTCTTCGTTCATTCTTAAAATAAATTTAAGCCTGTTAAAGTTTTGTCTAAATGTTCCTTCTTAAAAAAATTGACGAATTCAAAGACCTTTCCAATGAGGTCGATTCCCTTCAAGATGCGACAAACTAAGGGTTACAAATTCAACAAGTCGTTGATCTGCAATCTGACCGCTTGAACACAAAATTACTAATGTTTAATTACCCAAGAAAATAACATTCAAAATCCCAATTATGATATAATCATTCTCAGATGTTTTTATTTTAAGAATCTATAATTGGAACGAGTTGTTAAAATTAGACATGCGTGGGTTATACTTTAGAAGCGCCATGCATAAAATGTACTCTTGACATTCAAGTCTGAGGAGAGCTTGGAATTTATTCAGGATGCGTCAGTTCCAGCGTAAGTGTATTCCATTTATCTTCTACCGACACGCGAATTATCGGAAGCTACTATACCCTAAAGGAACTGCCTCGACGTATTTTCCTTCTTGGGCATTTTAATGTCTACGGTGTGCTGTAGAGTTCGACTAGTGACTATTCCGGAGGCCGACTACTGAATTATCTCTCCGACCGTGTAGATTTATGCTTTTTGAACACCAGGGAGGTGAATACCACTTACGCCGCTTACAGGGTCATCAACTGCTATAGATGTCTCCTGTCTTGAAGCTACCAATGGGAGGTTGAAGGAAGTCTTTATGGTGTTGATCATTACTGTCAAGAAAGATTTTCCGAGTAAGAGATCCACTTCGTTCACTTCAGTATGGGAGTCAATCTTAAGATATCTGAAATGCATTCTCAAGTCAGAATATCTGGAATTAATAATCAGGGTCTAAGAATCATCAATAGCAGTGAAAAGGCAAGAGAGTCGTCTCAACATTTTGCTGATCCACTTCGATCCTAATTTCTCAAGGAAGAGGAAAAGCGCAGAGAGTGGTGACGCCTTGGACATTCGTTTCATCATCTAGGACTCTAACAACTCTTCTTTTTCTATGTGTGAACGTGAGTCAGCTACATCCAACGACACTGCACCTGGCTCAGATTCACTACAAGATGGTTGGGCAACTTCTTCAACAATTGAAAGAGTACCTTCTGGATATCTTCAGTCGTTCTTGATCCGAGGGAGTACTCCCAATTCCGTGGACGGAAGCTACGTTCATCCCTCTGCAAAAAACCGGTAGAGACAAGTAGTCATCGATGCATTGCCTTAACGAGCTGCGTTGATACGATTCTTGAGAGGATGACTACCCGACGTCTCGTCTGGTATCTTGAGAGTCGTAACCTGCTGAGTCTATCTCATTTTGGTTTCAGAAAAGTCCATTCCATCCTAGACAACTAGTTTCTACAGCAAACAGCAATCTAAGATGCCTTAGTCCGAAAACACACCCCCTCGGAGTATTTTTATCTACGGAAAGATTAATGATACTATTTGGCATCTCGTCATTTTGTAACAACTTTTCATCTGGGATTGCGGAGGAAATCTCCTGATGTTGCAATCCTTTTTGAATAAGTGTTCCTGCCGTTACAGTATTGGAAAAATATCTCGGATCTCCGTTTCCAAGAGAGTGGTGACCCTTAGATCTCAGTTTTCATTAGGCTTCTATTATCAGTTGCAATCGATAGCATTACATATGCTGTGAGTTATACCGTTCGCTACTTTTTTCGATGACTTTCTCTTTGTGAAAGACTTAGACATCAATTGCTCATCAAAACTGTATTCCAATGGTAGCGAACCACCCCGATCCCTCCGGTGCCAGTTACTTAAGTCGTAACACATCCCATAAAAATGTGGTAAACAACGGTGTCTTTCATCCTTATTCTGCCCGTTTTTTCACCTACAGACTCAGAAGAATCGAGACGTTTATATATCGCTCCAAAGAAATTCTGCACTTGAATATGTGCGCACCAAATGTCTGAAATCAAGGTATGATTAACACTCCACTCTGGGCTTTGCAAAAGATTAATGTCAAATTTCTGAAGTATAAAAAGATACGTTTTATTTGAGTTCTGTTTATCGAAAGTGATGTGGGATGAAGAGATTTCGTTACACTATTGCGAAATCACATGGTTACTGTTTTTGCACACTGATATGTTTACATAGTAAATTAGTGTCTTAAGAGCACCATTGCAATCAAGAGTGGTGGATATATATCTACGTACAATAAAAAGAGGATATGTCCTAATATTAAACCTTGAGGAACTCCGATACTAATTAGTTTTGTTTTTCTGAAAGATAATGCCGAAATACTTCATAATGCTTCCTTAGAATTACTTAATTTGCTGTATTTTAGTAGTAGTAATAAAATGTTATGCTTCAAAATTAAGGTGATTGATGAGAGTCTCTTTGTGAGCGAAAATATTTACATCTTTTTGGTAATTATCTATTTGCGATGTGACTAAGTAATAAAAATCTTCTAGTGTAGGCATTCACCGATATCTATGTAAATGACATTAGTATGGTTCTTGAGCAAGAACAAGCCTTTAATATCCACCATAGATTTTTTTTTGTGGGGCTTTAGGGCTCGTCAACATCGAGGTCATTAGAGCCGAATCCACCATAGAATTCGCGGACCCGTTTTCTGATTTATTTTTCTAGAAAGACGTGAAGTGGAATGAAATGGAAACTGTGGGGTGCCAGAAGTGTAGGAGAACCTGACTGGAGAAGAATCGTGAATGAAGAAGTGAAGAAAGTAGAATCATGAGATGAAGTCAATGTAGAGACAAAAATTTTTCTTCGATGTAACGTGCTCACCGATATCTCGTATCCCTTCACGGAGTTACTAACATAGATGAGTGCTTCGCCGATAGAGCAAAATTATACTAAGGATTTTAATAATCATTTCCTCCGTTTAAAATAGATTTGACCACGGTGTTCGTATAATTGATTAGAAGGTAGTCACTCTTGCTTATGGTTGTACGAGTGTTGT
This sequence comes from Laupala kohalensis, assembly GCA_002313205.1. Lineage (NCBI taxonomy): Eukaryota > Metazoa > Arthropoda > Insecta > Orthoptera > Trigonidiidae > Laupala > Laupala kohalensis. Next base: position 328,446 of record NNCF01126229.1, on the reverse strand, counting down.
TATTTTGGGACACAAGTTTTACGTGATGTGTGCTAATTCAAAAATTGTCTATTAAAATTTCAAAAGACTTCATTTTTTATTTTCAGTTACCTTGCCCGCTCCAGCGTACCTGTTATGCGCTTGTTATTTCATTACTTTTGTGATGTCGGCGGTTTTACTTCATGGCATCACAGTGGTACGTACATTTTTATTGGCGATGCTCAGATATATTCATAAGTGGAATATTTATGTTCATTATCGTTATGATTTCAGAAACGCACGCTTTTTCTTCTTACTTGGATGTTCGTTGTAGCAGCCTTATTGTTTCCTGAGGCAGGACTTATTCTTTTTATGAGTTTGCAATATTGGGTATATGTCGGTTGGATGATGGTTTCATTTTATGTAAAGGCGTTGTAATACGTATTATTTTGTTTTCCTTTTTGGTTTCAGAAACTGACGTCTCTCTATGGGCTGACTGAGATTAGTTATTGGATATGCAGGGTGATATGCAATGTAAGTTTACGATTGGAGTAACTTGGATTAATAAGTGAAAATTAATTTGTTGCAAAGAGAGATATTTATTATATATTATATAACGAAATATATTATAGTGGATAAGAAGTTATTCCCGACCCTATGAAACATTGTACTAAATTTTTATTATATTTCAAGCAGTTCGCAAAGTCTACGGATAAGCTCATGTGAATTGAAGTACTTCGTATTTCATATTATTTTACCTTTAACCTGTGGTTAAATTTTTGACACAATCATCATGTTTATAGAATTTATATAAATAATTTAAATTGATATCAAAAGTTATTTTGTCCATGTTTTATGTCGCATCTTTAGCTCCGGTCATTAAGTACTTTACTTATTTTTTAACTGTCAGCGACATTTTCGAGCAGAGTAAAAACCCTACGTATAATATTGTAATAACACACCTCAGAAGCAGAAGACTTTTTCCCCTTAAATATGTTATTTATTTCGAAAAGGTAAGTGTTTGGAGATAGAAATACGCTGACTATATTTTCACTCTTCTATTTGATAATGCATTTTGATGCTTCAAATATCTCTGCTCGAATTTTGAATTTTGAGAACAGTAATATCTACGCTGATGCTTTACGATCGTCAGGATACTTACGCCAATGACGTTTCAGGATAAACAAAACATTCTTATTCTAAAAACCATAATTTTGCATCTTTCGTATTGTGATTAGATGTTCTTCACTTTAATGTCGGATTAAAAATCTTAAAATGAAGTTGGCAATTTTATCAGTCCATGCCGACTGCTTGCTTAGTGCTGATGTTGTGTCGGTTGCTGGCAGTGTCCTCGCCCCCCTCCCCCCAACATGTTCACTTATTAAATGTTTCATTAATTTTTAAGGGACATTTCATAAGTGAACAAATATAAAATATTACTATATTTCTCCTCACATCACAAATAAAGAATGTCAACAGCAAATCCCCCCAGGGGGCTTACATCTAGTAAGTACGTGTTTGGCGAACACGGGGCCCCGAGCTGAGTCTGGCATTACTTCCACTTACTTGTGCCATGCTCCTTCCTTTCTCTTTTCTGACCTCCCTTGGTCACCTCTTGTTCTTTTCGATCCCGACGCTATTAGAGCTAGGGTATCTTTCATTTTCCTTTTCTTCTTCTCTTTCTCCTTTCCCCCGCAGGAAGCTCAGTTTCGAGTGAGTATGGGCTTGGCAAACCCACGGTTCCGAGCTGAGACCTGGTATTGCGCCACCAGTCCTCGAACACCGTAAGCTATGGACATGCTTCAGCGACCACCATTGGCGCGATGGTGGAAAGTTGCGTGTTTTGAAGGGCGGAGATCTTGCCTTCATTGGCCGGGTCGCGAGGAAGGATTAAACCTCTATAAAAAAACCCTCAACCTCAAGGTGTGTTACGCGCCGATGAGGTGAATGGGTGTTGAGGACAAACACTCTCTAGCGTATCAACCTCTGGGGCAACTGCCGCACCTCAGTTGAGCAAGGCTTAGTGGCGTGATGCGGGGGCTCCACGTCACCGGACATTTACTTCCTCCGAACTCTTGGGTCAAAATGAAAGCTTCTCCGAAAACACTGCCTTGCGAAGTGGGCGAGTCGCAAGGTAAGTATTACGCCTCAGGGTCTTCGAAGCGGCCGAGGGTTAAAAGCCCTCCTGCTTCAGAAAAAAATAAGGATAAGAAACAGAACTTTTCACATGAGAATGTTTTTATTATTATGACACGTATAGACGGGACACTTGAAAAAGTATCCCCGTTCTATATTTACAAAGGATTGCAGGGTTTAGTTGGAACGCTGAAATCAATTAAAAGGTTGCGAAATGGGTCAATGCTGTTGGAAACCAACACCAACAAGCAAGCGTTGACACTTTTAAAATGTACTGTGTTGGGAGAGTTCCCTGTGAAGTGCGAGCTCCATGCTGCGCTTAATCGCAGCAAGGGGGCCGTAAGTTGCAGGGACATTATTGATATGGCAACAGAAGAACTAGTTGTAGAATGGGAGGCTGACCACGTAGTTGAGGTCAGTCAGATCATGAGGAAGGTAAATGGTGTTCTGGAGAAGACCAGTTCCTTCATCGTGACATTTGACTGTCCTAAATTACCAAAGGAACTGAAGGCTGGATGGCTGAACCTGCCGGTCCGTCCCTTTATAACAAATCCTCTGCGCTGTTATAAGTGTCAGAGGTTTGGACACGACAATATCGTGTAAGGGACGTGACACCTGTGGAAGGTGCGGAAAGGAGGCACACGAAACCGGCGTCTCATGCTCAGGGCCTGCAAAATGCATTAATTGCACAGGCAGTCACCAGGTATGGAGCAGGGAGAGTGTCGCCTTTCTGGAAGAAAAGAAAGTGCAGGAAATTAAAACTACCGAGAAGATCCCGTAAGGTGAAGAAATACAGGGCTTTATACCATGTATTTTCTAACAGTTACTCCACCGCAGCCAAGACTCCTGTAATAAAGAAGAGCGTATCTGTTCAAGCCGATTTCACTGACGTGTCTACGACAACGTCGTGCACATGTCAGTGCAAAAGCGGCAAGAAAAATGACTCAGCCCTTCCCGAGAAACCTAAAACAACACCAATCTACTACAATCTACTACAAAAAAACCAAGTAGTAATAAACCTACTGCAACAAAGACACAGATAAAGACAAAGCCTGATTCTAGGGCTAAACCCCTGAACCCTGTTCAATTACCAAGCAAAAAATCGCTGAGACGTAAAAAGAACGTCTCTGTGATTTCTTCCTCGTAGTCAGAACGTGTATTGTCCGACGGTGACGCGGAAATACACATTCACGAACCTGACCCCAGAGGTTCGAAACAGTAATGGCTTCCATACTTCAGTGGAACCTTAATGGCTATAGAACTCAACGTGAAGAGTTACAACTCTTAGCGCGTCGTAATCCGATATGTATCTGCCTACAAGAGACACACCTTTCACCAGAACACTCACCCTCTCTGCGAGGATACAGCGGCTTCAGATATGACGACACCACGGGAGATCGAGCGAGAGGTGGAGTTGCCGTGTTTGTTAGAAACACTATCCTCTGCTCGCCAGTTCTCCTAAAAACACACATCCAGGCTATAGCAGTCAAAATTCATAGTGACACATCTATGACCGTGTGTTCTTTATATCTTCCTCCGACACGAGATTTTTCGGAGACCTCCCTCAGAGATTTAATTCATCAGCTCCCTCGACCATTCCTCCTCCTTGGACATTTCAACGCCCACAGTGTACTGTGGGGCTCGTCGAGCGATTGCCCCAGGGACCGACTGCTGAATTGTCTCTTTGAGCGGGAAGATTTATGTCTACTGAACACCGGGGAGATGACCCACTTCGCATTTGGCACGGGGTCATGGACTGTTATAGACCTATCAGTTTGCTCTCCTGAAGTTGCTGATATCTTTCAATGGAAGGTAGAAGATGATCTGCATGGTAGCGACCATCATCCTATCTGGTTGTCCTTGCAGGAACGTGTGACTATTCCCGAAAGCAAGCCACAGAAATGGATTCTCAGTAAGGCTAATTGGACACAGTACCGTTCCCTGTCTGTCTTCAGAGAAACGGGTAGTGTCCTAGAGAGGGTCGACGAAAAGCATTACGGAGATTTAAGGCTAGTCCATCTCTGGAAAACCTCGCCGCATATCGGATTGCTAGAGCAAAAGCGCGCAGAACTATCAAAGAATCCAGATCCACCTCCTGGAAAGAGTTTCTAAGCACCATTAAGAGAACAACATCGTCCACTAAAGTATGGGAGTCCATCCGAAAGATATCTGGAAGGTATTCTCGAGTCCCAATATCTGGACTCAATTATCAGGGTCGGGTTCTCACCAACAACAGAGAAATGGCAACAGCAATGGCTGAATATTTTGCTGACCTAACATCTACAGCAAACTGCGATCCTGATTTCAAGAGAATAAGGGAAACAGCAGAGAGCACATTTTTTGACTTTCGTTCCACCAACTGGGAACCCTACAACTCTTCTCTATGTGGGAACTTGAGTCAGCTCTAGCGACAGCCCACAACACTGCTCCTTGCCCTGATTCCATTCATTATGAAATGCTGAGACAACTCAGTCTCGAGTCGAAAGAATACCTTCTGGATATCTTTAATCTTTCATGGTCCGAGGGAGTATTCCCTAATTCTTGGAAGGAAGCTATGCTTTTCCCTTTATTAAAACCAGGTAAGGACAAAACGAACATTAGTAGTTATCGAAGCATTGCCTTGACGAGTTGTGTTGGTAAAACTCTGGAGAGAATTATCAACCGACGTCTCGTCTGGTATCTTGAACGGCATGACTTGCTGAGTCGATCTCAGTGTGGTTTCAGGAAGTTCCATTCCACCCTGGACAACTTACTTCTCCTGGAATCAGCAATTCAAGATGCTTTCGTCCGAAGACAACATCTCATCGGAATATTCTTTGACATCGAGAAGGCTTACGATACTACTTGGCGTCATGGCATTTTACAACAACTCTATGCCTGGGGATTTAGAGGACGTCTTCCTCTGATGCTCATGTCCTTTTTGGATCAACGTTCCTTCCGCTACAGAATTGGAAGAGACACCTCGGATCTCCTTCTTCAAGAGAACGGTGTTCCTCAGAGCTCACTCTTGAGTGTCACCTTATTTACAGTGGCCATAAACAGCATAACGTCTGCTGTAAATATTCCTGTTTTACACTCTCTTTTTGTTGATGACTTTGCTATCTTTTGTTCATCACAGAGCGTCACAGGTGCGGAGCGACAAATCCAACTCGTCCTTAATAGATTATACCACTGGTCGAAAATGACAGGTTTTCGTTTCTCTACTGAGAAAACACGCTGTGTTCTTTTCAGTAGGAGACCAAACCTTTTATCAGAACCTCACCTCGCCCTGGGGAACAATGTTCTAACATTCTATCCTTTTGTAAAATTCTTAGGTCTAATCTTTGATCAGAGACTGAATTGGATTGAACATCTAACAGACCTAAGAGCAAGAACATTAAAGTCTCTGAATTTATTGAAGTGCCTCAGTAGCAGGGAATGGGGCGCTGATCGCTACTCCCTGCACCAGTTTTATCGAGCATTCATAAGATCTCGGCTCGATTATGGCTGCGTTGTATATAGCTCTGCTCGTGCAAGCTATTTAAAGAAGTTGGATAGTGTCCACCGTGCAGGAATTCGACCAGTTACGGGAGCATATCGCACTAGTCCCATTCCGAGTTTGTATGTCGAGAGTGGCGAACCATCTCTTTCCCTCCGGCGGCAACTCCTCATGCTACGAAACTTTTGCCACTTGCATACTTTACCCGACAGTCTGGTGCACAACGCGGTTTTTCGTCCATCCTCTTCTTCCGTCCGTTTCTACAACAACAGGCTGAGAGCAACCAAACCTTTTAGATATCGCTCCAAACAAATTTTGGAAACCTTAAATATACGCACACCTAATGTCTTATATCAAGGTTTTAATAAGTCTCCCCCTTGGGCTTTGCACAAGCCGAAGATTATTTTCGATCTTCTGCATCATGACAAGAAGAACACTCCAGCTCCGATGTTGAGGGTATACTTTCAGCTAATCCTCTACAAACACCGGGACCGTATCCCTGTGTTTACCGACGGGTCGAAGCAGGCTGATGGTGTCGGCTGCTCCGTGGTATTTCCCCGTGAGACCAGTGGCTACCGTCTAGGCGACTTGTGCAGTGTTTACACTGCTGAGTGCTACGCCATATTGCGAGCATTGCGAACTACAAAGTGCTCCCGCGGATCACATTTCCTGATTTGTTCTGATTCGCTGAGTGCCCTCCAAGCAATCCAGAACATGTATCCAGCTGATAAGCTGATCCAGAACATCCAGGATGTACTTTTCTCACTGCAAAGTGATGGAAAGAACATAATGTTTTGCTGGGTTCCCGGACACGTGGGTATCAGAGGAAATGAGGAAGCAGACGATTCCGCAAAGACGGCATGCCTCAGGAATCGCGTGGATTTCTCCACGATTCCAAAACGAGATCTCCTAAATTCCGTCAAGATAAGGATTCTGAGTGAATGGAGCAATGAGTGGTTAGCTGTTGAAAGGAATAAGCTCCGACTTATCAAATCTTCTGTTAAGTCATGGAGCAGTTCTTGTAGGCCAGCCCGGCGCGACGAGGTCTTGCTGACCCGCCTGCGCATAGGACATTGTCCTCTGACTCATAGGTATCTCTTACAACATGATGATGAACCCGTTTGTGATGAATGTAGTTGTTCTTTGACAGTGCGTCACGTACTAACTGATTGCGGAAAATACTCGTGTTTACGGAGACAAATTGGTTTGGCTGCAGATTTACCAACAATTCTCGGAAATGAAACGGTTAATGTTAGTAAACTATTGAATTTTATGAGTAGATCGGGGCTTCTCCCACAAGTTCTCGGGAGTGTTTAAATTTTGCATTCCCTTTTCATCTTTACTGTCTTTGTTTTCATCGTTCGTTTGTGTAATTCGAAAATATAATATTTAAAAATTGTTTTCCTTTTTTGTGAAATAATGTATTGGTATTCTGTTTTCTTTTCTTTTATCTTTGTATTTAGATATTTGTTGAATTCAGGAGGTTTTTTTAGTGGGTATGGTCGAGATATTCGGCGAGTCCCACACACGGGGAAGAGTCACTATGGCTCTTCTCTATGGTGAGAAACTGCATTTTTCCCTACTTGCATGGGCTCTAATGACCTCGATGTTGACGAGCTCTAAAGCCCCACCCAACAAAAAATAATTGTTCTTGCCCGAGGCTCCCCTGTGATGTCTCGCAATTGATGTTCGGCTTCAGCCTCCATCAGTCACGTTGAAAACGAACCGGTTCTTCTCTTCGGTTTACGTTGACCGACTGTTAGATGAAAGAAAAGAAGGAGACAAATGTCAATTTTTAAGAATTTAGAAGAATTTACTGTTGTTTGTTTAAAATGGGATGGGTAGAGGCTCCTAGGGACCAAATGAAACCTAATTCACGTGTATTTACATATATGGATACGGAATGTTTGGGCAGAATTTCCTAAATCTGAATTTTGAAACATTCATTAAAATTTTTATTATGTAATTTAACGTGGGAGGGGACTGGTAGAGAAAAATGAATTTATCACAAAAATCTCTGATTGTTCTTCCCGATGTTGAGGAGAATAGTTGTTTCTCACACGTAGAAACTTTTACAGATAGTGCAATCTAGAAGGTAAGAGAGAGAGAGAGAGAGAGAGAGACAGCGGGGCGAAAGGGTGAGGGGGTGGGAGGGAGAGAGAATTTATTGAATATCCATATTGTTAATTTCCCCATTACATTTAAATTTTTTCACGTTCATGTCCTTTGACATAGACGTCGCCTTTTGCCTCTTCTGGATTGGATCACTTTTTCGTCTATCTCACTTTGTACCTAATGTGCTATGTGACTAATTCATTAATTTTGTTAGCATAGTCACAGTTTCTTGCGAAATCGATTTTGAACTCTCTACTGCAACAAACTTCATTTATTAATAATCAGAAATATTTATTCCTTTACTGTGGCAGACGATGTGGTATCTTTATAGCTTCCATTTTTCAACAATTTTATATACTGCTGCAAGTTTTAAGTGAACAGTGAGAAGACTATTCCCTTCTTAGTCATAAACAGATTATTCGACTGTCTGGAAAAAAATATCGTAACTCTGGCTTAAATCTACCAAGCATCAGAATGGTTTCTTATAATCCTAAAATAATTCTTGTGTGTCAGTAAATACGGTCGATACGTAGCCTCTCCCCAAAAAATATTGTTTGCACCAGAAGTTCAAACTGTCAATGATACGAGTATAATCATGTGGCCTTAGCTCAATATCATTTGTTTTCGAGATCAAAGAAAATTGAATTTTTAGCTTTAGAGTAATTAGTATCGAAACCATAGAAAACTAACATGTTTATATTACATGATTCCAGATTGCAGGACTGTTTTGTATACAGTCACTTTATTCGTCATGGAAAGAAGAAAAAATTGTGCTGAGAAGACTTCAAGTGTTAAATACGGTAAGTGATGTATACACGTACAACGAATACACTTTAATATCCCTTCAAAACGATCCCTCTGAAAGTAGATTGTCATCAACTCGCCTAAGGGCACTGCAAACCAAATATGTGACACAGATTTCGTCACGTTTAAATAATTTGCTTATTTGTAGCCTGTGTTAATACATTTTTGATAAAAAAATTTGTTTTCTTTTTGCAAACCTCAGATATACAGCTCCTCGAAACCCTCCAAGGATCGGACTCGCGGAATTTTTGCAAACGACGCACAATTCGGGTCGTCCTATACCGACCGTGACAGCTCAGTATGCGTTCCTATTAGGAAAGCAATGAAAACAACTTATACTATAATGACCATATCTTACCCTGTGGGGGGAGGGGGATTCATTGAGGTTTTTTGGGATAGGCAGACTTCTCGACAAAAATTTATTGAAGTTAACTTACGATTTAATTGTCCTTATACATTCCTTAAATTGTTTTTTCATGTTTTTTTTTTAATATCGGTAAATTAACAATATTTTACTCTGGTAAAATGTTTCAAACGCGACAATTTCAAATACAAAAAAAATCTGAAAAGTCGACGGAGTTCGGTGAGGCCCGATTTCGGGATATAGGTTCTCTATAATTTTATTCGGACCCTATCTTCTGAAACGAATTGTACAATCGTATGATTTACCCCCTCCTCCAACATGGATAATATAGAGGAGTATTTGATTGTTTCATTTTACTCTATAGGTATTCGTTAGCATGTTTTAGAAGTTGCTACTACTACTTGTATTTAGTATTGAATTATGATTATGAGTGCATTGAATGACCGACACAAAAATGAGCAAAGTGTAAGCTAATTTAATAAACTTTTTTGGAATGTAAATAATGACTTGCATTTTTGGAATGTAAATAATGACGGAAAAGCCAGAACATGAGATCACACAATGTAAATGTAATGTCTGTAGTTCTACCCTGGGGCGGGTTTAAGGAAGGGCTTCCGCGCTGGGTTTTATTAACATGCAACACAACTTGTGCAGTACAGGCGAAGCATTTGTGCAGTACGAAACTCTGACATGTACAGTGAGAGAAAAGTTTTTGTTTACTAGAAAATTTCAATGAAAATATGTTATTTGATATGAAACAAATATACTACGATTTAGGGATCAAAGGTGTAGGAGAACTTGTTACGAAACATTTAGTTCTTTCTATTTTTCCGTTCTTTGTTATTTACTTTTTATCACAATTATTTTGTTTCTTCAATCTGTATTTTACATTGCCGTGTACATTTTATATTCATAATTTCCTGTTTATTGAACACTAATTCCGAATTCCATTCGACCCTCCAAATCTCCATATGTTTGCAGTGCGCTTACCCAATTTTTCTAACACTTTGGCCAAAGTGGCTTTAATGAATATGTTACGCTAATTATTCATTCAAAACTTTGGCAAAATCAAATAAATTTAATTATAAGTAATTTCATACCAATATATTTCATTTTGTTTAAACTACCTTGATTATATGTTGTCTACAACTCAATAACTTATTAAAAATTTGATCAATCCTTGACGAAAGAATTACCTCGTTTAAAATGTGTCTAATACTATCTACATATGCAACACAAATGCAATAATGTTGAGTTTCAGATAATACCAAGAAAAATTTCGTTTAGAAGAGTGAATTTTCAGCTGCTGCTGAGTAGTTACCTGGTGTCTGGTGGCCAAGCGGAATGTTTATTATTTCCAAGTACGAATGATTGATTGTATGGACAGGGGCGGATCCAGAATTTGATTTTGGGACGGACCTATAAAGAGATATACCGGGGTGTGCGGGTCCCTCCATAATTTTTATTTTTTAATTCACTTCTTGAAACTCCAATTTGAGATATTCCTATACGTTAATAATGCATTAATTTGAAATTGAATTTTTAATTTTTTGAAATAATTTGTTTTTGTCTAATTTTTGCTTTGGATGTTGCTGCTAACGAGTCTATTCACTGCTTCAGATTTACTCAATACAATTTCAACGGTAATTAACGAAAATGTTTCGGCATCCCATCTAAAGCTATAACATGTATCAAATTATGAAAATTTAGTGGTACGTAATGCGAGGACGAAAATAGTAATATTGAAATACGTTAGATATAGAAAATAAAGTACTTATTTCTTTACCAACTGTGCGGGCAGTGAAATATCGCAGCTCATGTTCCCATGAAGGAGTGGAAATCTATTAAAGGAAAATTAGTCAAATTTTTGTCCTATAAAGTCATTATTTCAGACAGATTCTGTTAGTTCGTCTTATTACTTTCAATNAAAAAATTTTTTTTTTTTTTTTTTTTTTTTTTTTTTTTTGGGGGGGGGGGGGAAGCACGTGCCCGGTTGGATCCGCCAGTGTGTATGGATCATATCGTTTACAACGGGTTGACCTCGTAGTGATCTGATCTTAGTATTAAAAGAACAATTGAGTGTTGTTTTTCAAAAAACAAGACCATATTACTCCAGGATTGACCTGTTTTAGAACTATTAGATCCGTATAACCGATTATCCAAAATTAATAAAGGAATGTCAAGAATTCCGTATGGTAACTTCTCTCTTGGGAACTGTTCAGTGGGTAATGATCAAACCTCTAAAAAGTTCACGTAATGTCAGTTTTTAAAATTCATTTTCCCCGAATGTCGAAAAATTTTAATTGTTTTCTCCAAGAAATGAGCTCATTCTAGTTGAATTTTCGAACGTTTAAAACATCACTTGGAGTAGGTGCTCAGCACTTTTTCATTCAGGGTGTTATTTGGAAAGCAAATTGCTGATTATTTATCCTAATTCTTCTTTTTCAGGTTAATACTAATGAAAACATTCCAAATAATGGTCCTCTAAAGAATGGTAGTGCTGTTCCGTGCTACCAAAATGGCGGCTTTATTCCTTCTACAATAAGACTGAACTCCCTGTCTTCCAGTGTTCCTGCTATTAGTAGACTTCAGAGGTAATACAGTATATTAATTGATGTATGCCCGGAACATATTTTAATTATATCAAAATTAAAATATAATACAATAAATAGGGATTCACTGCCATCTCATACCGTTTATTTGTGCCGGTACCCAAAATGAGAAAAAGGTAGGATAATTATCTAAATTACAGCTTTAATTACTGTCTATACGATATACAAATTAGGGTGTGTGGTTTTTTGTAAGTATACAGTGTGTCTTTTGTGTGTGTGTGTGTGTGCGTACAGTGGTACTAATACGGCGCAGTGATTGTCAGCTTAATGAATCAAATGGGCAAAAATCACGTATTCTTATAATTAAAGAGTAAATAATTAACTGTTATGATAATTTCCCTGTTAAATACGAATGTCATATCAAACACGTTATAATGACAGACTTAATTGCGATATTTGTCTAATTCAACTGGATAAGCATCGACTTTTACTTTTCGCCTATGTAAAAGCGCTACGCTGCCAGCACGCCGCTTGAACTGAGTCTGACCCCCTCCTAACCGCCTTTTGCCGTAAGTAAGGATATGATAATACTGGAGCGATACGATCAAAGAGATGAGTGAAGCGCAAAAGCGAGCGGCGCGACTCCGCACGACTCCGTTCATTTTGGAGCGATGATAGGAGTCATTGACACGTCTACACATGCGCGGATGCTCGAAGTCTCTCAACCTGCGTACAGCTTATCAATCAATATAACCTCACCAAATTTACTTGTCGAATTAATTTCCAGTCATATCGTCTCTTGTGATTTTAATCCTTTTTACCCCATTACGCGACTCTTCGGTGGACGCAACTTTTATCAATTGTTCAAAATCCATCGCAGAACAATGTACTACAATCTCGAAGCCGCAATAACAATGGCGGCCCTAGCTTCGATTGGAGGGATGTGAACGTAGCAAAGGGTTTTCGTTACTTTTAACGTTGGTCGCAGTGCCAACATAAACACCCTCATTTGTCATCACGTGGTTAGCGTCGCGTTACTCTTCTCTTTCCTCTGATCGGCGCTCCAACATAATCGTACCCTTACGTATACGAACAAGACAGTAGCAGCACCTACTTACGACCTAATTCTAGCTTCACTTCCCAATTGAGATAGAGCTAGAGAGAGCCCGTAAAATTCGAGATTAATCGAAACAAAAGTATTAAATGGCATTCCCACCCATGAAAAATCCGCCACTACCTGGAGGAAAACCCGGGCCAGAACGGGGCCACAGAGATGATGTACACAACCGTGCCAAGATTGCGTACGGTTCGAAATATACTATAATAAATAAAAATGATCAAAAACAACATGCATGAAAGAAGGAACTTAATTAGTATCTAGAGTACTATAACAATGACGCGATATGAAGTATACAAGCAATCAACATAACTTACATCATCCGAAATCATATGGAAAGCTATATTTATAGGGAAATTGAAACTCTCACTAACTTCTTTCATTAAAATAAGTAAATTCTTTAACGTTATATACACAAAAGCGTATTGAAAAGCCTTTAAACGCGGATTTGAAGAGGTTCTATTTCTTTATATCTTTTATATTTTTGGGAAGGGAATTATATGGACCTTTATGACAAAACTCTTTCTCCTAAAGCCGAGGTGGGATTTCAATAATTCTGTGTTAACAAACACGACTACTTCATACACGTTTATGTAAAGGAGAGGGGGAATATTTAATTCTCTAAATAGAGATTTATATGAATTTCGGGGGTAAGATTTAAATGTAATCCGAGGGATACGCCACCTCTTTTGATTTATCGACGCGTAGATGCTTCGGAAATAGTCTTTCCAAAATTGTGTCTTGCTCATATGACTAGATCTGCGATTGCCGAGTGCCTATTTTTACGAATATGCCAACGAAATAGGCGTACTTCCCAAAACGTTAGCTTCCGACCGGGAGCCTTTCTCGGACAGCTGTTTCCAGTTATATTGAAACGTTTTATAGCACTAGATTGTTTGAAGGGGAACGTTCGGCCAATTTGATGCTGCGAAATACCATTTTGGTGTTGTATGATTTGATTGCTAACCGTAAGATTCGTAGCTCGCCCTCTTGCCGTGCTTCTGCTTAGCACTGATAACGATCGCGAATTGCTCGCCCTTATATGCTATTTGCTTCCTCTGACGTCACTGACTCAGAACTGTGCGCGAAACGGCTGGAATATTCTCGTTCTTTCCACTGAATGAACTTTATTTCGACGCGTTGATTCAGAATGCCCCTTTTAGACCAACTTTCAGTTTTCTTTCTTTTTTTCAGTTGTGACATTTGTACATTGTCTACAACTATATGTAACTATGCATTTTAAAACGTTTCGATGACCCCGTATTTTTTAAATTACAGAAACCTTAGTGAACCAACTTCGTTGACGTACTTAAAATGTTGCTTACCTCTCAATGTTAGACCGTAATAGGCGAAAAATGAACTTTCGTACGTATATGTTTAGTAATCGTTCAAAAAATGTGTGGTAGAACTTTTTTTACAATTCTTACTGAAAATGACTCGAAAAAGCAAACAAACTTTTTAACTCACAACNTTTTTCAATACGCAGATGTGTTTGCAACATACACTTTGTAAGTTTTAACTCACAACTTCCGAGTACCTGCTCGAGAAAGAGTGTTTGCAACGTCAACAGTCAGGTGAAAATTGGGACTCAAACTGTGGATAGCACACATGCGACCAGAGCAGGTGGTCCCGAGTTCGAGTCCCGGCCCGTCGCAATTTTCACCTGGCTTTTGACGTTGCAAACAAACTGTTTGTTTGATTATAACGATCCCATCTACAGGCTGTTACGTTGAACGAAGTTTTTCTTGCTTGAAAAGGATTAAAACTTATTTAAGGAATTCATCATCGCAAGAACGACCTGAATCAATTTCCATCGAGAAAAGATTAATAAAAGAACTATTGGAGGCAACGCTATTTGCAGATGATGTCATGGATAAATTTACATATTGCGTCCATTTCTGCTCCGTTTTTCTCTTTAGATAATTATTCCCTAAAGATAAATTATTTTTGACATTATGTACATTTAATAAAGAAATTATTATATTAAGTGTTAGTCTTCACACAATTATCAGTAACAATGTTACAACCACAGTAGCAATTGTAAGAGGCTGCTGATTTAGAAAGAGGCTTGGTACAAAATTAAATAAATATTTTAACTGGACAAAAATCCTTCAGACACGAAACTTGGCAGTGTGTTATGTTTTGGGGTCACTTTAATGGGGAAAGAAAATCGGACACCTGGAGGGGGACGTCAAAGGAGACCGCAAAACGATTTTTTGTAAATATCTTAAAAGCTACAAAAGATATCGAAAAAAGTTCAAAGTAAAAGTTATAGCTGACAAAATTTGATCATAAGTAATTTTTTCGTCAGGCGCACAGAGACCGCCGCAGATGGGCGCTCAAAGTTGAGACCTTTTTTCGCAATTCTTCATGTAAGGCATTTTTGAGAAAATAAAATTTAAAATTTAGACCGATTTTTTGTGCAGTAAAAAGCGATTAATATAGGTATGTAAGTTTTATTACATGTACTACCATGTACTTGTACGTAAATTTGAGCATGAATGTATTTATGCACACACACGCAAATAACGAAAACAAAAAATTTAATTTTTGAAGCGTTTTTAGCAGTATACATGAATATACACTCATAAATATGTGCAAATATTTGTTGAGATATAGTCATACATGTATATTACACTTGTCTAAATCCAATTCACATATATACAAAGGATACTAGGAATGTTTTGCAATACAGCATTATTTATTTAATTTTTTAAAATTAATTTCCGCCACATTCAATACACTTCTCCATCCTCTGAAACCAATCCTTAAACCAGCTCTGCCAAGTTTCTCTAGGGAGTAAGGCACACTCGTTGTCCCAAGAAGGTCCACATTACTTGAAAACCGCATCCCTTTCAGCTTCATTTTTAGTAAGTCAGGTTTTAGTAAGTCTCCCGCTTGGGCTTTGCACAAACCGAAGATTATTTTCGATCTAATGCATCATGACAAAAAGAACACTCCAGCTCCGATGTTGAGGGTATACTTTCACCTAATCCTCGACTAACACCGGGTCCGTATCCCTGTGTTTACCGACGGGTCGAAGCAGGCTGATGGTGTCGGCTGCTCCGTGGTACTTCCCCGTGAGACCAGTGGCTACCGTCTAGGCGACTTGTGCAGTGTTTACACTGCTGAGTGCTACGCCATATTGCGAGCATTGCGAACTACAAAGTGCTCCCGCGGATCACATTTCCTGATTTTTTCTGATTC
>NNCF01126229.1:284547-312538 GCA_002313205.1 Laupala kohalensis | reverse complement strand
TAAATTCCGTCAAGATAAGGATTCTGAGTGAATGGAGCAATGAGTGGTTAGCTGTTGAAAGGAATAAGCTCCGACTTATCAAATCTTCTGTTAAGTCATGGAGCAGTTCTTGTAGGCCAGCCCGGCGCGACGAGGTCTTGCTGACCCGCCTGCGCATAGGACATTGTCCTCTGACTCATAGGTATCTCTTACAACATGATGATGAACCCGTTTGTGATGAATGTAGTTGTTCTTTGACAGTGCGTCACGTACTAACTGATTGCGGAAAATACTCGTGTTTACGGAGACAAATTGGTTTGGCTGCAGATTTACCAACAATTCTCGGAAATGAAACGGTTAATGTTAGTAAACTATTGAATTTTATGAGTAGATCGGGGCTTCTCCCACAAGTTCTCGGGAGTGTTTAAATTTTGCATTCCCTTTTCATCTTTACTGTCTTTGTTTTCATCGTTCGTTTGTGTAATTCGAAAATATAATATTTAAAAATTGTTTTCCTTTTTTGTGAAATAATGTATTGGTATTCTGTTTTCTTTTCTTTTATCTTTGTATTTAGATATTTGTTGAATTCAGGAGGTTTTTTTAGTGGGTATGGTCGAGATATTCGGCGAGTCCCACACACGGGGAAGAGTCACTATGGCTCTTCTCTATGGTGAGAAACTGCATTTTTCCCTACTTGCATGGGCTCTAATGACCTCGATGTTGACGAGCTCTAAAGCCCCACCCAACAAAAAATAATTGTTCTTGCCCGAGGCTCCCCTGTGATGTCTCGCAATTGATGTTCGGCTTCAGCCTCCATCAGTCACGTTGAAAACGAACCGGTTCTTCTCTTCCGTTTACGTTGAGGTCGAATTCATCGCTGTTGATCGCTGTGGGCTAATTTACGCAAAATATCCACGAAGTATTCTCCTAATCTTCCCTCGTAAAAATACCATCCATTAGTGAAAGTCGGAATAAAATCCCCTAAAAAGAAAACTGAGACAGAATCTGGGAGTGATTTTATTTCCAAACTTTGAAGTGATTTTCGAAATCCACTAAAACCACTTACAATTTTTAGGAAACAACGATAACAAAACTAGCTTACCGCAATTCAACTTCTGTTTCTGCTAGATCAGAGGTGTCAAGTAAAAAAAGACGCCAGCTAACTTGTGTTCTCCTGCGTGAAATCTAAATTGTGATGACGTCCGTCATTGGATTGCGGGAAGGGGTTCACAACTCCTTTCCCGGTCTTTGCGACCATGCGTTCCGTCATATAATGAAACTATCGAGTATATGGTAGAACTGAAGAAAATAATGGTTGATAATTCAAGTAATAAACCCTACACAATTCCAATTGTTTCTAGATCACTTTTAAAATGTATGCCTTCTTGTTGCTATGGCTTAATATTGTAATCAATTTTTTCCACTAACAGTACTAAAGAAGAAAAAATTATAATCTACTTTTTATTTTGATAAACCACCCCTTAATATTAATTTATGGTTTTACACTTCATAATCCTCTCATCCTGCACATGCTTCAACACAAAGAATTGAACAGCACGAGATGGCTAGTTGAATGATAGAATTGAGTAATTGGAGGAATTTATTAAACTCTTCAAGTGCCAAAAATTGTTACACAATGGCAGGGCTAAAAAAATATTAGTATTAGTAAAAATTGAGGGCTGAAACTAAATTCCATACCTAGTGTAGCTGTTTGAAAAGTCATTTTATAAAAATTTGGTGTACAAGACTTAGCATACAAGTATAGCTAACTGATATGAAAAATTATATCAATCTAAGTCAAATAATGTTTTAACAGTACTTCATTGGTTTGTAAACATTTGTGTGCTAAACAATTCAACAATGTTCTTTTTCTTTTTCTAGGTCAGCATCTTCAGTATCGCATCTTCATCTCCAACCTCCGTGTATATTTGGTGGTTCTTTGCCTAATAATGAGGCAACATCTCATACTATGCAATTGACTCCCTTAAACAATCTGCAGTATGCATACTTTGGTATACCTGATAGTGCAGCTACTCAAAGTGAATTCAATGCGTCCACATTCGATGGATATTTCGCAATGTCTATAAATTCGAATATTGATGCCAGTGAAAAATTTTCTAGAATTAATTTGTTTAAAAATAATCTTGGAACACCCATGCACAGAACACGGTCACTGGTCGATTTAAGAGATAATGTTAAGTTTGACAACACTTGGTGTTCATCTGTACCTGTTAACGCTTTGTCGTTGGATTATATAACACGAAATCCTTCGAATTTCACACAAAGTTTAGATCGTCGAATATTTAAGAACTCAGGAAATCTTCGCCGGGCTAATTCTCTGGGTGAGCTGAGTAATATTGTAAAATACTCAAATGCATCCTTTGCTTTAGAAGATATGGGTCGAAGTGATATGCGAAGGATTTTCCTGAGACCACCTTATGGTTACCATTTCTACGGAAGGCCCAGATCGTGCGAACCATCTTGTGGCAGTAAACGATCATTAGCAGAATCCGACGAAATGCAAAAGATCAGAGATGTTGCCTTATGATGATGAAAAGATTTTGTCGCTTTCAGGGCACAAATACATTACCAAAGCAAGAGAAGATATTCCTCTACACCTATAATTAAAACAATTAAGTTATACTTCCACTTGTGATAACACGTTACTTTATACCATGAATTATTTGTAATCAGGAATTAATACCAAAGTTAGCTGATGAATTTTAAGTTCCCTATAGATTAACAAAGTGTGCCAAATGCAAATTCTATTTTAGAAATACTAATGAATTTAACACAGCAATATGACATTTAACATTATTGTAATTACTAGTATCCCAAACTGTTTTATATTGTAAAATTACAAATACTTAATATAAATAACAAGAGCAAAAAATATAATATTTTTGAATATTTATAATAATGTTTCCATTATTTCCTTTATAACCTTCAATCCCATTTATTATGCCATAAATATATGAACATTTGTCTTCTAATGGTACATATAATGAATGCTGGTAATGTGAACAAAAACTAATATCTTCAATGTCATTTTCATGGAGAACTCACATAAGACTTAAAAAATAATTCTTGAGTATGAGATGAGGTTTGCTTACACACTAATTCTAGTAATCTTTACACATCTCTAGTTTCTTTGTAATTTAATTAAAAGCAACCTTAAATTTTGATCTAATTCAATAATTCAACAAGATAATTGAATTTAATTTGTTTTTAATATTCATCCATCCTATTTTTTTATAATTCACGTCCTATATTATAATTCATTTTTTCTTGACCTCTTGCTGGACTAATTTTTGGTGTACTTCTGTTTTTAAAAATTACCAAGGTAATATTAATGTGTCTTAGACATTCTATTCTGTTTTTACAACACAAGGAAATGCAATTAAAAGTTGTTCAAGAAATCTATGTTGAGATGAAATACCTATACTTCCCTTAAAACAAGCAAAAAGCAAACCAAATTCTCGTAGTCGTGAAACAAGTACACTAGCATACCTACATCTAATAAGGACAGGGACAGAAGTCTTAAGGAGGCCCCCCATTTCCAAGTCACACACAAACATCTTTCCTCGGTTACAATTGCATATTGATTGAACCAGTGTATTAAAAACAATTGAAATTAAAATTTGTGATTTATTTCATAATATTACCAATATTCATTAGTTTATTGTCATAAAAACATTTTAGAGTATATTTGGATTCAAAATTTACATGTTAGTAAGATATTTGAAGAGCTTCAAAGGAGGAGACCCAGGGCCACTGCCTAAGTACGCTACTGGACAAGTGACCCATACTCAAAAGAAATACTGAACTTATAATTGAACAATTGGTAATAAATTATGAAAGGAATTGGAATTATAATTCTTATCAATTTATTAACTCAGAGCAATGTTTAAAAAATATTAGAGTTAATTTTATGTTTTAGTTTCGCTTCTTACACATGGCAGTTCCATTAAAATCTTGCAAGAAATATTATTTCTTTGAGAAGTCATCCAAATTTGTGAATCATGTTAATGAAGAATTATAAGTTAAGTAAGAAAAGGAAATACTATGTAAACCAATCAATAATAACCAAGAAAAAGTTATAGTTCAAGATTATAAAAACCAAAGTGTAAATGAAACTTAACAACAACTACTATACAAAATATTCAAAATATTGTTACAAAGCCACAATTTGGTCCTCTTAATGAGTTCTAACATCCTGTATAAGGCCCAATCTATTTTAGGTCACTAAAACATGATCAATTTTATTTGAGAACTATATTTATATTCTACCAAACCTACATGATGATTGTAAATTTAAAGTTTAGATCTAATTAAATCAACAAATAAATAAATTGACAATTGAAATAATTAGTGATAATTGCATAATTGAAAACAGTCAAATCTTTTCCATTTTATTGCTTCCTACTGTACCAATGCTTCTATAACACTAAGGAATTAATTGATTTTAGTAAAAGAAGCTTATATCAGATTTAATTACCCAAATATTTTTATGTTCAAGGTAATAGTATAATAGACTATTTACATCAATGATTATAATAGTAAATTATAAACTTTTACAATATTTTTACAGATAAATAACTATTTAACCTACAGTTCAGCCAAGATTTTGGCCTGTCTCAAGTATTTTAAGGTTTATTTAAAGTCTTAAAACATTTAGTAGCCATACTTTTCATTCTGATAAAATGGCAATAGTAAATTAAGCATTCAAATACAATACACCTTTGGCAAATAAAAGGAGAAAAAACTGAATTAAACAGCAATAATTTAATATTAATTACAAAATATTTTTCTCCATAATATTGTTTCTTCATTTAGAATCTATAGAAATTCAGTAGCCATACTTTTCATTTAGTTTAGTTTTTCCATCTCCACTTTGATCATCTGGAGGCACCCACATAGAATAATTGGGGTCTGATGACATGTCCTTTTCCTAAAAATATAAAGGGAGAAAAAAAATGAATAAATGAAAAATCACATGAATTATTAATCCCAAAGTAATATTTATAAGAACAATACCATGCATAAACAACTTTCAAGAAATACTTCATACAAGCATTTGAATATAGCATACAAATCAATATACTTATTACAACACAAAAGGATAGACAACAAAGCCTTTTTCTTCCATCATACTCAACATATTGCCAAAAAATAGGTATCATTACAAAAATTAGTTTTTGGACAGGAATGGAATAGTTATCTTATATTTTAGAAATGTATGATTTGTTTTATAATTTTTTTAAATTGTAGTATTTGTAAATGGGAATTGTAGTTCAGCTATATGAACTGGGACATTGAAGTGAAAAGCTACAAATTTTTTCTGTCTGTCAGGAATTGAACCCGGAGTGACTCAGTAGCAAGAAAGCACGCAAGCCCTGAGCTACCAGAGGCTTTATAACTTGTTCTAAAATTAAAACTGAATGTTAATGGCAACAAATTTC
Source organism: Laupala kohalensis (assembly GCA_002313205.1). NCBI lineage: Eukaryota > Metazoa > Arthropoda > Insecta > Orthoptera > Trigonidiidae > Laupala > Laupala kohalensis. Next base: position 307,097 of record NNCF01126229.1, on the reverse strand, counting down.
AAAAATGGTCTCCAAGGTCCCACAAAGCTGCTAGAGAGCTTTGGATGAGATGGCACATGTAAAACCATTAACGTTGCGGATTATGGAACATTATTAAGGACCAAGCTTTTGCTTCTGAAATAGAGCATGTGAATGTTCAGAACCAGTGATGCAAGTATTTATTTAACCGAGGTAAGGTATTATTGTGAAGCGTTGTTCTGGACACCTGAAGTTAACAGTAACAACAAGTATACCTGCAAATTAACTTAATTTAAACTCTATTTTATTTATTTCTTAATCACTTGTGCAAATTATTAATTTGGGTTCAGCTAGTAAAATTTAGTTGCATAATAATCAAAAGATTGAAGAGGAAAATCTGCCTCTGGATATCCTATATTTCATGTAATTTAATACAGACCACAGGGAAACAATTCTTTACATTTGTTCACCACAAAATAAGGAATACAAGGCTAAAATATGATATCAGATCCTGTTTTACTGCACAACATTCTTCTTGCAAATTAATCAAACAAGAAAAATGAACAAAAATATTTATTTAAAACATGGCCATAATGCTTAAAAATAGAGACCAGGACTAATAAAAAAGTTAGAACCAAAACTGTTTCATAAATTTAGAAAGTCATGTCATGTACTCACCTTTCATAACAAATCATAACCACTACATTAAGTTAAAATACTCACATATTGCTTCACTGATTTTCGGTTAGGTCTTGGCCTTGGTTTCTTTTTGCGCTTGGATCCTGTTTGTTCTGATTGTTTAAAATTTTCTGGAGGCAGAGTTGGTCCAATTACATTTTTCTCCTTCACTGTTTGACTATCACATTCCTCTTCATCTAGAAAAATTATCACAATCATTTCCTCAATAAATGTGTTTGATAATGTATGTACATGTAATGAAAAAAGCAAATTACTGAAGATTACCATTTGCTTTGAAGCAATCCTTGATCTGTAGTTCTTCAGTGCTCTGTTTTGCACAGTTTTTATCAAGAATCAAATAACTTCCTGAATTATTAGATGTCTTGAGCTCAGAATCAACAGTACTTTTACCAATTCCAGAATCAACATTTTGAACAACGTCCCTTTTCTCTTTATAATCTGTTTCACATGGTTTTCTTTTGTCATCATCCTCCTCTTCCTCTTCTTCAATAGTGCTTGCACTTTCTTCACAAGTATTGAGTTTAGCCACATGCTGAACCTAATTTCACAAATAAATGAAAAATATGTAAATGTGAAAAAGTTACTTTTAAGTATGCAAATAACTTCTTAATCAGAAATAGATGTGAAGTTGTGGTTGGACACCACAATATAATCATTAATTAACACAAAAACAAACTGAATTGTCACCATGAGAGACACTTCAGAAATTTCATTCATTCGCAACAAGGTTCTTCCCATTTGAATCCAAATTGAAGGAATAGAACACAAACAAAAATATACCTCAAAAATTTTCCATAAATTTACATAATTTCTTCAGCCCACCATGAAATTAGATTTTTGTTCCTTTAAATATCAGTATTTTAAACTTGGAATTAATAAAAAATTAAATAAGCTTTAACATATTGGTAAAATTGTTTTTTCAAAATTAACATTCCCTAAATAATATTTTCAATCTTATGGAAAAACGTAAATGTATAAAGTAGGTAACTTACTTGTATGATAACAAACCTGGGAAAATATGCCAGCCAGGACTAGATTTTGAATTTGTGGTGCCTTCATCCCACCTTCAACTTCCAGCTCTTTCACCCTTCCCCTTCCAATCAATAAGCCCACCCATGATAGTAAATATTTCAATCAGTAACCTCACGAAAATATTTCAATTTTCAATGTATGCACATTTAGTATGTGTATCATACATTGAGACATTTTATGAATCCAAGTACATGGACTTTAAAAAAATTACAGTTTATTATTGAGATTGTTTATTATTAATTATTAAAATTACATACAGTCTAATCTAAATTTTCTTAATTTACAACAATTTAACCAAAACAAGTGAATTGGTGGCATAGCAATCAACTTGCTAGCAATTCGTGCAGAAGATCCTGGGGTTCAATTCCCAGATCATCACTCTTTTATTTTCAAATATACTCTGCATGTGTTGATACATGAACGAAATATACACATAACTTACTTGTAATTACAGCTAAATCTACAACAATTTGTTAATATAGCAAATGACTAAGAGAATTAAAAAATCTGTAAACGAAAAAATATTTGACAAATCTGAACCTGGTTATGTGCTTCACATTGGGTACTTTGATCAAAATGATGTGGATATTCTCTTTCTGCCAAGGAGTTATCAAATTATTTTCTTCCATTGCATGCTGATTTTACACATTGTATGATAATTAATTCATGACAATAATGGTTTTTTTTAGTTCTAAACTACTGAATAAAATTGTGCTTTCTTATTTCTAATAAGTACAATACAATAACTTTTAAAGGAGTTTTTGAACATAAAGTCAATTTTCAGAATGCCAAGATAATACTCCCTTCCAAGACTTACCTCACTGAGTTGACCTCTGTGTTTCAATGATCGAACAGGAATTTTCTTCCTCAACAACATTGAAGAAGGAATAGAAGTTTCAGGATTGACAACTAACATTGGCAAACTAGCAGGGCATGCAATATTCACTAGTTTCTTCACATGAACTTCTTCTTTTCTTAATAGTAACAACTGAGACTGAAAATTGGAAATAAAACACTTCTCAATAATACAAAACAAAGCTAGTTCACATTAATAACATAAAAATTAATTATAATACATCATTTCAAACTTAGTTATAAGACAAAAAACATTAAAAGACTATCAAATATAGACTGAAAAATATTCTGCTTGAAATCTGCAAACAAAACCTCAACAGGTACCCCAAATATAATACTAACAAATTTACAAAGATCTCAAATATATCAGTTAAAGAAGCCCTTTATAACAAAGAAAGATGATAATAAAACAGCTATACCTGAACCACTGTAAAATAGCACAGAATCTACTTGTAAATTCAGGTGACATGACCTATGCAATCCTACACGAGAAGAATAAGTAAATGGAGGAACTGCCAATAAGGATTCTTCATCTATTCCATTCATTCTTGAAGGAAAATGGAAAGGAACTTAGAGGTCCAGTAGATGGAACAACTGAGGGCACAACAATGGTGCACGAAGTGGCGGATCTATGGGGGGGGGGGAAGTGATAAGGGGGCTATAGTCCCCTCCGTTAGATCTGAGAACTCTCAACAGATAAAATGAAATTGATGAAATGCATACTTCGTAATAGTGTTACCAATTTTTCACACCCTAAATTCACATGTTATAGGCAAATGTAATACAAATTTATATTATAATTTCTGTGTATTACATGCACTGGTTGAAGCGATTCACAGCACAAGACATATTCCATGCAGGCAACTCTGCAATACTTTTATAAGTGATACACCACAACCACATTGCTGACAGCACAACTCATGGTTAGCCTCCAATGCATTATCCAATAACCTCCAATGTTGTTATAGACCAGACTATGAGGAGACAAAGTCGAAATTTTTTTAAGAAGGCAGAGCATAGTTTTATCATGTAAAATACAAAAATCTAAGACTCTCCACATATTTTGAAGAATTGTAGAAATGGCCAATTCTTTGCAAAGAAGGAAGTTTGTGAATTTTTGTGTTTCTTTTATAAAGTTTTTTTGGGCCCTAGACAAAAAAGTGAAATAAGTAAGTTGTATATCTAAATAAAACCAATAAAATGAGGTGATGTTCAAATCCATTTATAAGTTATTGCAGAAAACTCAGAAAACCACTGTTTTGGTTTGGAAATAATAATTGAAAACTGGGGAGCATGATTATTTCGTGCTCTCCCGATTCCTCTCCTCCCTTGATTATGATCTAGATCCACCACTGGGTGCATATGATGTTTCTATGCTGCAATGCCCATTAGTTTAGAGAAAAAGCAACGAAGTAGTCAAACTAGGAGACAATACCTCCACATTCAGAGAACAGTGTTCACAGCACTGGAAGATCTTATATAACAGCATAAGAAAGTCCAGAGATCCCTCAGAAAAGTAATTAATATTAATTGTCAAGGTTGGAAAAATCTATGCAATGAAGCATTCCATTGCATATATCCATTAATGAACACTAAGGATATGTCCGATCAGAAAAGTCGCTCTCAAATCTTACCAACGAGTTCAAAATAGTTACCTTGAAACCAGAGAAAACTTGAAGAAAAATGTGTTAGGTAACCTTACAGAAGAGATACCACAAATTACAACAAAAGAACTTCTGCAGAACTGTCTTGCTAGGGTTTTGGAGGTGCAAGAGCCCCAGGGAGTTGATCGCATGCCAAACAATGTTATGAAAGTATGCCTCAGGAGAAGACCAGATATGTTCTTAGAAATATATATAAAATGTGCCTTAAGGGAGGCATCTTTTCTCGAGAATGGTGTCTGCAACAACTTAAACTTTGCCAAAGAGCAAAAGCATTTAGTAATTCATCTTTCTGATGTTTCTCTCTCGCTCTTTAGGATGTTTCAATGGCAACTGTCAAGATAACTCAGTCTGTGAATCACCATACTAATATCTCACAGAACACTTGAGTTTTTACTTTTATATCTTCCTTGTATAAAGTCCTCGCATTATACTTTACATCATATCATAATATATGTGAACAGGTCACATTCTATTTGCATACTTGACTATCATTTCGTTTCCATCTACCCGATCACATCTACAACATTTTGTGTTTGTTGTGGAGAGCGAATGTTTCAGGCACAGTTTGTGATTCCGTTAGTTGCCTTGAACCTACCCCTCACTTTTTTATGAGAAAAGTTTGTCATTCACAGCCATAAATGCACAAAACATCTCTTTTCTAGGATCTGTTCCATAGAATTTAAAGCACATTTATTGTTTTGCAACCTTTTAGACAGCACGCCAAATTTTAAGAATCGCAAAATGTCCCTAAAATTATTTCTTGGTATAATTGTTTTCCAGAACGGTTAACTCCAGATTCTTGGGTAACATTACGTCTACTTTGAATTCTTTTCATTCTAATGCCACTTTTTGTACATGAATTAAATAAATTGACCTCGCTCATCAAAAGATAGGGTTCACTCTTCGCTTACCTAAACTCTGACCATAGAGGGACAGTCAAAAATTAGAATAGTTTGCAGAAGAAGGGAAGAGAGAATACACAACACTGTAAAAATATACTTTATAGCACTTAATAATTAGCTCCAATTTTACACAAATAGGATCAGTTTTAAATAAATAAAAGAACATATGTAAAAGCTATTGGTTTATGCTTTTATGGTATGGGACTTTTTGGTACTGTTGTTGGTTCTATGAATTCCATGATTTTCTTTCTATCTTTTCAAAAAAATAATCTAAAAATCCAGGCAATTTTTTTCTCTAATTCGATATATTTCCAAATCACAATAAAAGCCACTGATACCCAGTTATAAAAATATTCGTTTAAGAAGTAAATTTTCGAAGATCCCTTCAGCGTTATTAATTTATGGGAGTTGGTGTTCGAATATGTCAAAGATGTAGTATTTTCTTCGTAGCTCCCAGGGATGCGACATTGGTCGAGGAGCTGCACCCATAGATTATTTCTCGTTGGCCTAAACGATAAATTTCCAATGCAACCAAATAAGGCAAAGAAAACAAGTTGCGCAGAAAACTTAAAATTCAGTATTGTTGCTACGCCTCCACCCGCTGCCGAAACAGTCCGGCAGTCCGTCGCGCCGATCAGGTGTAGAACGGAAGCGTGGATATGCAACCCGTAATACATTGTGGTATCAACAGGAAAGAGGTTGCATCGCATTACAATTTATTTAAGAAATTTGTAGGCGTTGTGTACAAACTGTTAGTCTTTATACACACTTGTATACAATGTCTTAGCGATTGTCTACAAACATGTAGAGGGACTGTCTGTATACATGTTGGAAGACAATGTATATAGACAGTCTAGAGCTTTGTCACGTGTACACACTTGACATACGCATATTTGTCATTGTTAGTTGCTAAATATGGCTGACCTTGTTGGGATCGTGGTTTATGCAGTCATAATCACGGACAGTGAAAAATATCGAAAGAGGAGACGTTGGTGGAAACGTGAACTTTTAGCGGAGAGATTTCGTTTCAGTTGCAATTTACTTTCAACTTTGCAATTGTAAGATAGCATGGGTTTCCGAAACTCCACCCGTTTGACCCCAAGTGACTTTGAAGAATTGCTTCAGCTTCTAGGCGGAAAAATAAAGAAACAAGAAAATAGATTTAGAGAAATCATTTCACCATCTTTGAGATTGACAGTGATTTTTTTTCTACACTGACCTATATTCTTTGGCCATCTCTTCGATAATTTCTTCTTATCACGATTTTTATAATTGGGATTAGTAACTTCCCACAAACATGCCGCCGCGTGAAAATCTTCAATAAATGGCAACACTTTCTCCGTAGGCAACATCTTGACAAGAAAAGAAAAGAACAAAACAAAACTGAACTCATCGAAGTGTTCTCCACGTGTCAACAGAGAATGACTGCGGAACATGTCTGCCAAAACGTCCACATTATGAAATGTTGCGTAATATTGTCTAAGATGTGTCTCATGTCTCCCATTTCAAACGGGAGTAAAAAGTTCCGCGATTTTGTTCAAAAGCGTGTCTGTATACATGAATTTCTCTCTCGATTGTCTAAAGACATCGTCTAGATTCGAAAATCGCTCGACTTCGTATGCAAGTGTGTACAAGGCTTTGGACTCAGATCGCATCGTGGGTATTTTGAATTCGCGCGAAGACCGAAGTGGAAATTTCAATCGGTGATTCAAGAAGTGTGTTTATCCGCGACACGTTGTGGGAATTTTACTTTGAATACTGACCGAATAGTAATGTCCACAATGCGTCGTCGGTATTTCGGTTTATCTACACCACTTTCGTAAAAATTTCGGTCATTCACCGAACTCTTGTCTTTGAGAGTAACTTATACATTATCCAAGCTCATCGTCCTAATTTTTGCAGTTGCTGCTAGCAACTACGACCTTTAATGTACTATTTTGATGGTTAAATTATGAAATGTGCTACGGGCAAGGGATTTATATCCATCTATGAAACGACATCATCCGGTGGTTACGCGTACGTTGTCAAAACGGAATTATGGTCCGCCAATTTAATTTAAAAAATGAAATAGGTAATGTAAAACTTTAAATAATATTATATAATTAAAAATTGAAACTGTAAATATTTGAAAGTGCACTAGCAAGTTTTTAGAAAATATAATGGCTAGTACAGACTTTAAATAAACCTCAGGAGAAGCCACGTCCCCCACCCCCTTTCAAGCTGCCATAGGTACATGTCTAGTTATAGTGTTCTATATGACCATAAACAAAGATTTCATAAATGTACTTTCAAACAATAATTTTTGGAGGAAAAAAACGGGTCCCAATGCATGTTTGCTTATATTATATTTTAATGGTTGCATTGGTGTGCAATTTTACAACATTCAAGTCATAACCCAAGAGTGACTAAGAAGAATGGAGAAAGGGTGGGACTGGGGAGACTTGGAGTAGATTCCTGGACACCCACTCAAACCATTTAGAGATAATTCTACCCTCAGTTAATACCTTCAGTGAAGTGGAAAGCAGTAACAATGGATACTACCACTATTATTAGAAACCCTGTTTTGCTGAGAAATTAAGAAGAGCTAAGTTTCTCCTAGTTTTTGAGAAGAGCTTATAGCTAATAAGGTTCCTTATGAAGTAATATTGATGACACTTCAATGAGATGGTACTAAATAATTTGGAAGTCTTTACCAGTGGGTTGAGTTTATCTTACAAAACCCATTGTAATGATTAAGTGGAGACCCTTCTGGGCATTTGTTGGCGGAATTTTCATTTTCCCAAATAAATAATAATAATAATTTTAAAAAAACACACACACACGCACAAAATCTCTTTAATAAATTGATATGACAAAAAACGAGGTAAGTGCATATACATAAGAAAATAATACAAGAATCTACTTCATTTACCTTCAGTTTACTAATTAATTTATCATCCGGAACCTCCGATGACAAATTTGACATAAAAGCATCAAGGGCATCTTCATCTTCTGAAATATCTGCCTTCTTTTTCTTAAAGTTACTAAGTTCTTGAAGTTCATTTTCAATTGCTTCAATTTTGGAGGCAAGTTCTTCTTGCTTTTTAACCTTTAATCAAAACACACGATTATGTTTTATGCATTAATTGTACACAACTGAAAGTCACTTCAAACACTTACTAAAGAATCATAAGTCTCAGTTTGTGTCTCAAGTTTCCCAGCTGCCCTCATTCTTTGTTGTCTCTTTTTCTCCACTGTTCCAGTTCTGTCAAGAAACTCATCTTCATCACTATCATAAAAATCATTTTCTTCCCAATTTTTAGCTTTCCTTTTTCTACTTTCTGAAAACAAAAGAAACATATTATGTTTCCACAGACTATTCGTTATTATCATACATCATTCAAAATACTGGGTTAATGTCATACATCATTTAAAATATCATCAAATTTAATGGGCAAGTGAAAATGCTTTGTTGCCATTTAAAGAAAAGCATCTTTTTCTTTTAAGTAAAATTAATAATGTTTTGAAAACAAAATATACAAGAGGGTTTTTTATCCAAAGAGTCTAATGAAAAAGTATCATTGTTGAGACAATTATTAATATTAACATATATATTATATAAAAGTTATTACATCAACATTTACTAATAAATAAACACATCAAAACACATCATTTATAGGGACTTTATGCTAAATTTATTACTGCTAATCATAAGAATAGAGTACCTCCTCTTAATAGATCAGGAATTTCCAAAATTAATTGAAAGGATTGTGACAAAAGTTTATATTGGACAAACAAAAATGAATTTAGAAATTACAAAAAAGGAACATTTTTGGCATGTCATTTTCATACAAATTGAAAAGTCAGCAGAAGTGAAACATTTTTGGGACAAAAAATTGGTAAAAATGTGAGAAGTTTTAAGATAGCTGGTGGGTATATTGAACTGTTGGTTTGGAAAAGACTGTTCATTCAGTTATTCAAGAACAGGTTGTTAAATTTTGAAGTTCCATTTGAAAATAATTTAATTTCAAAATTCATCCACCCGTCTGCCACCAGAGAACAGTTTGATCAGCAGGCAGAAGATGCTGAAAATGGAAGCAACAGCTTCCAAAAATAGTTCGTGTTTAAAAAAGCAAGTGAAGTGTGTGGCCAACGAATTATTACAATAATTTATTGTAATGACTCCACTGTGAATTCCCTAAGTAATTTACATAGCCTATTGTATTCTATAAGGTTATAAGACCTGACCAGAACCTTTGTAGTTTGGGTAGAGGTCCATGATTTCTAGAGATCAGCTCAAGAAAGCATACTTAAAGGTCGGCAACACGCTCTGGCTGTTTTAAACTATCATATTGACCAGGAACTCATTTTATAGTGGGTTGAGGTGACTTATAACCTAACCTGACCTAACCTAAAAAGAGTCACATTTGTAGGGAAGACATGACTAAATATCCCATAACCTCATTGGCATTTCAGTCCGGTCCCTCCAATTGGCAGACTCCAATTAACCACAATATACCTCTAACTACCCATTAAACCCTAGCTGTAGGTTCATACACAATATACTTTAGCCTTGTAATTTAAAAAATGTTTATCTTCTGCTCACAACAAAAAATGCCAACAAATAGCAAATTTTTAATACACTGATTTTCTATTTTAAAAAATAATACAATAGAAAGTTAAAAAGCTGTGCTTTTCCTTTTTCATTAAGCGTTTGAAATTTCATGAACGTACCATGTTTAGCTTGCCGCAGAAGTCCATACCTATCTAATACTCTGCAAGCTTCCAATGCACATTGCACAACAGCTTCTTTCTTCTTTCCTTTAACAAGAGATTCTGCAACAATTGTACCGCCTTTTGCATTTTCAACTGGTAATCTATATAGACAATTTTAAGTATGTATTAAATATTCCACAAAGCTACGAATTATTATAAGTAAAAATTATCTTACTCTATGCGACAGAGAAATTGGCCAAATCCTTTTTCTTCAACATTGTACTCAAGATCGTAGCCTTCACGTTCAAACCAACCACGAAGTGTCTTCTTCGGATCATCAAGATATAGTTCCTCATTCGGTGCAGCAGCAAATGGATTTTCAGATAAATCTGCTTCTTCTTCAGCATCCTCACCTATTATTGCATAAAGTATGTTATTGCACTTGCGGCTTCAAACAAAATTTAAGATCACAGATCAAACTTTATTCATGATATTAGTATTTCCTCAATTATGGTGGTAGCTTGTGACATGATCAACAGGAAGTGGTCAATTTATCTTTATTTACTCAGATTCACACAAATTAAACTGTCACATCATTTACACAGATCTACTTATTTCATTTTATACACATCATAGAGAGACTAAATAAATGAAACCAATGTGATGACTTTCGGTCAAGTGAAAATGGAGACGAGCAGGGAATCAAATCCGGGACTCCTGCTATGATCACAGGGGTGTTAACCACTACACCACCTGTTCACCTCCCACAACTGTACACCATTTCCACATACACCTACCCCCGGAAAATAATAAAAAATGTAAAAAAATATAAAAATTAAAACAATTTACACTTCCAACTCAAGAAGGAATATTTTCCTTTAATCATTTAGGTGAAACCATCAATTTCTTCAACTGACGAGCTGCCTCTGCTTCATTACCAATTGTTTCTACATTACCACAATACAGCTAAAGTGAACACAATAGCCCATGCAACCCTAAACTTTATCACTAAGTAGTGTTAAAACTACCATCTTGTCAACAATGTATACACAGGGAAATTAACCCCTGAACTGTAAATGCATTAAACAATGCTAAATACATCAATACCCCCTTGGGGACACCATCTTCACGAAGCTCTGACCATGCAGGTGGTGGGGGTTTGCGTGTTCCTGAGAAGCTGAAAGCTTTGCAGGTGGTAGCACAGCTACTGGAAAGGTCTCCCAAACTGAACAGGTTTCAATGGAGGTTCCAGACGAAGTGGGTCCCATGTCGACCTATTGCACATCAAATTAACTCATCTTCTGTGTCCTATAACCTGCTGCCTTGTAGGAGGGGGAGGGATCCCCAAAGGCTAAGGGAAGGAAAAACCTGACAGAAAACCAAGGGGTAGGGAGAGCTCCATAATGGAAACACAACCTTCCTAGGTAGGCATAGGGTTGCCACCCCTTTACTACTGAATTTCTTATTTTGGTGAGACACCTGAACAAATGCCACAGAATATAAATAAGGAAGGAAGACAATGCTGCAATGGAAAAAAGGAACTGAATTTGGTTACAGGGAATGTACAAACACTGTCACAAAAGGTGCCCAACTAAAACCTTAAAAACCTACAAGGTAGACATAGCTGCAGTGCAAAAAATGAGATGGAATGGGAACAGTATATTCAACTCTGATGATTATACAACTTGTTACATTGGTAGTGAAAAGGGAGAAGAATTTGGTACAGGCTTTCTTATCTGCAAAAGATGTAAACATTAATGAAAGGTTCTACCCCAGTACATACATGATTGTGCACTTTGTGGATAAAAGGAAGATTCTTCTGCACAACAATCATTAATGCTCATGCACCAACAAATGTAAAAAAGTGATGATGAAGAGGACAAAGTTGCATTCTACAGTAAGATATATAAAGTGTACTGCCAGTACTCAACTGCCCCCAAAAATGACATGAAAATTATTATGGGTGATATGAATGGTCAGCTGGGAAGTGAATCCATGGGTTGGAGAACTTAGTCTGCACATGGAAAGTAATGATAACGGTTGGCATCTCACAGATTTTGCAATAACAAAGAACATGAAAATTGTAAGCACACATTATCAACACAAGCGGATTAACCTTGGAACATGGTTAACACCTGACAGCACTGTGTTGAATCAAATAGACCATGTCCTCATAGATTCAAGACACGCTTCAGATATCATGGATGTGAGAAGCTGTAGAGGCATAGAAATTGCAAAGACGGGTAGTGTCTACTTCATGGTCAGGTTAAGATACAGGCAAAGAATATAGCTTGCAGGCAGAACAAAAGGAACTAGTAACAGAAGTACGATATTAGCAAATTAAGAGATGGTTGGGTGGCAAGAGAATATAAGCAAGAAGTTGAAACATACTTGGATGAACAAGTACTACAAAATACTTGTAAAAAGGATGCTTCTTCTTCTTTAAACCTGTGGTTCCTTGTTGGGACATAGAGCATCAGTAAAGGCATTCCACCAGACTCTGTTTCCTACAACAGTTTTCACTTCATTCCATAATTTTCCAGCTTTCCTGATCTCTTCATAAATTGTCCTCCTCCATGTGTCTCGTGGACGACCTCTGCTTCTGTGACCCTGTGGGTTCCACTCGAGCGCATGTCTTTCTTTGACACCTGCTGGGTTTTTTAATGCATGTCCAATCCATCGCCATTTCCTCTAACGTATTTTTTGGGCAATGGGTATCTCCCCAGCTAGTTTCCAAAGGCCTTTGCTCCTTATTTTCTCTGGTCACCATATGTTGAAAATTTTACATAAATAATGTCGACAAGCCGTAAAGCCCCACCAGAAAAAACAAAAAAACAATGGTTCATAAATGTTTGAATATGAGTATTGATGTTATTATTTACTAGCAAGATCTCTGCTCCGTACAAGAGGACTACCATGACATTTGATCTAAAAATTCTTAATTTGGTGTCTTGTGAAATACATTTGTGGTTCCAAACGTTTCAGAGACTTAAGAAGGCTGTATTGGCTTTATTTATTCTTTCAATCACATCTTCTGAAGCATCTCCAGTCTTTGTTACACTTCCTAAATAAACGAATGAATCAACTTGTTCAATATTACGATCCTCTATTTTTAGGGGTTTCATTGCTTTAATGTTTAAGCACATTTCCTTTGTTTTGTTTACATTAATCTTTAGTCCTGCTGTTTTGGCTTATTCTTGTAGTTCTGAGATCTTTCCTTGCATGTCTATGTGCCAATGAGAAAGGAGGCAGATGTCATCTGCATAGTCAAGGTCTTCCAACCTTTCGATTACGTTCCATAGAATGTCACTATTTCTGTTTTTTGTAACCTGTCTCATCAACTCATCCATGATGAGGGACAACAACAACGGTGACAGTATGCAGCCCTGTCTGACACCTCTTGTAACATTTACAGGATGAGACAGCTTTCCATTATGAACTATTTGACACGTGTAGTTTGTATACATGTCCTTAATAATATTTATTATTTTCTGAGGTACGCCATATTTATTCAGCACATTCCAGATTTTCCCATGGTGTCAAATACCTGCTCGAATCCATGAAAGTTAAATACAGAGAAGTATTCCACTCAGCACTTTGCTCTATAATGAGATGGAGTGTATTTATCTGACCTACACGGCTTCTTTTCCTTCTAAAGGGATGCAAATCCTTCCAGAAAGGGATGCAATGGACTCTAAATGGTGTCAATTGAAACTAACTATTACAAAATTAGCTGATAAAGTATTGGGGGAAAATGTGGAAAATAAGATAAGAAATAAATGCTTTAATGAGGAATGTAAAATAGTCTCAGGGAGAAATGCTAAAACCAGACTCAAAATGTTAAATAAGAATACCAGAGCCAATAGACAAGAATTTAAGGAGGCTAGGAACATAGTAAAAAGGGTACTTAGGAGAAAGAAAAAACAAGAAGAGGAAAATGAAATAGAAGCACTCCAGGATCTGTATAGCAAAAACAAAATTTAAAAGTTCTATGAAACTGTGAGAACTGGTTTCCAGCCTAGGACATTAATGTGTAAAGACCAACAAGGTGATGAGCAAGAAATTCTAAGTATATGGAGAATACCCTTCCAAAATTTTCGTAGCGTGCAATCAACAAAGTTCTGCAGAGGTGCGAATGATACCTTTTGGTCCACAACCAGATAAGCAAGAAATAGCTGAAGCCATAAGAAAGCAGAAAAAGAGCAGAGCACCAGGAGAGGAAACAACATATGAACTAATAAAATATGGTGGTACTAATGAACAGAAAGCTATTCAAGAACTGATAGTAATGGTTTGGAATAAGGAATACATGCCAAGGGATTGGAATACTGCCCTTCTATGACCAATTCATAAAAAGGATGATAAGCTAACATGTTCCAACTGCAGGGGAATTACTCTCCTAAATGTTACTTACAAGATATTTAGTAATATTTTGGCCACTAGATTGAAACAATATGCAGAAAGCTTAATAGAAGATTATCAATGTGGTTTTAGGAAGGGATGATCTGTCACAAATCAAACATTTCTGCTTCATCAAATACTGGAAAATTCGTGGGAATATAATATAACAATACATCAGTTATATGTAGACTTTACACAGGTACATGACAACATCAGTCGAAAACAACTCAAGGAACTGTTAAGATAATTCTACATCTGAGAGAAACTGATTAATTTGATAGAAATGACGTTGACTAAAACAATTAACAAAGTTAAAGTAGAAAATAAAATCTCCAAAGGATTTGAAACCAACCAAGGTCTGAAGCAAGGAGATGCATTGTCATTGTTCTTTTTAACCGATGCCTCAAAAAGGTAATGAGAAAGACAAATGTGAATCCAGGGGGAACAATATTTAATAGGACATCACAATACCTAGCAAATGCCAATGATGTAGTGCTGCTGGGGAAATCCATACATAATATCAAGGAGATGACACAAACAATGGAAGACATAGGAAGAATACTTGGCCTAGTATGCAATAGATCTAAAACAAAATATATAGTTAACACTGAGGCAACAAGTAGATTGCAAGTAGAAATAATCAACAATTATTACCAACATAAGAAACTTCACACATCTGGGACCCACCGTCATTGGTAAGAAAGATGACATTAAAAACAAAAGTAAGGCTGGTAACAAATGCTTCCATGCTATGTATACTATCTTACATAAAAAGATATATTTCCTGCTCTGTCAAGTCAATCCTTACCATACAATAATTTTACCAACTGTTACGTTTTGGTTGTGAATCATGGACAATGACAGCCAAATCAGAAGAAATGTTAAGGACATGGGAGTGGAAAGTATTACGGAAAATTTATGGAGCGGTAAAAGAGGTGGGTGGATGGAGAATTTGGTTCAACCATGAACTAAGCGACCTATATAAATGAAACCTGGTGTGAGGCAATGGAGGAGAAAGGCTGAGGATCGAGAGCAGCGGAGAGCCATAGTGAAGGAAGCCAATGCCAAACTTCAAGGGTTATATGCCAAAAAGAAATATATCAATACCACAACATAAGTGGAGGGAGTGATGCACATCACTCAATTAGTATTTGACTTTACATCAATATCATGTCACATAATCAGAAAACTACACAAGTAAGGAGAATAAATTACTTGTTCCAGATAAATACATCTATTTTTTTCAGTAACAACCATTATATAGTCTTTAACCCTCTGTCGGGCACAACCGACCTGACAGGCACAGCTCTGTTTTCAGTCCCCCTTCCTCTCGTAGAAATCTGCCTCTCCTAGTAGTCACCTATCTTTACCGGATGTTTGGAGCCATTTCATTTGCAAGCTTCTTGAAGAGCTGTTAGCGTCATTCTGATCTCTCAGGCACATTGTGCCCAAATTCGTTACACATATAAATTTTCGGAATATCTATTTTTTTTTTATCACAGCTGTTTATGTTATTCATTTCATAACTATATCATGCAAAATTTGTCGCTTTCTTTTGTAAATATGTGGATATTTCAACCTGGTCTCCTGAGCTCACTGCGACCGAACATGTATTTATGATAGTATTTTCTTTCATATATTCCTAAATTTACACTTAAATGGCCCAGAAATTCTTCGATTTTTCTAAACCAAATGATCTGGAAGAAGTGAGGTGTTTGTTGGAAGAAGTTGTCGACAAGGATGACCCCGCTGTGAACGAGGATTTGGGTGAAGAGAGTGACATCAATTCTTGCCATGAAGTAGAAGAGCGTAAAGACAATTCAGAAACAGAGCAAGATGGTGAGGTTACTGACAATGCATACGAACCAGATTTAGAGTCCAACTTTTTTTTGGGAAAAGATAAAACTTCCAAATGGACTAAAAATCTGCTGACAAGAAATGTCTGTAAGAGAGCTCACAATATTATAACTCACCTTCCTGGAGTCATTGAAAATGTTAGGAATGCAAAAACTGCAGTTGATTGTTGGAATTATCTATTCACAAACAACTTTTTCGATACAACTGTTACAAATCAGTACATAAATCTATCAAGCCCAAATTTTCCAGAGAAAGGGACATTGCCTCTACTGATGTCATTGAAGTAAGAGCTTTTATTGGTTTATTGTACCTAGCAGGAGCTCTCAGAGGAAATCGTGAAAGTTTGGAACTTTGAGAGATAGACGGTGATGGAGTTGAGAAATTTAGTCTTGTGATGAACATCAAACAGTTCAAAACCCTGATATGCTGCCTGCGCTTTGATGACCATACTACCAGGGTAGAACAAAAAAAGTCTATTGTCTCACTCCAATTCGTCAAGTGTTTGAAAAATTTGTGGAAAAGTGCCAGAAGACCTACAGCGTCAGAGAAAACATCATGATCAACGAAATGCTTCCAGGTTTCTGAGGAAAGTGTAAATTTCAGCAGTATATACTATCAAAACCAAAGAAGTACGGAATAAAGTGTTTTGCCCTTGTTGATGCAAGGATGTTTTATACTCTGAACAAAGAAATTTAGGCTGGAAAACAACCTGAAGGTCCTTTCTGTGTCAGCAACAAATCAAGTGAAGTAGTGAAAAGAATGGCTAAGCCCTTATTTGGGTCTGGAGACAATATTACTGCTGATAATTGGTTTACTGATATGGATCTTAATGATGATTTAAAAATGAAAAAGTTTTCATACGTCAGAACTGTGTGGAAAAATAAAAGACAGTTGTTGCATGAATTTGTTTCAGTCAAAGGAAACAAACAATACACCAGTAAGTTGGTTTTAGTGATGGGAAGACATTGGTGTCCTATGTCCCAAAAGCAAACAAGAACGTGATTCTAGTGTCTTCACTTCATGATGACAATGCAATTGATCCTGCATCTAGAGAGCAAAAGAAGTCAGTGATGATCATATTCTACAATTCCACCAAAAGTGGTGTTGATACTGCAGACCAAATGTGCGCCTCTCCTAGCATGAGCCGAAATATCAAGCGCTGGCCAATAGTCATATTTTTCACAATGCTGAATGTAAGTGGTATCAATTCTCAGTGATGATCATATTCTACAATTCCACCAAAAGTGGTGTTGATACTGCAGACCAAATGTGCGCCTCTCCTAGCATGAGCCGAAATATCAAGCGCTGGCCAATAGTCATATTTTTCACAATGCTGAATGTAAGTGGTATCAATTCTCAGTGATGATCATATTCTACAATTCCACCAAAAGTGGTGTTGATACTGCAGACCAAATGTGCGCCTCTCCTAGCATGAGCCGAAATATCAAGCGCTGGCCAATAGTCATATTTTTCACAATGCTGAATGTAAGTGGTATCAATTCTCAGTGATGATCATATTCTACAATTCCACCAAAAGTGGTGTTGATACTGCAGACCAAATGTGCGCCTCTCCTAGCATGAGCCGAAATATCAAGCGCTGGCCAATAGTCATATTTTTCACAATGCTGAATGTAAGTGGTATCAATTCTCAGTGATGATCATATTCTACAATTCCACCAAAAGTGGTGTTGATACTGCAGACCAAATGTGCGCCTCTCCTAGCATGAGCCGAAATATCAAGCGCTGGCCAATAGTCATATTTTTCACAATGCTGAATGTAAGTGGTATCAATTTATCTCAGTAAGCAACTAGAACCATGTTGTAGAAGACCTTTCCTAAAATCACTGGCCCACCAACTGGTGCTTGGAGAATTAAGCTAAAAAGTGTGAAGACAGTAGGAATTCGCACCAATCTCCTAATGCGGCTGAAAAAGTATTGACCTATCAAAGGTGTTTCAGAAAATTCAACTTCTCAAACTCACAAAAGACGTAGATGCTCAACCTGCACATCAGAAAAAGGTTTCAGAAGGATGACAAATTATGAATGTAATAGATTTCACAACACAATCTGCCTAGCTTATGCAAATATAATCTGTGGAATGTGCTGTGCTGTTTGTCAATGCCCTTCTTCTGCTGAACTTAAGCTGAATGACAATGACTCAGAGTGAATATTGGCTTCTCAACTCTGTACTACAATGTATAAATTTTACCAAAATTTTTGTATTTGTTACCCAGATAATAAGACACTTCAGTCAAAATCTGAAAATTTCTTGTAATGTTTTCTAAACACAAAATGTGTTCTTTTTTAAACAAATTTCTTCTTTTTTCTTTAAATATTTCTATAGAGACCACTGATTACTTTTAGAATACTAAAATTAAAATTAATGACTATAAATTTGCGATTCATTTTTGTGTGCCTGTCAAGCATATTGTGCCCGACAGAGGGTTAAGCATCACATTTCATTTTACAACATGTGACGATGTCTTAAGCAGCTCATTCATAACATTCCCAATATTTTTTCCCTATTGCTTCTATGAATATTCAAAAAAATAATTTTAGTTATATTGTATATTACTAGTTTTTCTTGAAGAAACGTATTTTGACATTAACGGATGTGCATCAGTTTGTTCTAACTACTTCTCATTTATTCTTTGTTCTTATTTACCTTTAATTTATTCTAATTCGATGTAATTTCATTCAATTTAATGTATCCTTAATTTGGTTTTATTTTATTAATATTTTGTATGCTGGTCTCAATTTATCTCTGGTTATACATAGAGAATGTTCATAAATGCCTGGGAAGGTTTTAGTCCGAGGATGCTGACATTAGCAAAAAAGCTTTAACGTTTTGGAAAATTAAAATATTATGGTTACAGATAAAACAATGGCATTACAAAATGATCGATTCATCCATATCTCATCACCACATATAAATGAGAAATAGAAGAGTTTCAGTAAATAAGAAACACAGTTAAAAAAAATAAAAATAAACAAACCCATTCCCCAATCAATTCCATCATTCATTTCTTTATCCTCTCTCAATTGTTGATCTTCAAGCTCCTTCAACTCCAAGAGTTCTCTGGCAAGTTTTTCTTCCTTATATTTTTCTTTCAGTTCAGTAACAGTCAAATCTGTTTCTTGTTCCATATCTTCTGGGGGACCTTGCAAAATGAACATTCGAGTACTTCCACCAAATTTCAGCAAATGACCAACCTGCCAAAATAAATCAAATAATATCCTAAGTAAAAATAATAATGTATTACAGAAAATAGTGCTGAACAAGTACAGTTTCATAAATTAACATAACTTTTGAGAATATAGAATAATCTTTTAAATTAATTTTTCATAGAATAAATTAAAAAATTATCGGTAATGATAACTATTGAAAATTATATGATAATAATAATAATCATCATTAATTCTACTATTACTAAAATAAATACAAATTATTTTCTTCCCTGTAGGACATTCTTAATTGTTGAAATATAATATTTATTGCAACTTATTTTGACATTATCCATTGTTTTAACCTGTTTGATCATATTCAACTGGTGTATAACAAACGCTATGTTTCTTCAATTCTGCCTTCAGGCATTGAACACTATCAGAACTCAAACCAGGTTACTTTGGTTCTCAAGGTGAGGATGTTACCACTGGGTAACTGAGGTCCTTTGATAAAGCCTTAACAGGTTAAAATGATGGATTATGTCCAAATAAGTTGCAAAAAAATTAAATATAAATTCCATTTGCATACTTTACTGTAAAATTGTTCAAAAAAAAAACAAAAACAGAAACAGATAGATTGAAAACAGTGAATCATTTAATTTGAATTTTGAATTTATTGAACCAAAAAGACATACATTGGCAAAAAAACATGACAGCCTCCTAAAGAAATAATCACAGTTATCTGTGCATGGGTAAGTGTAGTATCACGTATGAAAATATTTTTTCAACAATTAGATACCAAACTGTAAAGAAATAGCATGGTAAATACGCTGTTGACTGTTGGAGAGAAGCAAAGGAAGTATATAATTGTTTACACTAATGCGTGGTGAATTTACTGATTTGAGACTGTCATGTTCACTTAAAACATGTTACCATGAGCTAGAAGGTACCATTTGTACCCACAACTTTTAAGTTAAATAATAAAATTGAAGTAGTTTTTTATTAATAACATTTGTAAACTTTGTCATGTAAATAAATGTATTTAAAAGTTTGTCAAAATGTTCTCTTAAAACAGATATGGTATATTGCTAACAGACAATTTGTGGCTATGAGAGATACTAGATTTATAGAAGAATAAATTATATACAATAAAATAATGAAAATATGCTTAGTGAAAATCTCAGAAAATGTCAGAACTAGGATATTCAGCAGTTGAAAAGTCTGATGAGAGATGTGCAAACTTTCATTTCTAAATTAGAACTCGCCTGAATACAAGAAATCACATTTATCATATTTTCTCCATATTGCTTCATCTTACAATTGGTAATGTTTTCAGAAAATCTTACTCTCATCTTCAGTAAAACAATTCAAAGAAGGTGACTTGATGTATCTTCCACTCAAATTCTTCTCTGTTGGAACTTTGAAGTTAAGCTATCAGGGAATAAATTTTGCAATGCAATTCCTTTGCCAAATATTAAGTTTTGATATTGGAGAACCGGTCTTAGTTTAGCAGATCCTAAACTGATTTCTTTTTGGCCAAAAATGCACTATAATTGATGACTTCTGCTTGTTTCAATTTTATATTCTTAAAATGTATCAGTTTATGAAACAAAAATCTATCAGTGATATAACAATCTTAAAAATTGAAAAGGAACAATAGGAATTCAAAAAAATTACTTACCATCCACAAATCTGAATATGGGAGAAAGGTCTCCTGAAAACATTTACGGTCCACACAATACACTGAAGATGTGCAGTAAAAATAGATCTCTGTAATTTATAAGTCTTCCAGTTTAAGAATAATGGTTTCACTATGCATGAACTATCTCAACAAGAGCTAAAGGGGAGTAGGGGTTGGAGATGCCCTAAGAAGATATATAAGCAGTGTCTATGATATTTATATTTATAATCACTATGGTATATAAAATTAAAATGCATTAAGTTCACACATAACAGAAACAAATTATATACTTAAGCCACACAAACAAAGCTATACATACATAAAAAAAGGGGAGCAATTTACTGTGATAATTAGGAACAAGAATGTACTTACATGAACACGAACATAGTGGTTAGGTTTGATGCGGTATTTGTTCAGAAAAGTCCCATGAGTACTCCCCAAGTCATATATATAATAACCAATAGCATCATCAGTACTATCAATTCTATACTGAAGCACAGCATGAAAACGAGATATCGTCAGGTGACCCATTGGGATATCACAAGTACCAAGACGTCCAAAAACAAAGAATGGTTTAGTAGATAAGTCTATTGTTTCTATTATCCCTCCATTCTTAAGAACTTCAAAACTATATTTACAAGTGGGTAAGCCACTCCACTTAGGTTCTTTATAGGGTAAGGGAATACAACTTTCATTTAATTTCTGTGCTGGAGAGAGCTGAGGAACTTTCTTCACCATTTTAACACTTTTGTCTACTTCAAAATTGTTTAAAACAGGGGAATTACAATCATTGTCAGAAATCTTCTCTACCTCTTCAAGTACATTGTTTTTCTCATCACTACTTTCACTGTTACCAGATGATTTACAAATTTGAACTTTTCCAATTTTTCCTTTCCGAGGGCCAATAAACACAGGTTTCTTAAACAATGTTCTGTTTCGTTCACTTGTGCTATCAACTTCAGATAAATTTTCTTTCATTGATTTGTCTCCAGAAATATCTTTAACTGTTACATTAGAGTTACTTTCCACATTCAGTATATTTTCATCGCCATTATCAGCACACTGGGTAGGTACTTCCTCCTCCTGTGACATGGTTGAAGGAGTGTATCTCTATTTATAAAATGCAAATGTCAAGCATAAAACTGTAGTTAAAAACAAATGGAATACTATGCAACTTGTCAGTATCTAATTTGACTGATACCATGATTTTCTAACATTACATTATACCATTATATTAACAGTTTGAAAATAATCAGTACACAATATTTTAGAAATCGTTTTCATATTACATGTAATACACTATTCATTCTTAACACAAATTCAAGTATTCAGTGTAAAGGGTCATGCTCATTACGATACTTGCGGACCTCATCAACCTGCGCCAATATTTACAATATGATCACGACCCACAGATCATAGATCTAACATAATCTGTGATCACGACCTACTAGATAATTCGCACCGCTGGGTTATCACTTGTGGCGCTGTGTTGGGGGCTTTATGGCTCTGGCCTTGCTCTCCGTCTGATTTTACTATGCGAAGTGTTAACTGCGACTAAGTGTACGTTAAGCAGCAATGGATAACCACGATACAGAAAGCCATAAGGACAGTAGACCACACACTCATATGTGTGTGTATACA
>NNCF01126229.1:257023-276321 GCA_002313205.1 Laupala kohalensis | reverse complement strand
GACGACCTTTGGACTTGGGAGGCGAACGAGAATAGGATTTTGGTAAGTAAGAATTATGAGAGAACCAGGAAAACTAAAACAAGTAGTCAAGGAAATGTAAAGATAATTCACCATATTTCGTAGCACTCTATTTTGAAAAGTGTGAATACATTTAATGTTACTTTTTTAGCAAAACCCCATCGCTAAATGCCATAGAGCCAAATTGGTTTCAAAATTTGTTTGTAAAATAATAATTTATTATGTATGGCCAATGAAGATTTGCGTCCCAGAAGCCAATACATTTGTCTGTACTTGAGTCCAAGTTTTCTTCTTTTCTTTTTTAACGTGCCTCTTCCATCTCAACTCGGCGTCGAGTCATACCAAGGTATTTTTCAGTGTTTTCATAGGGTATGGTTACTCCATTTAATTTAACTGGTGCGACATTTCCAATTTTTTATTTTCAAAATTAATACGAGTAGATTTCAACTCGTTCAGCTTAATCTTCCATCTTATCGTCCATTGATACATTTCGTCACTAGCATTTTGTAGCAGTTTGGTAGCTTCTTGCACATTTGAATCTAGTGCTATAACCGCCTTGTCATTAACATATGACGCGACAGTAACATTTTCTGATTGTGGTATGTCGCTTGTAAACAGTAAATAGAGTGGGACTCAGTACATTACCTTGTGGCACTCCCGCTCGTATGTCTTTCAAGTCTGAGTACTCATCGTCTTGTTTGACCTTGAACAATCTACTTGTTAAATAATGTTATTAACTCGACATATTGTCTAGGAAGAAATTTATACAGTTTATGTATCAAGCCATAATGCCATACCTTATCAAAGGCTTGGGCCAAATAAAGAAAGATTGTTGAGCAAACCATTTTTCCTCCAAATATTTGTAATTCTGTGTACTTGCTTTTATCTGAAACCAAACTGATGATCTGGTATCAATTTTTTGCTGTGTATTATTCGTCATAATCTCATTAATAACAGCTTCTCAAAGAGTTTAGATAAAATAGGTAATAATGAGATGGGTCTATACGATTTAGGTTCAGTTAATGGTTTACAAGGTTTTGGGACCATAACAACTTCCGCCATGTTCCAAGAACAGGGCACAAGTTTTAGTCTGAAGGCTACATTAATTAAATAAGTCAGAAAGATTACTCTATATGACAGATTTTTCAATACTTCTCCAGTAATTTTATCATATCCAGGTGATTTTCTGGATTCCAGATTGTTCCTTCTTTCTAAAGAGATTTCTTTTAAAGCGAAAAATGGTATTTCTGTTTCCTCTAAATTTACAATATCCTCTTGAAGGACATCAGAATATATTTCATTTGGTTGAAAAATTTCTCCTAAATGCTCTGAAAATATATCTACCTTTTGTTTATTATCCTTAGTCCATGTACCATCTTCCTGTCTAATAGGTGGCGTTTTGTTCGTTGGCCTTTTGTGTTTTTGATGCCTTTCAAAGGGAATAATAGTATGTGTCTTCATAAGCTGTCAAATTTTCTAAATAGAATTGCATTGAAGCTTCTTTCAACTTTTGAATTTCTCTTTTTAATTCTTGAGTCTTGTTATTCAATAACTTTTTGTCTGATGGATCGCGCGTCTGCTGTCGCCGTCTTCTAACCTTTCTCTAACCAGTTCTCTAATTTCTAAAGGGTAGTTGTTTCCAGCTGTTCAGAGTGTAATTGTTCTAGTACTATGCCACGCAGCTTCTTGTATAATCTTAATAAATTTTTCAGTTTCTATTTATAATTGTTGTTTTGTTTTAAGTTCAACATTTAATTTAACTACACCCTCTACTTCTATTTTAAAATTTTGCCAGTCAGTTGTCTTATTCACAAGCGTGGGTCTATTTTATTATACTTTCACTTAATGTTAGAATTACCGCTGAATGATCAGTCTAGATCAAAGTTTTCCTCTGTGTCAACAAAATTTGTTGAGATCTTTCTTTATATAAAGCAGTCTAGAAGATCTGGAATTTTATTAATATCGGTTGGCCAATACGTTGGTTTGCCAGTGGAGGGATAGTTGCACCCCGTTTCCCTTATGGCTGTTCCAAGTTCACTGCCTTTGGTTGTTGTTAATATGGACCCCCAGTCAACATGTTTAGCATTAAAATCACCAACTACAAATCTTTCCCTTAATTGCTGAAGAAAGCTTTTATTCTCGTTTTTTTTGATATTATGTTTCGGAGGGCAATATATGGCACCGATATTAGATTTTGCTTCAAAGATTTCATTCCAACGATTGTAAGTTGGGTTGTAGCTGACTGAAGGGAACATTCCACATAATGATCAATGTTACTTTTTACTAGAATAGCACTTCCACCTCATGCTTTATTGTCAGGATGTATTGTCTGTTATACATTGTATCCACTAATTTTGAAGTGAGTTTGCCTTGTTGAATGAGTATTCGAAATAAGGAACATATCAATATTTTTTGTATTAAGAAATACTTCAATTTCGTGTTTTTTGTTGTACATGCCATTGGCATTTCAGATAGCAATATGTCAGATTGTTTTATTTTCTAGAGCCTTGCGAGAATTTATCTTCTAACGTTTTAAGTCTCGTGGATATATTGTTTATGGTTTCCGATATATTTTTAATAATTTCTGTAATGGTTTTCCCTTTCTCTACATGTAATGTTTCTTGTTGGTCAGAATGTCGTTTACTTTCTTGGGTGTTTTGGGCATAGGTAAGATTGTCAGCTCTCTTTTTTTATGTAAATGTAACAAAATGTAGCAATTGGAGACGGATATCGTAACTGTCTATCCCGGAGAAAGTATTTTCAAGAGTGGTTCAGAATCGAATTGCAGAAGTAATCAAGGAAAAGTTAAGAAAAGAACAGGCTGACTTGAGAAAACATAGGTCCTGCGAAAATCATATGAATACTCTCCGACAAATTGTAGAGCAGAGTATGGATATGGAATTCAACATTATATTTAACGTTAGTTGATTATGAGCAAGCATTCGATTCGCTGAGACAAAACTACACATGCATGTAATGCAAAAGAGGTTTTCCTGAAAAGATAAAAAATATTATAAAGGCTACGTATGATGAGTAATCATGCCAAGCTTTACACGATGGGAAACTATCCGCTCCCATCAAAGTAAGAAATGGAGTACGACAGGGATGCATTCTGTCACCGCTACTGATTATTCTGGTTTCTAAATGACATTATGAGACAGGTAACAGCTGATAAGAAGCGAGGGATTAGGTATAAAATAATGGAAACAATAATAATAAATTAATAATGAATTTATAGTCAAAAAAGCATTACAAACTGCGTATGACCACGTGGAGGACAATAAACTACTTTACTCACCGGAAGCAAGCAAGGGACTATCTCATCAATTCCGATCAAGGGCCCTAAGCCAGAGGCGGATTCAACAATTTCATCAAAAATTCCTGGATAAGATAAAAAGTTAGCTGCGAAGAACTTGATTATGCGTACAATATTCTATCACATCGGCTTTCAGACATGAAAGAAAAGTTTTCGAAGTTATGTCAAATCTCGGGGAGATTGGCTTCAATTAAATATAGCTAAAACGAAGGATATGCATATTAACACAAGATCTCACTGCCCATTGATAGTATATAGCCAACGCATTTAAAATATGAACTCTTTCCCCTGTCTCGGAATCAAAATGAACACTAGAGGGAGAACTGAAAGATGATTATCTAGAATGGGAAAATCGAATGCAATGTTTGTTCAGTTGTGTGCAGTATGGAGAAATAGATACATCTCAACGAAAACTAAACTAAAACTTTTTAAAACTTGTTATACCGGTTCTTTTGTATGGAGCAGAAACCTGGGCCATAGAATAAGAAACAAGAATGAAACTACAAACATTTATTTATAGAGGTTTCACTGAAAGATTTTGAACAAACATTGGCCCCAGACAATAAGCAACGAGGGTCTTCGGGAAATTGCTGGCGAGGACCCAATTGATCAACAAATCAAAAGAAGGAAATGTAGATGGATCGGTCATACTGTCAGGAAACAGGATAATACCATAGAAAAAGCTCTGGAAAGGAATCCATACGGGGGTGTAGGAGAGGATGACCACGGGAAAGGAGAAGGAATATGCTAAAGAAAGCGGGAGACCTACGAAAAACATGGAAGTGAAAAGGTTGGCAACAAATCGTGTATGGTGGAAGGCTATCACGGATGCCCTATGCCATTGAAAGAGCAACGGGAAAGAAGAAATTATTCTTACAAATTTCCATGATGTATTTCAATTCTGTACTGAAAATATAACAATCGTGTCTTATGATACTTAATATAAATTTTCATGGCTTCTATTCTGTTATCAAAATATTTTCTGAATATAGTTTCTGGAAGTTTCTCCCCGATTTTGTGTAAAGATAAACACAGCTATTTTATTTTAATATTTTGAAAAATAAATTGTTTACACAGAATACTTATTTGGTCTTCTTAATTATTAATATAGAGGGATTTCATTGTCAGTGCTATGGGGAATTGTATTCCTTGTGTGGAAAATAATATGCTCCATTAATAGGATTGAGAAAAACATGGAACCCAATGGTTAAGTACAAATCACCGTGATTATTTAGTTATATTTTTAAAATTGCCGAAGTGAAATGCGATATCAAAAGATACATCCATTAAAGGAAACAAATAATGTGGCACAGTATTTGTTAAAATTGAGTAAATTTTGACCTTGTCTACTATTTGTACCTCGAAGTGCTAACAGTAGGTTTTCCTATGACGGTTTTCGATAGGTTGCGAAATTTTAGACGCCAGATTTACCGTAGAGGTAATAGGAGTAAATAAAAATAATTCTGGAAGCAGATTTGAACCCGCCAGAATAACACATTGTCATGGAATACTACAGGTTTGTATATGACAATCTTAATAAGAGTAATTTTATTCAATGTAACATTTTAAGTTTAGATGAAACACACTACACGGGATTGATATCTAATAAGTTCTTATGCCACTTCAGTTATTTGTGGAAACGTTGGTCAGCTGACTACTTGTCAGTACTCCAAAATAGATCGAGGTGGCGAACAGCATCTAAATCTTTAACATAAAATGACGTAGTCACTTTAAAAGACTCTCCGGTGCCTTTTGATTTTAAAAAAGCTAGGGTTGTCAAGACTTTTCAGACCAAAATGGGTTAATCCGCACGATACAAGTCAAAACTTTAAAGGGAATGTATACATGTGCCGTTCAAAGGGTTTTTCTTGTTACCAAGAGTAAGAATTACTGTAAATTTATCTTCCCAGGACTGATGAAATAGCCAATTCTGCAATAGTCAGAGGTGCTCGAAGGTAGGAAGACTTCGATTCAATATAATTTTCAAAATTGAGATTACTAATTTCTGTATCATCTAAAATTTCCTTAAGATTAGGCCTATGTGACGTAGTTGAAGGGAAAAGATATTCTACATTACTGTACCTACACTACCATGAATTCATGTTTACTGAATTCTTTCAGTCTCGCACTAAAATCGAGGATGAGGCGTCGTCTCTCTGCCGAAGTGTCGCATCATTGGTCTTCGTGAGTACAATGCTAGGAAACATCGCACTACAGGCATGCGACCGAAAGATGTCAAAGACAATACTCATGAAAACGGTCTATACGCATGTCAAAACCCTCGACACGCATCACACCAAGTTTCGTGTAGGCAAACTCGTACGCATCAGCAAATACAAACATCACTTTCTGAAAGGGTACGAACCCTCGTGGACAACAGAACTTTTCAAAGTCGTCAAAGTCCATCTCTCGGACCTTGTGACGTATTCGCTCCAAGATGAACAGGGTGAAGCCATCATTAGACGTTTTTATTGGGAGGAACTTTGACGCGCTTCCCAAAGGGTTTTCTGACAGAGAAAGTACTTCACCAAAAAGGGACACCTTCTCTTTGACAAATGGTTGGTTTTCAACGCGAAACATAATGCATGGATACATGAAAAAAATTATATAACTTTTTTTTAATAGATTGAATAAAGAAATATATCGAACATATTTTTGTGATTTATTCCTGCATTTTTCCCCTGGAATATCTTTTTAAAAATTATTGATGTCAGTCGTCCGCGACGCCTATAAAACGGCGAGCCATCACTTCTACCGCGTTAGAATGTCACAACGAGATCGTCGCATCCCGCTGTCACAAGCCATAAACAGCACGGGATGTATCTGGTCCCTTCCACAGTCTCTGTATTTCGAGGAAATCAATATTATATATAAAAATGTAGCGATGTGTTTTCTAGTTCAAAAGTGTGTGTAAACAGGAAGAAATGTGCGTAAAGACTTTTAAGTGTTTTTAATGGAAAGAAGAGGGTTACTGTAACAAATATACAAAATTTTAGTAAATTTGGTTTACAAAGAAAGAAGATATTAATTTCTAACGCCAGGTAAACATTTACATTAGTGAAATGGATACATTGTGATGTTAAGAGCTATTGGTGAGTTAAAACATATTGATGGAGGCCAATATTATGAAGTTAATGTAGCTTCCCAAAAAATTTAATTAGCAGCTGTTGTTTATTTCAAGTTCTGTTATCGTAATATTATAGATGTTCAGTACTTGGTCCCGTCCATTTGTTGATATGTTGTGCTTATATTCGTGCCTTGCCTTAGTAAGAAGGCAAATAAGTATGAAAATTGGGTGATGAAAGTGGATGGAGTGGTAATAAAATTAATAGGAACAGGAATAATATATTATGATCTTATATTACGTATGGAGAAGATTTAGAGCCACTTAGGTGTTACAGTTGCCACAGATACGGACATGTGAAGGCTGTGTGCAGAAAAAAGAGTGTATGCGGCCATTGTGGCGACACGGGTCATGAATTTAAAAGTTGTTTTAAAAAGTCAGATAAGAATGTATGTATAAATTGTACGAGATAAGGACAGGACTGTGACCATAGCACTGAGTAAAAAGTGCCCTGAGTACAAAGAATAACAAAAGAACATTCCATGACTAAGATATTTCAGCAAAATATACAAAGAGGTAGGGCTGTGGTAATTGAAATGATTAGTTATATGATGAGAGAGCTGCGAGATAGGATGTTTCCGAGAAATCTATAATATAAAACGGGAAGATACTACACATGCCATTGTCTTAGCGAGTAGTTAAAAGCAAAGATCCATGGAATGCACTAGTAGTTGCGGGAGGTGATGTTTTAGTGTTTGATAAATACACCACCAGTTATTGTCAAGTTATAATATATAGTAACAATGGTATTGAAGTCATGATAGTAAATTGCTATTGTCAGTATTTGACAAAAATACAAAAAGATTTGGAGATCATTGTAAAAAGGTGAGCACCATAAAGGTACAGACATATTTTTATGTCCTGATGCAAATGCACGCATGCATCTTATAATAAGAGAACTACAAAACGGAGCAGGCAATTAGAAGAGTTTATCATGTGAAATAAGTTAAGTGTTAAATAAATTTTGGGAAATGATATTTGAAGGGGAAAGAGGAACGTCCTTAATTGATATAACGTTGCGGAATAAGTGGAAGAATATAGAAGTAAAGAATTGAACAGTAAAAAGAGGGCTACATAGTGATCACAAGGGAATAATGATAGTGATGCAAAATAAAGGACATCCTCAGACAATAGAAGAAGCTATCACTTATATAAGATACGACTGGAAAGAACTAGTAACACTGAAAGAAGAGTTAAAGAGAACCATGACTAAAGGACTAATAGATTGCAAGAAAAAATTGAACCCGATACAGTATAAGCTAGAGATTGAAAAGGAGAGAAGAAACACATGAGGATATTGCAGAATACAAGCAGATGAAATTAGAATATAACAAAATAATAGAAGCAAAAAGTCAACTTAGGGCTTGCCATATATAACTAGCACAGATAGAGTTACACGTAAGGAGATGTGGACTAGTTTGCAAACGACGGGTAGGGATACAATAACATGGAGACTGGAGAATGTTTACTAACAAATTTGTTTTAAGAGATACCAGACATGGAATTATGACCGTACAACAATAACGGATGAGACAATTACTGAACAAGAAAACAACAGGAGGTAAGGCAGTTAAAGAATAGAAAAGCTACATGTTACGATCTTACAACACATGAGATGATCAAAAATACCTTAGATGTGGCTTTGCTGTACATAAAGGATATAAAATACATGCTTACATAAATGTATTATCCAAGAGCCTTGAAAATACATCAAGTAAAATTGTTTTTAAAAGGAAAAGATAAAGATCCAAAGTTGCCGTCCTCGTATAGCCCAATATCTGTAATACCTGCGTACGGAAAGCTTTTCGATAAGATATTGAGTAAAAGACAACAAATCTATCTATATAACAAAGGTAAAATGAACACAAACCAATACGGATTTGTACCAGGACGTGGAACTACTGACGGATTAAGAAAAAAGAGGAATACATTGTGCTTGTGTTTTCTTAGACATAGTCGGGGCTTTCGACCATGCGCAATGGAGGCACATTATAGAAAGTATTGAGGGAAAAAATGTGCCAAAATACATAATAAATATGTATAAATCATATTTCCAAGATAGATATGTTGTATTAAAATTTGGAGGTGAAGAGATAGTAAGGAAAATGATAGGGTGCCCGTAAGGGTCATCAAGTGGCCCTATAATGTGGAATTTAATAATGGATAACATTTTATGGTCATTGGAAAAGACAAGATTCAGCACGCTTGCGTATGCTGATGATCTATGCTAGTAGTACATGCATCATCGAGGGAAAACTGCAACGGAAAACACAGGATGCAATAATATTTTGTGAAAAGGAATGTGAGAAATGAGGACCAAAATTATCGGAAAATAAAACAAAAATACTATGGCTAGGGAATGTACAAAAGGAAGAGGGATTTTAAGGTGCTATTAAATAATAAAAAGATTCAAATAGTACAGAAAATAAGGTATTTAGGATTGATCATAGACCACAAATTAAATTTTGAAAATCATTTGCCATATGTAAGGGAGAGAATAAAGAAATTATTCCATAATATGATACGAATAGGGATGTAGAGTACAGCGTATCACGAAAAGATCTGAAAATTGTGTATGTGGGAGCGATGAGGCCAGTAATAGCATATGGACGGAGCAGTACAAAGTATGAAAAGAAATTACGATCAGTGGAAAGAGAGTGTTTAATACACATTACAGGAGCATATCTAACAGATTCAGCAGAGGCACTCAATGTTGTCGGACTTTTGCCGCTAATTTTGCATTTGCAAAAGATACAATTTAGATACGAATTAAAAAAGGATGTGAGATATGTTTAAATGGGAGAAGAGTCAAAAAAGAAGACAAGGATTCAAAAATGCATTTGACAAGAGCATTAATTAATGGGTGGCAAGTGCGCTGGGAGAACAGTGAAGGTCGAGTAACTTTCAAATACGAGTATGTACCAAATGTAATGTATGCCACAAAGAATAAAAAATGGTTTAATCCCACAAAGGAATTGGTGCAAATAATAACAGGACACGGGAATGTAAGGAGTTATTTAAAGATATTCAAAAGGATTGAAACAGATGTGACTGGAGAGGGTCAAGAAACAATAGAACATGTTATGGGAGTGTATACGTTATGGGTCGGAAAGGGCAGAATATCTACAGCAATACCGCAGAGAAGACGACGTAAACTTGAAAAACCAAATTTGGGTTGATAGACACCAAAAAGAAATCTCATGTTTGAAGATTTTGTAGGGAAAATACTAACTAAAGAGGTTGCTAGAGAAGTTATTGCGCACGTCTCCAAGTGGCGGGGACAGACCACACCTCAACAGTGGCAAAGATGCGCGGAGAGAGAAATGAATCGACACAAGTACCCTTCATTCTCGAGCGGTAACTGCCTGCTGTTCGTGAACATACAAGCATATAACATCTTCGTCAGTTACCGTTATTGACCTTAAGGACGTACTGTCATTGACTGTCTTCCGCGTATCGTGCGTGATTGTCCGACTGGAGCATGCTTGGAAAGAGCAAGCTATAATACCAACGCTGGGAAAAGACTTGACAGACATCTGTCCACCAAGCGAACGAAGACATTTATATAGCATTTGCTTTGCATTATATAGCATATCGCCTATTCTATCGTCCGGTGATGTAACAGAGCCTTTATCACCCTTCGTCGCAGCAACAGTCTACACCACCATTTACCGCAACGCTTACATCTGTGACAATACTGTCAGTTGATGCAAGTGTCTACAACGAGCAACCCCTGCTATCATGCCTACTGTATACTGCATCCCCTGTGTATTAATCATAGCTTCAAATATGGATGTTTTGAAAAACATGTGACGTGTGAACAAGCGCGTCAAGAGTTGCAAATAGAGTATATTGAAACATCTAAGACATACCGAAAAATCAGGTCTCATCAGGATCAAGCAGGATGTGGATTGACATTATCCTGGACAGTCTCTTCGTGTTCGTGATGGTCTACTTTATTTAAAGAACGTGTGATGTCTTGTCCTGTATGTTTGCAAGACACCATACCATTGACTTATAGATACACCACGACGTGCGGACACAATTTCAGTAAAGCTTGCATTGAACAATGGGTAAAAAGCAGACATCAATTTCCACTGTGTCGTGAACCCTTTAACACAGACATTGAACCCATTGAACTATTTGGTGTGATAGTTTTACCCTGAAGAGGTGACCACAATGTCTTCATCTGACGAGATCGACCAAGCTCAATATAGTGAACCCTTCAATTTGGAGATCAACCAAGATCACTATATTGAATCCTTCAATTTGTTTGGTTTGAATGTTTTTGTTACTTCCGATGAGGAGTCTGCAGAAATGTTACAGCAAATGAATATGATTGACCCCCTGTACATCAATCTGTCTCTCTCGCTTTCTCGATAGGCAAGTTCAAAACACCATACGTGTTATTCGTTATCTCGCCACAAATTCGGGTAATAAGCGTATCAGTGAGTTCAAAACACGTCGAGTCTCCTACCACCCACCTCTCCCTCCAAAATCGTGCTCCGGCACTGTAAGTAATAGTATAATTTGTAAAATATACTGTTCAGCCAAAACATGACCAAGCACCCATTTAACAGCGAGTGGATACGATTTTGCACGCAATACAGCTGAGATTGGCGTGTCGTGCATTCGACAGGTTCTTGATAAGTTGTCGAAGGTATTTAGCCTCAGATGCTCGCGGTCCCCAATTATGTTCACAGCTTTCATAATACTTTCAGTCGCTTATCACAGGTACTGGGGATTCCCAGATGCGCCCAGAATGTTCCCACATCATATTACCCCCACTGGCCTGTGCCTGTTGCACCGTAAGCGTTGCAAGCGTAGACGTTCGCCTGAAATATGACGTATCTGGAGACGACCACCAACCGAGTATAAGAGAAAATATGTTTCACCAGACCAGGTGACATGTTTCAATCGTGATTTCCCGAATTCACAACTTGTCTTCGGGTAATCATGACACCATAAAGTCTTTTACAATCTCACTTTTCACTTGTACGTTTTCTTTTTTGTGGGGCTTTAGGGCTCGTCAACATCGAGGTCATTAGAGCCCACTTGTACGTGTTTCATTATAGACAATCATAACGGATTCTTCAAACAGTTTTTACCAACACATGATATATTTATTCATTAAATGGAATGATGAACCAACAACGACGTTTCGAGACAAAATTCTGTTACCTCATCAGGTTCCACACTGATTCCTCACGCAGGCAATTATCCCACTCTGATTCCTCATTGAGCTGCAAGTCCTTATTCAAAATGATGTTAAAATATTTTGTGAAAAAATTCTCAGTGCCGCAATAGGGTTGTTAAAATTCNGAGTGTGTGTGTATATATATATATATATATATATATATATATATATATATATATATATATATATATATATATATATATATATATACATACTCTCATTGTATGTATTATATGGATTTTGCTCCATTCCTCTTGAATTGTTACTCCCATTCAACTTTGTTTCTGCTTACCTTCCTACCTTGTTTGCTGCGATATTTCAAAGAATCACTTCTTTTTTGGGACCACCTGTACTCAATAATTGACCAACAAGCTTCACTTATCTAATCCAAATGTCTCCCACCTAAACTGGTGACAACAAACACCTCCCTTGCCCCCACGCGGGGACACTAATTTCACCAATTAGACAACACGCAAAGTAACACAACATGATAGTAGCACAGAGGCATTACAGGTACAGTTGAAGCAACCTGTTGACAAGTAGCTGGAAAACAGACTGATACTCAATGGACAAAAGTGAAGTGTGTTCATGTGACCTATTAAAAATTGATCAATAGCATGTATGCAAGCATGAACTGTAAAGTTTCACCACCAAATGCTATTCTTTTTTGTCAACATGTGGCACCAGGTTTTACAATGGAAGTGTTTTTAACGATTTACAATTTATTCTAAACCATGAGTCAATTGTGTTCTAAATATATATAATTGCCACATGAGCCATTACCTTGTTCACCCATTATTATTCTGATAAGATTTTAACCATGTAACCTATGATCACAGAGTAAGACTCAACCCCAACTTGATCCTCTGCTTCACTGTGTCATGTCCTATAATTTATAAAATTAATTGCTTTATAAAAAAGGAAATGTATCAATTCATACATATTGAAAGAAAAGTACCTACAACAGAGACAGCAAGTTGAGGATTTTTAAACAAGTACATGAACATTTATCACTTTGAGGAACCTTCATGATATTTAATTCAAAACTAACAGATTCAAACGTAACAGCTCCAACACGTGGCACAACCTCAATCCTGGCAACACTGAATACTCATTTTCCCCTCAGTCAACAATGCATATTGTACAGCATGCTACATACTTCTTCCAACAGATCTACATTCGTATTGGTAGCCACCCAACACACCAGATTTTTTTTGTTTTTTTTAAATAAGAAATTTATTTGAAAAACAACATAACTCAGAAAACAACACAGAGGAATAACTTCCATGTTAGTGTAATTGATTTTCCCCCCCTTTTTTCTCTCTTCATAATTTCAACTTGTATTAGAAATAAAGCAAAAATATATTATTAAAAAGAACTATTTTCAGAAATGAATAATTAAAAATGAACAGGTTATATTTTATGAACAAGAATTCATATTCATTCTACATCCACAACCACTGGAGCTTCATCATCATCTTCTCTGTCTAAGTTCGAAAAGTCCCAATGAAAATGTTCAGAAAGCCGATCCTTAAATCTTGTAGCTTTACTTTTAAGTCTACCATCAACATCATCATTAGACAGTAAATTATAAAATAAATTTCTTAGACTTGTATAAACAAAATTGTTGCTGGAAACAATATCTACAAGAAAATCTTCTGGAATTTCTATTAAGTGTAACTCCAAAATGGAAACAAATTCAGAGTACATTTCACGAAACTTAGGCACTGCATCATCACAAGAACATAACAGTTGAATGATTTTCTTCCACTGTTCAAATGCTTCTAGACTGTGTCCAACTAAGAAACAAATAAATGCAAATTGAAGTTCACCTAGAAGGTCCATAGGGCTGAAAAAACAAACAAAAAAAACAACAATAAAATCAACAAAAATAAAAAATGAATTAGAGCACAAAGTTAGATGCATTAAATAAATGTATTGTCAAAAAGAGCAGTTACAAACCAAATATGACCATTCGGATGTCCCTTATATGGGGCAATTTAAAAAAATAATAAAAACGCATATCCTCTATTTTTTATCTATTTGGTCCTAAATACCCATATACAAAGTATTATACTCCTAGGATGATGTTAACCCATGCCGAATTCACGTCAAAGTAGCTATACGGTAATAAAAGCTCAACTTGTAAAATATTGGGTGCCAGTGGAGCGCGTAATTCTATCAACAGTCTGTGTTCCTCGTCCAATCAACTTGAAATTTTCACCAATACTTTGAAAACGTTTGATAAATATAGGTAAAAAAATTTCAAGTTGATTAAATGTAAAAGACAGACTGAAGAAAAGGTTGAATGCTTCTCTGAAGACTCAACTCCAGATAACAGCCTCTGATGAAGCCTTAAAATTTTTCCTTAGTCCATCATTGCAGTTCAATCAATTTGAAATTTTTGTCAAAGCTTTGAAGCATTATGTAAAAAATAAAGTAAATATTTCAAATCAGTTGGATGAAATGCAAGAACTGGGGAAAAGTTTGAGCGCTAAGCTAGAGGTTCCAATATTAATGGTCTATGTGGCAAACGTTAAGCAATTAATTCAGCACTGTAGGTGTTGGGAAGAAACAAAAATGAAACATATTTAAACCATAAATTATTTATTAATGTTTCATTATTATATTACAAAATACAATGAGGTAATCATTGGGAATACTTTCTCTTCAAACTGTTTTAGTCACGAAACAACTGACGGATGTTCTTGAACACAACTGAATAAGAATTATCTTTGCTCCTTATCAGCAGTAATCAAACCATGTATTAGACTTGCATTAGTATTACTGTCCTTTCAGCAGTATTGCTGACAGCTTTAAGGGAAGAAACAATTTGCTTGGTTTTCAAGATCAACGACTCATTGTTCTCCCGTACAGAAGATCATCATTGGAGAAAACTAACTTCAGTTTTCAAGTGAAGGGAAAAAATCTTTAATCTTTATAGGTAGAAAGTCTTCTATATTCTTTTCTTAAATAAAGGAGAGAAGAAATGAATAAAAACCATTGTGAATTGCTGATTCAGAAAATGTTCACATTAATGAAGATAACGAAGATTATTGCAATTTCTTGATAGTATCAGTGAAATAACTGTTGGTTAAAAAATGGTTTGTCTTTCTAATTAAATGTAAAGTCAAAATGAAATTGCTTACATGAATTACAGAAATGCTCCATTATTCAATAATAAACTTACCATTCAATGAACCATTGAGGTCTTCATTAGACTGCATATATCGCTTCCCTGATTTTCTCTAATCAAAATTTCCACAAATCTTACTTTCATTTCTTCATCCACAGAATCATCAAATGGTACCAAGACTGCCACTTTGCCACTTAAGTACCATAAGTGTTCACAAAACATCTGCAGATCTGCTTTTGATATGACATTGAGTATGTGTTCATACAACTTCAGAGATTTCCGGAAACGCATCTTGTAGTGGAGCTTTTACAGCAGAAACACATAGAAGCCACGGTATAATATAACAGGTCATAATGAATACACTTATGTACTACAGAGCAGTTTTGTCTTTGGTAGTTCATTCAAATTGAGAGCTGAGTAGATGTTTTTAGACAATAAAGTGGAATTAGATGAAGAATTTACACTACAAGATGGAAAGCTCAACCAACTCTCGATAGTAATGTCTTATCTTCTTTAGTAGTTCAACTTGATAGGAATTTAGCAATGCGCCAATTTCGACACCGTACCAGTGAACCTCCACAATTTCTTTACAGACTTTGATACTTTTCGGTTCAGTATTTTTCCAATTTTCTTTACACCTCTTGAAAAGGAAATATCTGGGTTTATATTAATTTGGTGAATTTTTTGCTTCGAAAACACTTTTCACGACAAGTTCATAAATGTGATGAAGGCAACTGAAAATTATCAAATCCCTGCTTAATTTATGTTTCAAAAGCACACAGACACCATTGATACGACCTGTATTAGAATTTTTTTTTTCTTTGTGGGTCTTTAGGGCTTACCTATATTAGAGACTGTTATATCACAACAGAGGAACTCCACTCTGTCCTCAAGATTACATATGGAGATTGCATTTGAAACACCTTGCACCTACTCCTTTTCGCTGGAATTGTCTAATTTAGGAAGTTAGAATTTGATCCTTACATCTGAATGAAATCACAATAGGAAGCTGTTCTTCTTTGGCAATTCAAACATCCAGAGGTGAGGATTCTTTGGCATTACAAATCCAAACTTACTTGTAAACTCTTGTCTACAAGTCTTGTTAAAGACATCTTGATACTTCTTGGCACATTTGGGAGGTCCCTCCAGATCTTGTATAATTGAATGAGATTTTTACACTATTTAGAAGCATTTTAATTGGTATCCTTGCCTTTTCCCAAAATATATTGCATTCTCAAACAATAAGATTAGCATTTTAGTTCCATTTTACAAAACGAATATTATAAAAAATCACCTTGAGTACCTCATGATTTGATGGAAGTTTACAACAGACAAGTCCAAGATTCACTTACCCCACCAGAAATATTCCATTATTTGAGCTATAAAAGTCTAATGATGTGGTATATATCTAAAGCGATCCACACATGATAAATGACAAACTGCTAATGAACAATTCGAGGACTGTGAACACATGTGCAATTCATAAGCAAGCAAGAATATACAGATTTCTGTGCAAGTCAGCCCTTATCCATCATCGTCCCGCATCTTCGATAATGCACAGAAAAGGAGCTGGATCTCCATTAGAAGATCCAGTTTTTGGTAAAGTTTTTAGAATAATGATAACATTCTATAAAAAATATCTTATAAAATTTGCATGCACCTCCCAGATTCCTTGAAGCAAAAAATAATGGCAGTTATTCTGAATTTAAGCTTCTATTTGGAGCATTCAAAATTTACCCCACCGTTTATTTCATCCAATTGACTTGAAATTTAAATCCAACCTTTTAAACTTTATTCCAAAGGTATGGTAAAATATTCAATTAGAATGAAATGATGGACATGGGAAAAGTTTCTTTAATGTTTTATCATTCTTTTTAATACAACAACTTTGACGTGAATTTGGCAAGGGTTAACGTTTTCCCAGGGTATTAATATTTCATATACTACCTTGGGATGAAATATACAAATATTAAAGGGTATGCGATCAAAAATAAAGAAGTCGAAAAATAAGGGACACCCTATGACCATGTTGAGTGCAATAAACTAATTTATTCTCCAGAAATCCAATGGTTTTTAAATAAAGAAAAATTGCCTCTCTATATATAGTCATTCACAGCATTTTCACCACAAAAACTTTCACATAATATTTACAATAAAAACTACCAATGTATCTCACCTAGAAAAGTGTAATAGAAATGTTTCCAACATATAACTTGAATCTAATGAATGATATGTTATCTCTGAAGGTGTTGCTCCAGGTGGGTAGCTTGAGTCAGGCAAGCTATTAAAACGAAGCTCAGTTCCTGGACTTGGTATTAGATCAGGTAACAAATCTTCTTCTTTTTCTTCAGCAGTGCTAACACGTTTCCTCTTTTTCTTTTGAGAACAGTCATTTCCGGGTGCCACAAGATCCAAAGCAGATTGGATGTATCCCAACTCAGGAGATAGCTGAAATGCTTGATGTT
This sequence comes from Laupala kohalensis, assembly GCA_002313205.1. NCBI lineage: Eukaryota > Metazoa > Arthropoda > Insecta > Orthoptera > Trigonidiidae > Laupala > Laupala kohalensis. Next base: position 259,065 of record NNCF01126229.1, on the reverse strand, counting down.
CTAACAACAAACCCATACAAACATTTTTATTCTGGAAAAAAAAACTGGAAAAAAAGGAGAATATTCCGAGATACTAAGAAAATATTATTTACAAAATAGCTTTTTTCAAGCTGACAATAAATATCCCTCAGAGAGAATAGTAATGTTTTCTTCAAGTAATAGTCTTATTGGAGTACTAGATCAATTTAATACTCATTTTAACTTGCCTCATTCACTTCCCACCATCGCTCTATAACATTTTAAGTCAAAAATCTCTTAACTGTCCCAATACATGTACAAGATAACCCTGCAAACTTGAAATTCATGGGTTGCAAAACTTAACAACATTTTGGTCTTTGCACAATGAGATGTAGCTAACATATATACCCTGGTCACTTTGATGGCTAGAATAGGTCCTGATCTCATTTTACAGCAGGCTGAGGAGGTCTGGGAGTTAGCCTGGACATTGAGTAAAGGGGTAAGTTGGATAACTCAATTTTTAAAGCAGAGAGAAATTTACCAGTCTAAACTTAGGACTCTTAAGATTAAAAGTGTTTAAATTACACTACCAATAATCATCAATAAAACCCACCTTAATAAGATCAAATTTTTACCATTTACAAGATGATTAAAAGAAATGACAAGATCTCACATGTTAACAGAACAAATTTCTCCTTCAAATTCACATTTTAGAAGTAAAATTTTAATAACTTGAATTTTATAATCTGCTACAGAAAGGGGGATTTTTGAACTAAACTGANGAAAAAAAAAAAAAAAAAACTAATACCATACCCGATATTTTACTAGTGAAAGACTTCCATTTCTTCCAGACATCAAATGGATAAGGTCCCAAAAATTTATCAAGGTTAAGTACATTTAACTTATAACGCTCCACTTCTTCTTCACTAATTTCTATCAAAGAAAACGTGAGTACATTATAAAGCATATTAGAAAATGTAACCTCACCCAACATATTAATTAGTGATGCATACCAGTTTGAGAAATATTTTCAGTTTCAGGATCCCACTTCCGAACTACAAATTCTGACTTCTTGAAATTGTAAAAGAAACCAATTCTTGGAGCCACACATCCTTCTTTACTAACTGCACTAAAAATACAAGTAATTCAAGTGTCCATAAACAATTCATAAACTATTTTCTTATACATTTGAATAAAAACCTTGTACTAAACAAGTTAAACTATATTCTATATCTTCCAAAAAACTTCATTTCATAATTTTGGTAAGTGTTAAAGTAAAATTTTAAAAATTCATTACTCAAACAATTTAATTCATGAATTATGCAAAACCATTCTTTCTATTTTTAGCTAAACAAAATAACTTTCTCTGATACATCAATTCCCAGTATTCCTACAACAAACATCATTAAAAACAAGTAATTTGCACAGTAGAAGCTAAAATAATCAGAAATGAACAGAACATAGCAGATTTCCTCAAATTTGGGATAAGTATCTCATTAAGTAATGACAAAATTCCATCCACAGATACACTGGAACACTATACAGCCATATATTAACTCACAATAAACTAACCTGTAATGAATGAAATGTAAGCCAGGAGGTATCATTTTCAGTCCTTTAAATTTATCTCCTGTATTCCAGGATTTCATGTCCACACCAAATTCGTTACCTTCTGGTAGACCAAGAAGCAAGAATGTTGCTCCTTCAACCAACAAGTGACGGGCCACATTTTGATCTATTTCTAATGTTGGTTGTCCCATTGCTTATTCTATATATCAAATAAATCTAAATACTTTAGAGTATTAACACTAACGTACTCATTTAATATCAAATCCATGCACTAGTATACAATTTTTGACGGGCATTACATCCTGACCAGGGTGTTAGAGAGGAGGTGAAACGGCTCACACGTTCTGTTTCCGGATCAGGAATACGAATGGAGATTCTTTTTAAACATAATAATAAATTTATTGTCAAAAAACAGTACAAACTGCGTATGACCACGTGGAGGACAATAAACTAATTTACTCTCCGGAAGCAAGCAAGGGACCATCCCATCAATTCCGATCAAGGGCCCTAAGGCA
>NNCF01126229.1:88390-242936 GCA_002313205.1 Laupala kohalensis | reverse complement strand
GTATATATATATATATATATATATATATAATATATATAATTTACTAACACGGAATATTTTCCTTACCCTCGGACATCCATCCTGCAATACCTAACACATGTCCCTCACTCAAGAGGAGTGTATTAAATATATATTCCAACATTTTTGATTTTCAAACGCTTCACGCACTTCACCAACTTAGGGCAATCAAACTCTTCAACATTCACGATTTTCGCCGTTGCACCAACATGGGGACATAACCAGTTCACTTTTTGTAGTCCCTTTACATAGATGATGTTAACCTTCCCCAATCTGGTTTCAATAATAATCGGTAACTTTGCATACGACACGCTCAATTTTTACCACTCCAATGCGTGATGGTTTTTTGTCAACAACTTCGCTGTTCGTACATCGTTTACTTTTAACTCCTCTTCGCAGGGTGGTGAAAAAAGAAATGTTTTCATTTCTGTTGTCAAAAGTGTCAAACTTTTGTATATAAACTGTACTTGAGAAAAAATACCTACAGATCCACAACATCTGATCTAAAAACAAGACGTAAATTTTTTTAAAAGAGTATAATGAAAAACGAAATCGATTTTGTTTTCAAAAATGCATCACTACTTACTGTTCAGCATTGTTGAATAGAGCCATGCTGTAAGGCGTAGCTTATGTCTTCAAAGTCACACCACAAAAGCAACGTGTTTTGTAAAAGCGCAGCGTATGTCTTCCAACGCACCTTACAAAGCAAAAGTGTTTGAACATCTTCACAAAATGCTACGGATTATATATAACCCCACGTTATCTCCAGAGGAAGGTAGCGGGACGAGGGGATAGTCTCTCTGGTGTCATAGAGGATGTTATCCACTCCTATCAGAACGGGAAGTCATTATTCGCTGGTATCAGAAACGGAGAAGTCATTGTGTGAAAATAGAGGATATCGTTAACCGCAATGGTATCAGAACGAGAAGTTGTGGTGGTGACACAGAGGATAACGTCCACGGGTAGAGGGACAAGGAGAAAAGTATCATGCGACCGCTCTGCAGTGATAAGGTTTCGACTACTCAAATATTGTAATGAAACATTGCACTCGCAATTCAACTTTGAGCGCTGTCTTAACTACTTCATCTCATGGTTGACTACACAGTTGATCAACTTTCATCACCATCATTGCTGCAGACTATTCTAGGTAACTAATGCATCACATGTAGATCTTGGCATTTACTTTCATCCTACACTTTCTTCTACATTTGCGACGTCGACCCTGCCTCCATCTGCGTCTACTCTACCTCCATCTGCGTCGACCCTGCCTTCATCTATATAGACAACCCTGCCTTCATGTGCATCATCATCCACGTCGACATCTGTGTCACCATCCGTGACAACATTTGTGGCGACATCTGTGCCGGCTGCGTCGACAACCCTACCTCCATGTGTGTCAACTGCCTTTATTTGCGTTGACAACCCTGCCTTCATCTGCGTCACTATCCACGACGCCATCTGTGTCACCAATCGCGACAACATCTGTGCCGGCATCCCTACGGATAACAAGCTGTGACCACTACGTGTATTGCAAACCTAACTCCCTTTGCAAAAAGAAACCAAGGTTCATTTGTCAGTTGTTCACGTGTCATGACAGATGATCAAGTTGTACGTGTTGTTGCATATTTGATACACGTGATCAAAACACGTCTTACTGATACGTGTTCATTACTTGTTCCACCGTCATCACTCTCCCCTTCGCCTGCAGCGTCAACACACACGTCAGCAGCATCTATTTGGCGGTGGGTGGACATCATACTCGATTGTATAATGACATTCTCCCTTATCGTTCTCTTTTTTCTATAACATGGCATCCTGTCCCATTTGTTTGGAAGACGATAAAGAGGACATTACTATCACACCTTGCCTCCACACAATCTGTAGACCTTGCATCGAGCTTTGTATAAGCCATCATACCTTATGTCCACTATGTCGTCATCCTTTAGTGAAGGAGAATGAAATCGAGATATTAAACCTTACGATTGTAAGCGACATCGATTAAGATGAATTATTAGAACAGATAAATGATGCGGATCCTGTGATCAGTGGTGAACAAACCGCTTTTATTAATAATCGATTTGTTCCTTGTATGACTAGTGAACTCCTCAGTCTGTTCTATCATAAAGACGTACTCGATATCATCATGAATTTTTCGAGATATAACGCCCTCCGAATAAAAGTTCTTTTGGGATTTAATCAAAGAATGCCTGGTATGCCTTATGATCTCATTGTCTTAAATGATATGATAAACGATGTAATAGAACACATTCATGCAACCGCAAAGTTCATTACAAGATCACAAGAACACATTCATGCGACCTGTGAAGAGATTATCTTTTGCACAAGAGAACGCATTCAAAGGATGATGACACATGAAGAACTGTTGCACTCTTTTCTTCGTGTCTCGACAAACGATTAAAGTCTGCTTTTCATTTTACAAAAAAAATAATCCGGGAGTGTTTTATGTGGCTTCGTGAGAATATGCAAAAAAGACTAACATAAAGTGGACACAGCTTCTGCAAAACATGTCTCCAACATTGGTTACACCATCACACAACATGTCCGCTATGTCGTCGACATGTTAATATATCGCTTGTATTCATGAATGACAACGATTTTCGGAATTATAAAATACGTCAACGCGATATAACAGCATTCTATCTTCTTATATTCGAAAGACGATGACGATGCTGTCTTTTTTCTTCTTCATGACATCACAAAAAAATGGTTCAAGTCTGCTTTCTTTCTTACAACAACAAAATGATGGAGTGTCCCATATGCCTTCGCGAGACTGTGCAAGACAGTGAAAAAGGAACAACCTACTGTGGACACAGCTTCTGCAAAACATGCCTCCAACATTGGTTTCAACATCACACGACATATCCGCTATGTCGCAGTTCTCTTGAATACCTACAGTCATCGATTGTATCCCTGCGTACCTACATCTCCAATAAATGAAAGATTTTATGATCTATGCCTACAAACATCATCGGGATTTTAATGTCAAAAGCAGAGAATGAAATCACACCACTCCTCCAGCAGTATGCTCTACTTTGTGAGCAACTCTATGTATATGAAACGAGTGTAGATCTCATTGATATTCTATGTAATGCCGTATGTGAAATATACAATCGTGACCTTCGAAAAGAAAAGTGTGTTCGTGAGTATTGGCAACGCTCTTACAATGTCTTACTAATGAATGATGTGTCTTGAGACACTTTCTTCCGTGAGCACGCAAGTCGTAGAATCAAACATCTTAATGCGTCTTCTGTGCGTCTTTTGTTTTGGCGCACCAATGCCTTAAACATTACAGGACGAATTATTTTTGATTGAGGCGGGATGCTATAAAATAGGAAGGTGAATCGTTTCAGACGTATCATTATGTTGTAACATTCTATATACAAAACTTAAAATTAAAAAATTCTCTACATGAATATCTTTTATTGTCCGGAAATCCCAATCCTCTTCTCTTCTTCCACATTACTCTCTCGAGTTGCGTGGTGGGGGTAAAACTGCTATCCAATCTAAGGTCCAGTGATCCCTTCTTTGTCTCCTTACTCTCCCGAGTCGCGTGGTAGTGGTGATGAGGGAAACGTGACATCAGTGGTGGGGTGATGTGAAGGGGAAAAAACGTGACGTCAGAGGTCGAGCGATGTGGTGGGGGAACTTCTAGAAAGGACATGCTTCGTTCTCTCACGGTGTAGTCCCTCCTGTGCTATTGTCGAGGATGGACGTGCGCTTTCGTGGTTCTCTCTCTCGTGCAATGTTGATGGTCATCGTTGTAGTGTCTCTCGCTCGTGCGCTGTCGTCATAGTCAGGTATACATCGGTTTTCTTTCAACATTTTTGGAACCCCCTTCTTTCACATTGTTTTTGAACACTCCTTTTTTGGAAAACACCTTCTCCTCCACCAACCCCCCTTCCCTTCTCACTGCTACGCGTTGGGTTTCGCAGTGTTACGCAATATCTTTTTTCCTCTCTCCCCTCCCTCCCCCTCCTCTATGATTTTGATCATTACGCCATGTTCCTGCGTCATGTCTTTTGCTTCCTCCCTCCCCTCTTCCCCCCACTGATAAGAGCCAATGAGTGCTTATCAACAACAGACGTGGGGGTTTCAAGATGGCTGCCGGAAATTAACTCTTAGCGACCAGATAAGGGTAAGGAATGGGGAATTCAGTGTTGGGCAATGGTGGTGGTGTGCGCACTGCCCCATTGCCCATCCTTATCTGGTCGCAAACTGATAATTTCAGGTCTCTATCTTGAAACTACTATTCCGTGATAAGGGCTTATCAGCTCTTGTCATGTCGCAATCTTTTACAAGAACCCTACTGTTACGAACTAATAACTAAACGTTCGTTCACACAGGAAATATACAGGGGATGCTAGTGTGTTTCAACTAGCCTGGGAGTTTACGATAAGATAAGATTCTTTTTAGCGGAATCGCTTCGTTTTCAACAAATTAACATTTATTACTAAATCACATACATATATTTCACTCCTAAACTACATTTGCAGAATTACCAAGATATGATACATTACAAAGTTGTAGTCATTTGTTGTGAGCAAATGATCTGTGAATAACAACTTCAACAGAGTTGCAAATAAATAAATATAAACACTTGTTTATAACCTATCCCTATCCCCATGTAAACAGAATGACTAATTGAGAAATTATCAAAGATGTAGTGGGATACTTATGATCCCACGAAAAAGTTCCCGCCTGTCCTCGAGTTTTCGAGGACCCCCCCAATAATCAACGAATTGATAGCAATAAACACTACCTGCATGACATTTAACTGGTTATGAAATATTGCAGGATTTGTTTGAAATAAATGATGGGAATGATTCCATTAACACTTCACTCGAATGCGAGGATAAAAATAGTTTTATAAATTTGACCAAGACTTAAAGTCTCTAGATCAAAATAGATCTCGTTAAGTACGAGGAATAATTAAAAATGTATCTTGTGATGCGGTTGACCTCGTCGCAGCTGTTGACTGCCTGGCGAAGATCTCGAAAGTTGATTGAAGTTCCAACTGCTTGTAGTTGGTGATCTTGAGTTTCATTCCAAGATAGTAGTAGTTGCTTTGCTTCGTACTCGCCACTGAAACTGAGAATGAAGTTAGAGCATTTGTGCTCCTGGTTGTGCGCGGTACCATGTTCAGTACGCATTCATCACAACACGAGTATGATTATGTGATACAATAATCATTGTCCAAAAAGTTCGTGTACTACATTATCACAGTAGCACAACACAACACGAGTATGATACCACGACGATCTACGTCCAACTGGTCTCAACGACGCGATGTATCTGACATCACTGGGTACTGAGCGCATGTAGATAGCTGTATATATAGGTTAAGCACAGACTTTCTACAAAGAACACGTTCAGAAACTGTGTTCAGAGAACGTACATAACTCACAGAGATTGCATAAAAGTGTTCGTTCACAAATGCTAATTCAAGGAGATTATATACTGTAGTCAATATCGATAGTATCGAATACATCGATTTGATTACATCGACTACTGGAGTCGATATGTATCGATATGGTATAGCGCCTGATTTAAAACAATATAATTAACAGACATTGAATAATTCATTAACAGATGAATATAGTTATAAACAATGATTAAATAATTAATAACAATTTGAATAATTGACAATAATTGCCCCTTACAAACATTTGGTTTGTAACACCTACTCCGGTACCTAACATTAATTCATGCTCCACTCGCTGCGACGGAGCACAACGGCGGATCCCTGGTGAGACTCCACCCCGACGGTCTACCGAGCGCAACCAAGCAATGAGAAGACGGTGGTGAGGCTATGGGGCGACGTAGGCGGCGTCCGTCATCGGGAACGAGCGGAGAAGAGGTACAGGCGACAGATAGTTATTGGCACTCGCGGATATGCTTTTGGGCACTTGCGCGGAGATTTTTTGGAGTCTGGCATGTGCATTCTGGTGTCCGGAGGAGGTGTTGTCTAGTTGTCTCGCCAAGACACGTGGCAGGCACGTTTTCGGACACCGATGAGAATCGGCCGTCCGCTGAGTGAACGACACATCGAATTTATCACAGGAAACTGGTCCTCGTGAGAGGTGGAGTGCGAGCAGCGCGACCCGCGGTTTTCTGCTAGCTTCCTCGCACCGCTATTCTTCCGATGTGCGGGTAAACGGAAGCGTATGGCGACTGACCGATAAAGTCCAAAATAGGACGATATTGCAAATTTTTGTTTCTTTATTTGTGTATTTGATTTCATTTCCTTTGATTCTTCCGATTTTCATGTGCATTATATTTTTGTAAATTTGTTTAAGCGTATTTTTTCAATAATCCTTCCACATGTGGCAGTAGGTAGTTACTTCGGCTCCCGTGCATAGCAGAGTATTCGTAGTCCCTCCATAGTGTAGGGAAATACTGCTAGTGTAGGGGAAATTTGCGTGAACGTCACGAACTCTGGAAGATGCTGTTCGCAAGCAGAGCATAGACATTCTATTGTTGAAAATATTCGCGCATTTTTTTTGTTTGTCGAGAAGACAGCGCGTTACCACCAGTAAAATCGTTATGTATGTGCGCCCATTATGTACGTGCGGTGCACTAAAGTGAATAAGGGTATCATAATAAAGAAATAAATTGTAATAAAACTCGAAAATTAAAGAGTGAATGGAGTAGTGGAGTAACACTCATCTGATTATTTTTGCCCTAGCTGGCTCTCAAGCCAATAAAAAAATTAAGTGAAATCGTATTATTTTTAATTAACTGGAAACAACACACAGGGTTCCTTGTTAAAGGAAAACGCATATTACAAAAATAAAATTGACTTAATTATAAATTTTTATTACCATTCAAAAACTTCCAAAAAATCACACATTATCACACACAAGATTGACATGAAATTTTTAAGAGAATTTCTGGTATTAATTACTACTAGTTAATTACAGCAAAAACATTAATTAAATTTAGAAAGCGATCATTATTGCTCACTCTTCTTTCTGACCTCATTAAGAATACACTCACAAAAGTTCTGAGCGTGGGCCATTACTATTCTGGCTCGTTTCACTAGATCTTCTGGCCGCAACTTAAATATCTATTATTGATCGCAACCAGTATTCTCAGGTTACCTTTTCATTGATGATCAAATCAGTCTAGAAGCGTAGGTGAAGATTGGAATGCCATTGATTAGCAACGCTTCGTGCGGTGCGTCCTTCCTAGTACCTGCCAGTCGCCATTCAACGTTCAAAACCAACCTTCTTTGGAAGTTGCTGCGCCTGCCTGATGTTTTTCGTTCTCAGAATTTGCACCGTTCACCGTCATTATACAGTTCTTTTGCAGCGAGAGTTTATTCAACTCGATGTGACGTGATAAAATAGTCTTTACAATCACCACTTGTTACAAAACAAAACATTTGATCTCCGACTACTTCTCAGATAGATTATTAAAGTTGAAACTTTGAAAACTCTCAATAATTGGGAAAATGATCAAGTTATCAATTAAGAATAACTTGTCTAAAACTTTAAGACATAGTGGTCAAGAATAATGAAGAAAATCTCCAAGAATAATGAAGAATCAAATTGAATTTCGGAATGATTCCGAATGTTCTACTCGAATCTAATTGAATGTGTTCAAAAATACTCGCATTATCGAATCTTCCTCGAATCATCACGGAACGTCTCTGCATCCCGTTTTATCACCTTGTTCCCCACTCTGTTCCTCAGAAGCTAACTCACGTGATACCTGTTTTTAAACCATGCGACTTCTTTTCTCTCAACCATGTCAAATTCACTTCACGCGGAGTTGTCGTTATTGGTTGAGTTTAGAACGACAAGTGTTTGTTCCTAACCACTCTGAACGTTCCTTCGTAGGAAATTTCCTCACGTCAACGACATTACCTTTTACAACCGTCCTCTCCGTAATTGTAAACTAATGCTTCTTAGGAATAATAAAAAACTAAATTTAAGAAATTTTCTAAACTTTAACTGCCATTCCCTAGTCTTCAGCGCTACCTTTGCCAACCGCTCTCCGACGCACGCCTAACGGTCTCCGCCTCGTGGCGTACGTTAAATGTCCCTAGCCAATCTTAAAAGCTAAGGGTCGAGCCCTCTTACACCCACTCTCTCCGAGTCGCTATCTATTGTCATCCTTTTAATTTGTAAAGAGCTTCTGCCTCTCTCCACATATGAGTTTCTCTTGTAGCTGCACTTTAATACCCAAAATCCGTTAGTAACGCTGACCTTGTCTTTCAAAATACTTCTTGCAATTTTCCGTTGCTTCCCAGTTTAAATCTAACGACGCCATCCATTATGCGTTAGAAATTTTCTACCTACTTCCCCCTTCTAGCCAAAAATAAATGCGTAGTACTCATACACTCTTCCTATCGCTGAATTTTTATGACAGTCCTAGAAACAACCAGTCCAAAATAAGCAGGCGCCCCATCGTGCAGGAACCACATGCTGCGCCTCACATTTGCTGGAACATCTTCAAGCAAACCGGGTAGACCCTGTTGCAGAAAGGTGTGATAATTCGCAGCGGTCAAGCGGGATGGTAAATGGTACGGCCCGTATAAGCAGTCGCTGACCAAACCCACCCACACATTAACTGTGAAGTGATGTTGTGCCGCACACCGAGGAGGTTTTCTGGTGCCCACAAATGCTCTTTGTGGTGATTGAAAACGCTGACCCTAGTGAATGTGGCATAATGAGTGAAGAACATGTAAGCTGGAAAATTGACATCTCGGTCACTTTGTCGCAGAAATCACTGTGCGAAACGCACACGTGCAGAATGGTCATCGGGGTGTAATAACTGCACCCTTCTGAGATGAAATGCGCGTTGTGACACGGCGTTGGACACTGCTACGATACATTCTTAAGTCCGAGGCAACAGCACGTACGCTGGTGCTTGGATTAGTCTCCACGGCATCCAACACACGTTCTTCCCTAACGACCGAACGCGTCGATCATGACTGGCTCTCACTTGCCCTGTTACTTCTTAATAACCCGTACTCGCACAAATTTTGATGCAGACGTGCAAACAATTTGTGGTGCGGTTGATATCTGTCTGGGAAGAGGTTTTATATGGTTGTTATGCTAGCGTCGACATGTGTTGTATAGAGCTCTGCATTAAGTTACTGGAAGGTGTAATAAACTTGAGATTTATGGTTTTCATTGTATGCTTTTCTAGAGAAGAAGCAAACAGTGAAAATTTGATTCAATGAGGCCTATAGAGGCCAAAATACGATCATATCAAACTACGATGCAAAATGGTGGCCATCGTTACGTGATATAACTGACTTGGAAAAGGGTACTATGACGAAGAATAGCGCACAAGAAACCTGTGTTATATAATTTATAATCAATCCTCAATGTGTTGTGAAAATTTAGGGTAATGCGGATGAAAATTGTAGAAGATATTACTTTTTCAATGCAAGCGTGCGTATTTCCAAAAGTGAAATAGTACATTACAATCAGTCAATAATCAGGTATATGTGTAGTGTAGTGTACTGAAAATTTAAGAGCATACGCAGATAGAAGTGAAGCAGTTGCTTCAATATAAAACCAGACAAACTTAGCTGCATATGCTTGCAAATAATTAAAAAATAGTCGTTCCTGATATTTAGAAGAACGACCATATAAATTGTTTACAAACGCCAAAGAGCTAAATGTGTTTTTAGATATATCTTGGAACTCATGCACCTAACAACATACGCCTCTACCAAATAACCTACCTGCTCATATTGAGGGAAGGTTAGTGGCTCTATCAACGGCTGAAATCTGAACCATATACCTGACTATTGGGAAGAGTTTCAGAAACATAGCATAAAAAAGGAATAGTGGCACCAAATTTCTGCAGGAGATACAATAGGTTCCTGAAGGACTCATACCAATTGTCGAGAATTTCGGACGAGAGGGGTCAGAGTTACTTGTGAACCACGCGTGGCAGAGAAAAATGCGTTTCTGAAAAAACGGCCATCTCTCCCAAGCGGTAACAACAAATTGACTGAAATAAAGGCTAAAGAATACAAAACGAAACGCTCGACAAGACTAGTTAAGCAAAATTGGAGGAAAATAATATTATTTTTCAACAAAAACACTTAAAAATTAAATTAACAATCATTTTTATAGGAGATGAAAGAAGTATTGACTGATAATGTATGTAGAAGAAAAGAATACTTGACATAATATCCACATCAAGACACACAAAATACGGAGAAAATATAAATAAATATATAAATGCCCATGAATAGTATGAACGACAAAAATGATACAGCAAGCCCCCGACACAGCAGCAGTCCTAGCAATCACAACACCACCAAAAACGAGATTGATTCGATTATGTCATGTACGCGACGATACAAAAAAGTAGATGTAGGGGAAAAGAAGAATATAAAAATATACAATGAGTTACTACTGACTTTTGAGGACAAGAAATTTAAGAGATTGTCGGGTAAATACCAGCAGAAAATAAAAAAGGCGGAATAAAAGAACTTTGGAAACACTGTGAACAATCATACAAGGAGATAGAAGCATTACGAATACAAATACAGGACACGACAAATTTGACAGAAGCGAAGAACATGATTATGACAATACGGGAACGAAATTAAGACGGAAATTTAGATATGACAAATAGAAGACCATTAGAAGTTTTAGATGAACGAGTCGTAGCAACGATAGATGACCGATGGAACATGCTTCACAAGAAACATTGAACATAGATAAGAACTTTGAAAGGAAAGTAATGAGTAAATTCGAGAAAATAAGGACAGCAGAGGGTTAGTTTATGTGGGAAACAGGAAATGGTACAGTTGCAGGTGCAAGATTTAACACAAACAATGCAAATAACAAAGTAAATGGAAATAGTTGATGAAAGTAGGGAACTACCATCGCAGGATAAGGGGAAGATGGAGGTTGTTTATATGCACAGGTAGTACGGAGGAAAAAAAGAGAAAATATCATTATATTAGGGAAAAAAGATGAAACAGATACAGTTAATATAGTACAAACTGTTCATGAAGCTTTGCAGAATGGCAAAGGAAAAGTAAATATTGAAGACGGTCGATTAACAAGAGATAATAAGATAATGATACACGTTGAGGAGGGTGAAATGAGTAGGAAAGTAGGACAAATAATAGGCCAAACACTACAAACGGAAGAGGGACGAAATGTATTGCCCAAGATAATAGTGTATAATGTTGACAAACAAGATGAAAATTAATTTGTGAATAGAACAAAGGAACAGAATGGGGAACAAGAAGATATAGTGCGGGTGATAAAGAAGATTGAGGGCAAGTAGTGGAGATCAAAACACTGGGTGATTGAGATTAAAGGATAGTTATACAATAAGATAAGAGATAAGGGAAAAAATATGCAGGATATAAGTCTTATAGGATTTTGGAATACACAGAACTTCTACGATGTTATCTCTGTCATCGTTACGGACATTTAGCTAAATTTTTGCAAGTATGGACAACAATATTGAGAACATTGCGGAACAGTTGGCCATCAATACCAAGAATACAAGGAAGAGAAATGGAACCCAACATGTATCAATTGCAAACGAAAAAATAGGCCGAATGCACATAGTGTTAGACGTTCTACTGTTTTATAAATTAATACAAAAGAATAATTGGAATAATTCGACTACATACACAATATGACGCTTAGAATACCACAAAAGAATTTGCAAGTAGGTATATCAGGAAAAATGGAAATGATAAAATTTATATAAAACTATAACATTGATATTAGTGTATTGCAGGAACCGTATTTAATGAGTGGACAGCTCATACATATTACATTTAGAATAAGAAAAATTTATAAAACAGGATGCAAATCACTTATTCTGATTAATAATATAAATTTCGAAATGATGGAGATAATGAAACGTACAACGAAAAATACAGTTAATATGAGTAGCAACAAAAAACATCAACATAATGATTTTAAATGTATATGTACAATATGGAACAAAACGCACAACAATTTTCAAAAAGACAAAAAATATTTTAGAAATGTTTCGTGGAAAAGAAATTTATTTCTGTGGGGATTACAATGGTAGATCGGTATTGTGGGGGGCAAAAACAAGAAATGAAAGAGGAAGAAAGATAGAAATACATATTATTGAAAATGATTTAAACATAACCAATATTTTTGGAATGCCCACATGCAAAACAGATAATGGAACGTTTATTATAGACTTGACTTTACAAACACGAACAGGAAAACAACATCAACACAATGATAAAAACATAATGCTATAACGAGGGACCATGAGAAAATAACCTTCCAGATAGAGAGAATAGACAGAACGAAATAAGAGGTAAACTCGAAGATAAATGATAGAAAAATAGATTGGGAGACATACAAAATCACAAAATGAAGAGAAGAAATACCCAATTTAACAAGTGAATTTAATTGTTGATGAAAGAATAGAACAGCTGCAATTGAGTATGTCAAAGGAAGTACAGAAATATTGAAAGAAACGAGAAGACAGACAGATGTGGTCGGTCGTGGTGGGATAAAGAACTACAAGAAGCCAGACGGAAACGAGATAGACTACGACGACAATACAAGAAAAACAACCCTGGAACAAAAAATTTATGAGATTGGCTAAACAATAAAGAAAATTCTTGAAAACATACAAGAAATTAATAGAGGAAAAGAAAAACGAAGATTGGAATAAATTTGTTTCAGACAACATGTATGGGGACTGCCTTATATTATAGGAAGGGAAAAATTCAAAAGTGGGGTTGTATGGGGAAACAAAAACAGAAGGGACTAACAACTGAATGGAAAGACACAGGTATACTAATGATGACAGAAATTTTACAAGGAAAGGAAGTAGGGATAATGCCTGAGTGACATTACGTATATGAATAGATAGTAGACAAAGATACAATTACAACAACAGAAGTAAGAGACATACTAAAGGAAATGAGGCCAAACAAAAGTCCTGGATTTTACCACATAACACAAGAAATAATAAAACGATTATATAAAATATATGAAGACGAATTACTGGATATCTACAGAAAATGTTATAGATTAAGTTATTTCCCTCGAGCGTGGAAGATTGCAGAGTTAAAATTGTTCAAAAAACATAGCAATCGTGACTCACAAGAGAGTAAATCTTATCGACCTATAATGCTTCTTCCTGTGTTAGGCAAAATTATGGATAAGATAATTGCAGAAAGTTACAAGTCGAATTAAAAGGAAAGTTATGCCACAGGCAATATGGGTTTTAAAAAGGGCAGAATACAAAAGAAGCTATTAATCACTTACTAGAACAGATAAAAGGTCGAACTCCACGATACTCATTGATGGAATCAGTAGACATCACAGGTGCATTTGAAAGTGTGAACTGGGACATATTGCAACAAGAACTAATCAAGAAAGATATATCAGGTGAACTATGAAAACTAATACAATCGTATTTCGAAGATCGACATGTCACATTGAGAATAGGCGACAAGGAACTAATTCACACAACGACAAAAGGTTGTCCACAGGGATGTCATGCGGGACCGACATTCTGGAATATCGTAATAAATATATTATTAGAAAGAATGGAACACGAAGGAGTAGAATTAATTGCAAACGCTGATGATATAGCCATTATCATAACAGGAAATAGTAGAAGAGAATTAGAAACAGCAAGTCTAAGAATATTAAAATTGTACGAGCAAGAAGCACAGAAATTACAACTATCAATTACTGAAACAAAAACCCCCAGAATAGTTTTCGGAATGAAAATTAAAGGTAAAAGCAGGAGAGATCCCATCATACAATTCTCTGAATGGAGAGTACAAATAACAGACAATTTAAAATATTTAGGCATTATTATTGATGAAAAATTAACGTTTGTGAATTATTTCGATTATGCAGGGGAAAAATTAATACGAATAATATATGGATTAATGCGAGTGGGAATCAACCGATGTCGCATTGGAAGAAATCTGTTAATAACAATGTATAAAGGGGTGTTGCTATTACAAATTACTTACTGCTGTACCGTGTGGTACGAAATATTAAAATTAATGCACATGTCTCGACGAATTTCAAGTTTACAAAGAAAATGTTTCATATATTGGAATGGCGCATATACAAGTACATCAACAAAAGTTTAACAAGTAATACTAGGACAGATACAAATAGACTTAGAAATTGATAAGCACTTCCTCATATACAAACTGATGAAAACAGGACGAATTCAAGTTGGAGGAGAGCAGATATAACGAAATACTCATGGATGGAAAGGGAAAATAACGAGAGCATTTGTGCAATATTGGCAAATAGTCGGGACAAGGCAACAGAAGGGAGACTTATATACAAATTAATGTGACATACGGATATAAGAAACAAATCATTCCAACCGACACCTTCAATGATGGAAGTATTAACCGGACACGGTGATTTCAATACGTATTGGTATAGGTTAGCACTAACAGATTCAAACCTATCCACATGCCAATAAGAAATAGACACAGTGGACCACGTAATATATAACAGTAAAATACTCGGTCCAGAACAAGTTACTTGGGTTCTAGAAATAGATGGGACGAATACATTGCAACGGAGGCGCGGTACAAAATATTTGAGAAATATATTATGGATATAATGTTAGTACGCAAAACTAATAAGACAAAATTTAGGTAGTGGAAGATATTTTTATGAAGACAAAAAAGAGATTAAGACGAGAACGAAAAGTCAGTCAATTAACTCAGGTAGTGGCATGCTTAGCCGAGAAACTGGGATTTAACTAAGAAAAATGAAAAAAAAATATGTCTGGGAAGCATTCGCGAAAAATGCGATCAGTGGCTCGTCCATTGTACTCAGCTATTCCATACATTAAGTGCGTGCCTGCAAACTCACCTTTCGTTAACCGTTCCATGCACCTCGTATGCTAGCTGGCGCTCGAATTAAGAAATCCTCACGTTCCCCTCCAGTACTCTCATGTACTGTACTCTCATGTATCTCATGTATGTTTGCGGTCATGGACTGCTATCCATTCCTCAATCCTTATGACGAACCCCACCTNATATATATATATATATATATATATATATATATATATATATATATATATATATATATAAATTCATGACATTGCATTATACGTTTATTAGTGGTGAAGAGTAATGTTTAGATTCGGCGCAGAACGTGATCGATAAAAATCGTATCAAGATCGACCATGTATTAAGAACCGTATTCGATACGCGGGAACTCAAAGCCGCGTGCGATCAACAGTTCCGGTGGCAAATGAAGGTCAGTGATTGGATGGCTACTGAGATGAACCCCGGTTAAATCTACTTCGCTATGGTACATCATCTCAACAGTTCCACGCCTTCGCAGCTTCCCATGAACCAATGACGTTTCATGGCGGTTCACAATTTTGTAATGCATGAATAACAGCCTTCCACCACAAGTGTTTATTCTTTGGCTTCTTTTAGAACTTGCATCAATTGAATTAAAATTGTATGAGAAAGACTGTCAGCCGTGACACAAGCGCCATACTTCATTAGTAGAAGCAGTGCGGTTCAAAGAGTGTGATCGTAAATTTGTGAAATATTATGGTGTTTTGATGAGCCTTCAGCTCTTGTGATGTTACTAAACACACAAACTCCACGTCTCAATGTAAAAGACGAGTCAAATTTGTAAAATCAGTGGTAATTTAAGAGTTTTTAATCATGTATTTTAATGAAATTTGATTGCGTTGACATTGTTTTGGGGGAAGTGCTACAGAGGTAATTACTTGTGTTGATATTAATTGTGTATTTATGTTTTGAAATCATATGAAATTTTCATGAATGCGTTTCCTTCGAGAAAAATTTGTGTGTGTATCACGGCAATGAAATTACCGAATCCCAAAACCTTTTTTTTCATTAAACTTAAATTACAATTAGGCATCAAACTCTCTTTACCGAGTGGTTCAGGTAAGTGATTATCAATTGCCGGCATGTGTTTATTTTACGAGAATAATGAAAGTTCTGTATTTAATTAGAAATTGGTACCCCTGATCTAGCCGCGAACATTCAAGTACTCAAAATGTACTAATGAATTTACTATTGGCGCTTCAATGTGACGCCATTTTCTTTTCTGCAAATTTAATATGTTACAATAGGCGTCCCGACGTGGAGCCATTTACATATATTCCCCATATCAATATTCCCCAGATTTTTAATTGCATGATCCATTTTAGAGTTTATTAAAACAACACAAAACTAACCTTGGGAAATTCAATGCAGGTTATTGTCCCTCCTGCTGTCCATTCAGTTTCTTGTTACCGTGTGACTTCTATTATTTAGAAACGAGTCACTCCATTGATACGGTATGCTGCCAACGCCATCATAATTACAAGTCTTAGTGCTGGTGTTAAATGTCCCAGCAGGTAGGCCTTCAAACGTAATTCACTCAGTTAATAACAACTTTGTTATAAAGTTAATAACAGCTTTGTTTATCGAACTGAAATAAACGACATTAAAATATAAAGTATAAAACTTCCGGGTTTATTGTAAATATTTATGCATTATTTTATATCTTTAATATTCATATAATACCACTAAAATAAAATCCTTGATCCTTAAAAAGAAAATCAAACATTAAAATTCCGTTTCATTAAAAAAAGCGGAAACATTTCCCTTAGAAAATGCTTACAAAAACGTATGTATTTTTTATATTAAAAATTTCATGGATTCGATCCATCTTTTTGGCAATTGTACACCATTCTTTTTTTTTACTTCTCTGGATTGGTAAAATTTATAAATGCAAATTTTATCTGCACAAGAACATTATTTTAATATTGAAGAAAGCCTAAATTCAAATTTGCCTACTAGGATCATGTCAGTCTTTGGAACAATGGTAACTTTACCACAAAATTTTATTATTCACTAGACACGCTCTTCACATGATCGACTTAAATTCAAATGCCTAATCTTCCATTTTCTTGTAATTGCCTTTCGCAAATAATTCGTCTTTCTTCGACACACTATCGCTCAAAAACATTACCAGATATGTTATGTTCAACACCAGGAATGTTCGTGGGAATTACACCTTTTCGTAGACATGGAGTCTTCAAAGTAGCTGAAATTCTTTCGCTAGTTTCTTCTACGAGCATATACGTTGCCTTTTCTATACCACTGTGATGAAAATGAAGATAACTAACTTGTAAAGATAGAACTTTAATATAAAATCTTTCACAAACCAATAATTTATAAGAAAATTAAATACAAGAAATGTACTGTTAAATATAAATAATGTCAAGTAGCTGGTATAATTAATGTTAAATATAAATCTGAAAACTGAATTATTAGGTTCGTTTCAGTAGCAAATTCCGAACAGTTTGGATCTGTTCGGAATTCAGTTTGGATCTGTTCGGAATTCAGTTTGGATCTGTTCGGAATTCTCCGGCGATTTCTTCATTACGCATGCGCGGAATTCAGGACGGTTTACTGCTGGAACGCCTTTTGCGCACCATAGATTTAATCTAACAGCCGAACTTAAACTGTTAGATCATGAATTTGACAGCAGGTCCATCTCGGGAGGAAAAAATAAAACGATACAGCCGTACCCTCGACATGGCGGGTTGATGAAATAGCAAGGACACTTTTTTCCAAGTTTCCCGAATAAAAATAAACACAAAAATTATTTTAAATTTAAATTATATGTATTTAAAAGAGTAATTGAACAACATTATTTTAAAGCCCTTATCAATATATTTTGTGGAAAAAATATTTCTTTATTTTTAAATCCTATTTTTAATATTTAGTATTTTTTAAAAAATTCATATTGTAATGTATGACGGGGTACTTACCAACATAATTTTCTATTTTGATGTGTGCAACAGTGAACAATCGACGGTTAACCCTCAATCGGTTCAGTGGAATGGAATGAAGCTGGAAGGTAGGATTGGGTCGGATTCGACCCGACCTCTGTATAATGAGGTTTCCGGTCAAAATAGGTTAACAATGTCATTTTATAACAACATTTATTAATAATATAGCGCATGTTAAAAAAACTCTTTTGGAGAAAGTGACAAAGAAAACTTTCAAGTTTTGATGGAAAAATATGAACAAGTAGCAGTTAATTGATAATATCATGATATAATAACACCAATCTTTACTATAAATATAAATTATAGTGAAAGCTTTTTCGCTGACGTAGTCAACATCTTCAGGCGAAGAAAACAAAACAAAATTGGTAATAATAATAATAATTTGAAGGGAAAAAATCATAATATCAATGATAATCGAGGCAAAAATGAAAATACACAGAAATATATAAACGGAAGAATGTAAAAGAAGAAGGAAATCAGTAAACTGAACGACATACCTCTTTATTCAGAAGAATATTTTGGAAAATGCGCTCGTTTGTGGCTGGTTGCGGTATTTCATACCTGAGAGGAGGAAAAGTGAACGAAAATGGTCTTTTGACGGAACGGTTAAAAATCTCTTTCAGGTGTTCTGGGAAATACTGTCTTTTAAAGTGGGTGGAGAAAGGGTTTGTTTTGCTAGAATGAGTAATGGAGAGGAAAGTTCTAGAATTTGTTGATTTATATTTATGTTAATGGTATTGTGTATGTGGATTGTTTCATATTTGAGTCTGGGAAATATCTATTTCAAGGAAGTGTGTGTTAGTGTCGCTGTTGAAACTGTGTTCGTTTTCAAGGTGTGAGGCAAAATGAGACTGGTTAGTACGGTGTTTCCAGGCGTGAATATGCTGTTTAATTCGTTGTTGGAACGTTTTTGATGTCTGGCCTATGTAAACTGCATTGAAATCTCCACTTCGAAGGTTTAAAGGGATGGGATCTTTAGTTTGGTTTAAGAAAAAGTTGCAGTTCCAAAATGACATATATCTAGTAAAATTAGTACAAGTAAAAATAACCGTATTTAAAAATAAGAAAAAATTAACAATTGGCTTATTAATAATGGTTCATTGTGATTTTATATCTCTTGATAAAACACGCAAGATCAATGTGAGGTAAAGCGTATCACCGTCGGGCACCAGATATCAGTTGCTTAAACGAGGATTATATCGTTTGGGCACCCGAAGGCAAGTAGAAGGAACTTCATTGTCCGGCTCAATGGCCAACTAGTGCAGGTAGTTCGAACGCATCATTACCTAGGTGTGATTCTGGACGAAAAATTGAATTTTTAGGCATATCTGAGTTATACAGCCAAACGGGTCCGGACAGCATTATGAGGATGGGAATCTATTATTACCACATCACTAGCAAGGATTTGCAGACATTATTCACGGGAGCAATAAGACGAGTGTATAAAGTTCATGGATGTGTGGTATGGGGATAAAGGTTAGTACATATTACTTGCAAACGCCGGTTAAGAAGGATAGAGACACAAAACCTGTTAAATACAACAGGGTACAAAACAGTATCAGCAAAGGCTTTAAATGTTTAAAGGAATTACTACCAACTGACCAATACGAGCAAAAAGAACGGCACAGAATTCACTAAAGCATACTTAGACAATAATGCTGAATACATACAATAGAAAAGACTTCACGAACTACATTGGCAAACTTTCTATTGACACCATGGCAGTCCTGGTGGAGAGCTAGTACAAGTAATGGTCGGCCGTCAGGATATTAAACTTTTTAAGAAAAAATGAAAGAGGTTCAAACCTCCACGAATAATGTATGAGTACCTGAAACGTAACTATTCTTGTCCTTCTGGATTTTAGCAAGGCATTTGATTCAGTTGATCTTGATATTTTGCTTGCAAAAGTGAAGACTTTTGGTTTTGGATGGCCTTCAATAAAATTGTTTTTGGAATATTTTACCGGACGAAAAGAAACTGTACTATCTGGAAACAATACATCATCTTCCCATCAAACGGTGCGTGGTGTTGCGCAAGGAAATGTCCTCGGTCCCCTTGCTTTTTCATTTACTAACGTAAAAACTAACGATTTCAAAAATACGCCTACGATCTTCAAATTTATATTAGTGGTAAACTCTCTTCAATTGCGCAAAAACTTAACGATCTCACCGCAGTACGTGGGCAACATCTATCGGTCTCTTGTTAATCCGTCTAAATCACAATGCTTATTGCTTGTTTCAAAGAAAACGCTCAGTCAACTTTCAAATCGCACTCTACTCAATATATCAATTAATAAAACGTCTCTCGTTTGGTGCAGTCACGTAAAAATTCTAGGTATTTATATTGAAAGCTCACTAAGTTGGCAAACCCAAATAGACAAAAAAATGTAAAAAAGTTTACTCCACCATCCACTCTGTAAAACGGCTCCTCGATCTTACCAACAGGAGTAAAGGAATGCTTAAGTACTCTTATCATGCCGCACTTTGATTACTGCGACTACCTTTTCACTGACTTTACGGAAAAACTAAAGCGTAAATTACAAGTAGCTCAGAACTAAAATATTCGTTTAATTTTTTATTTCAGGATGTATGACCATGTGACAGACTTTTTCAAAAAATCCACGACACTCACACTAGAGGAACGTCGAACACTGCATCGTCTATCTTTTCTTTACAAAATAATAAAAAAATGAACATTTGACAGTTTTAGCAAAACATTTTAAAAAATTAAAACTGGATCGCGCGCGAGGCTCACATTTCCTCACTACCTTGATATGGCACAACTCTTTATAGTAAATCCTTCACAGAACACACAATACGTTCTTGGTACTAACTTCATGCTGAACTAAAATCTCTATCAACTTTTTCTTCTTTCAGGCGACGTCTTACAGAGTGGATGGAAAACAATGCCCTTTAGTCTTCCCACATTCTCTGTCTATTTTTCTCTCCCTCATTCGTATGCTTTCTTTTTACTTTTTATCTTCCTTTCATTCTTTCTCTTCTTTGCTTTTACCTTATTTCTCTCTTTCAGTACCCTAGTTTCACATAATCTTATAATTTGTGAATACAGTGTAATATGTATCTAGTAAGGTATAATCGTATTGTAATATGTAGTTTGTAAATAACGTCATTACGTAATAACTTGTTATTATATTCTTGTTGTAATTTCTATATTTTACTATTTGTATATTCATAATTATATTGTATTGTTACTGCTTTTATCCCATGTCCGGCACTAACCCACCATCCTGATTGGGGTTTTGCTGGGTTTGCTCAATCGTTTAAGGTATTACATCGTAATGGTCCCTAGTATTGCTTGCCAGTTTTAAGTGTAAATACGATCCTCCCAATTTTTCATCTTGTATTTTAAATGTAAATGTTTTAAAATAGTTAGACGGAAGAGCAGACCTTGAGGTCTGAGTCTCACCAAAATAAAGGCACTCTATTATTATTAATATTATTACCTGACAGGACATGGAGCATTTCGAGCATACTGGGTACGCTGCAAAATAGATGACAGTGAATAATACGAATGCATGCAGGGAAGCGAAACGTAAGATCATAATTTATGGGATTGTCCGTGTTATGTCCCAGAGAAAGAGAAACTCATACGGGAATTTGGCTGCATAGATGTATTAAATATGAAAGAACATCGTCGATTTATCGAGACGGAGAGCAAATACCACGTATTTGAAGACTTTGTGTATCATATAGGAGGACTATGATAGGCAGTAGGAAATGGACACGCCTCCACCCTGGCTAGGGACGGACAACGCTTATATAGCGCCAGGGAGGAGTGGCATATATTTTTTTGTGGGGTTTTACGGCTCATGTCGACATCAAAGGTCATTGGAGCCCGAAAAACTTGTACAGATAGGGAAAATGCAGTTACACACTAGGGAGAGCCAACATGACTCTCCCCGCGTGTGGGACTCACCGAATGATTCAACTCTACCCACTAAAAACCCTCCTGATTTACAACATACCAAAACATATCTCACAACATACATCAAAACATCAAATGGGGGGGGGGCAAAAAATGAGGGGGGCATAACATGAGGGGGGACAAAGAATAAGGGGGTACAAAAAATGAGGGGTAGGACTAAAAATGAGAGGGATAAGGAAAATGAAAGATACACTAGCCTTAGTAGCGTCGCGATCGAAAAGAACAAGAGGTGACCAAGGGAGGTCAGAAAAGAGAAAGGAAGGAGACTAGCACACGTAAGTGGAAGTAATGCCAGACTCAGCTCGGGGCCCCGTGTTTGCCAAACACGTACTTACTAGATGTAAGTTCCCTGGGGGGGAGTGGCATAGGGTATTAAAATTATTTTTCGAAAGCAACACATGCAAGGAGGCTGACTGCCAGTCAGAAATAATTTTTTTTTAAATAACAGTGATATGCGTGGCAAAATTTAAGAAGAACGCCAGGTAGAGTCGAAGAAAGCTGAACTACTTGTGAATCTGGACAAAACTGTTAAAACGGGGATAAATAATAATCGTGTTAGTGATATTCAGTTGCTAGGCGGTGCAGTCTAGCGTGTATCCTCGTTTACTTACATTGGCAATGTTGTGACTGAGAATGGTGGGACCGCCGAGAAGGATCCGAAAAGCTAGACATATCTTTAACAATCTTTACTAGGGGTGGCGAGACTCTTGTTTGCACAAGAATACCAAAATAAAAATATTAACGCATGTTTTAAGTTGGTTTTCCTATATGGGTGTCAAATAAGATTTATGAGCGCCAGAATACGAAACAAACTACAAACTTTTATAAATAGATTCCAGAGATATATTTGCAGGATTTAGTGGCTTAAAATTATTTTCAATGTAAATCTGTGTCAAGCTGGGCAATTATTCCAAAAAAAGGTAATTAATTATTAACTTTTAAAATGTGTATTTCATTACCTAAATACTAATTACTTATATATTGTAATGAAGTGATGTAATTAATTATGTAATTATAATTACAAAAATACATTATGTTATAAAAACATTAAATTAATTTTACAGTCTATTTTTCTGCATATTTACGTCCATACATGTATTTATTTAATTGTTTTTATGTAATCTTGTCTGTAACTACCTTATTATATAATCCTTTGGGTTCCTTGAAAAACAGTGTTTTGAAGTTAGAGTCGCTTAGACTTGCGCAAATAGGATAATTTATTAAATTTGCTAAAGAAAACAATCGCTGTGGACGCACACAAAGAAGTATTGTATTTAATGCAGCACTGACCCTTGGATAGCTATTTATGCTATCCATATTTCATGATTGATCATTAAGAAATTATACAAATTCTGTCTCGATATCGGCAGTTTTATACAATTTTTGGTGAAAAATATAAAAATTGTATACATCTGTTGCTTCATCCAGAAGTGGACAGCTCTGTGGAGGCTTTTGGGAAGGAGGGGGAAATGTGTGAGAGGCATGGACCCAGCAAGGCAGACGAGGAAGGAATAGTCTTTAGGGATGTTGAAGAAGCTCTACTAAAACTGAACATAGGAAAGGCAGCAGGCCCTGACGGCATCGCATCAGAGATGCTTAAATATGGTGGTGATAAGGCTACAGATTGGCTTGTAGCTATTTTCAAAAATATATGGGAAAAAGAAGAAATACCATCAGAGTGGGAAAATAATATAATTATACCCATCCGTAAAAAAGGTAGCACATGGAGATGTGAAAACTACAGAGCCATGTCTCTGGCTTCCTGTGTGAGCAAAGTCTTCTCCAGAATATTTGAAAACAAACTAAGAAGATTTGTTGAACAGGAATTTGAGGAAGAACAAGCTGCATTCCGACCATTTAGACAGACCCNCAAGCCGCATTCCGACCTTTTAGACAGAACCCAGACCATATCCACATAATCAGAACGCTCATAGATAAAGCTCTAAGTCGAGGAAAGGATATGTATATTGCATACATAGACCTCAAATCAGCCTTTGACATGGTTCCAAAAAAGGAACTATGGAAAGCTTTAGAGAAGATGCCAGTGCCAAAGAAACTCATTAGAGTTATAAAATGTATGTATAAAGATGTATACGGACAGGTTAGATTAGATGGACAGAAGAGTGGCCAATTTAGAATGGAAAAGGGAATTAAACAGGGAGATTCTTTAAGCCCACTACTATTTATAATTTTCATGGACCAAATCATAAAACAAACAAAAAGGAGAACTAAGAAATATAAAGTAGGAAATTGGAGGATGCAACCTGTTTGGATACTGTCCTTGGTATATGCAGATGATATAGTTTTAATTGCTGGAAATAAAGAGGAGATGAAGGTAGTAATACAGGAATGGGGTAGTGCATTACAGGATAGAGGAATGAAGATTAACACCAACAAAAGTAGTTATGCACATTGGTGTAGGGACAGAAAAGAAATCAATATTTCCTGGGAGGGAAGGATATTAGAACAAGTAGCGACATATGAATATCTAGGTACAGTGATCTCAGAGGATGGCAGGCAAGATGCCGAAATAAATAATAGAATTGAAAAGGCCAATAAAATTTACTATCAAGTATACAATAACGTACTGAACATGGGAATAGGAAACAAACCAAAACTACAAATATTTAACACAGTCTATAAGAAATCATTAACTTATGCTACAGAAAGCTTACCTATAAATAAGAAAATGGAAAGCAGACTAACTGCAGCAGAAATGAAATTTCTTCGGAAAATAGCGGGCAAAACCAAGAGAGACTGTATAAGAAACACACAAATAAGAGAAGAGCTTAAGCAAACTCCATTAGTACACACGATGGAAGAAAATAGTTTAAAATGGTTTGGTCACGTGACAAGAATGGAAAGCCACAGAAAAACCAAGGCAATATGGAATGCAAGGCCAGAGGGGAAAAGAGCAGTGGGCAGACCTCGAAGAACGTGGTATCAGAGCATTGAAGAGATATGTAGAAAGAGAGGAGCAAGGGTGCAAGAGGTTCAGCGCAAGGCTGCAGATAAGAAGGGATATCTGAAATGGCTAACCCGATGCTGAAAGGCAAAAGAGAAAGACGAAGATGAAGAAGGCCTGCACCATTTCCATTTTCAGTGCTGTAGCCGTATCACACTTTGTTACTTTTTTCTTCATTTTATTTACAACATAATATTTCCCTGTACTTGAGCTGTAGGTTATTATCAGGGTTTCATTTCTCATTGCTTCTTCCTCTTCCTTTCCAACATCGCCGTGCTCGTTTTCTTATATACTCATTCGGACAGCACGTTGCAAACTTATACTTTGTCACAAATTCTTCAAAGTTGTTGTAATTACTTTCGTTTTCAATAAATTTTTCCCAGTTTTGAATCCAAATACTCCTTTCTTTTTATTCTTCTGGAGCTTCTCTCGCTCTTCCCTGTTTATTATGCAGTCAAACATGTGTTTTTACACTGTCTTCGTCTTTGCCACATAGACATAGGTCGGTCCTTTATATTTTTCTTCCATAAAAATGTTTATTCATATCTCCCAGCCCCGTCAAAATCTCTAGTATGCTTCCATTTGTTGCGAACCATGGTCCATTCTTATTCACTAACTCTACCCGTTTAATTAAGTTCCATAGATCTTTTCCTTCCCATTGGATCTGCCAGAATTCTACAAATTTCGTTGTTATGAGTTTTCTTCACCGTTTAGTTGTCTGTCCAATTCTAACTCCATCCACTTCAATCTCTTTTCCATTCATTACGTGGTCACTTAATGCTATTTTATCAATTTCCAAATAAATATGGAGGAGACCTAGAACAACCTGAAGACCTTCTGTGGATACACTTCTATATCATTTGCTCCAATGAAGTGTGCTAAGACTTTGCTCTGCACTCAGCTTGCGTTCATTATTCCGTAGCTTAGATCTTCCTTGCCACGCACTCACACAATAAGATATAATAGGAACCAGTGTCCTCTTGTATATTTTTATTATATCCTTTCTCTCCATGTTATATTTTTCCCATGTTATATTCTCTTGTGAGACCGTAGTATAATCTTCTCACTTTCTTAAATTCTCTATATGCTGTGTAAATGTTACTTTTCATCTATTATAACTCCCAGGTTTCAACTGCCAACTTAATGTTTTAATTATTGGGTTTCGTCAACTTTTCCCCGCATGTTTCATTAAAAAAAACATCTCTTTTATTTTCTCCTCTGAAATTTGTAGTTTTTGACTCGCACTGAGCTCAATAAATTTATCTAGTTGTTTCGTATATTATGTTACGGTCCCAGTTGACTGTCTATCTTTATTGATTTATTGTTTTACATTTAATTACTATAACTTCCTCTGCTCGCTAAAGATGTCATAGTTATGATTTCTATAATTACTCAGCTCTATAAGAATATCCTAGTCATGATTATGAGTAATTATAGAAATATTAGGGTTTGGTGGCAGGCTGTGAGTTAGGATATGTCATTGCCATAAATAACAATATAACATATAGAACGAGCGGAACAGAGGGCTAAGACGTGCCTTCAGCATGTCCGTCCCGTTAAAAACTTCCTTTTTGTATTTCACTTTACGTTACATTCATATTTGTTACAATATTCAAGTGTAATCAACAGTCTTTGTAATAGGCATTTATCAATATTAATATTACTGTTCATTTTAATTATTCCATAACGTTTTATTTAGAGGGGAAAGCATTTCACGTTTAAAGTGGTGTTTGAGTCTTTTGTGATATACTTCACCCTATTCTATTTTACATTAAATCATATTTACTTTCTCAAGCTGTTTAACTCAGTCTTGATTCATTTTACCAAGTAGGGCACCGATCCAAGGTTAGACATACCCCAATGATTCCTGGTCTATCTCACTTAATTATTGATTAATTACGCATCGATTGCCAAACGAGTAGCCTATTGAATACATCATTTATTAAATAAAACATATGATTGAGTTCTTAATTAGAACTGAAGGGTTAATGGTCTTCTAAGTTGAGGGTAGTAGGAACGTAACGCATTCTAAATCTTTATGTCTCCAAATCTTTCGGTTGTTTCCTTCCCCCAACATTCTTCCTCACTATTCAATTTCATGATTATCGTTTTCAGTACAACATTCCATTATAGTGGCCCAGTGTGACTCTCTTGGGTACACCCTCGTTCCATTTTCCTTTCTGAACCTATCCGTAAGACTACATAAGAATACATATCTGTCTTCAAAATAATATGTTATTAATCTTAGCAAGTTACCCGTCACTCCTATTCTTCCCAACTGTTGTAACACAATTTCCCACTCTAAACTGTCAAAGGTTCCTTTTTAGTCAATCATAAATGCGATTGCATAAAGCTTCTTCCTATTGTTATCATCACTAGCAAATTGTTCACTAGATTGCCCTCGAAGTGTGTCGGTTCACGTTCTGACTGTGGGATACAGAAAAGGATCTCAAATATTTCATATCTTTTAGTTTCCTTTTCTCCTATTTACCTAGTTTTTTACTTTAACCGCTTTTATCTTCTTTACTGACCTTCTCTGTGTGCTAAACGCCCACCCATGTGTTTGCCGTGCATGGCGTCCCGTGTCGGAGGGAATGGGAATCCTGGATAGTTGAGGAACCATGCATACCTAGAGGGATGCGTAATGAAATACGCTTGCTTTGGCCTCGGCCTCTCCTAGACGGGCGATCGGGGGCTAACCCACCACCGACCAATCGCTTCGGACTAGGTCTTCGACTAAACTCCTGGGTGAGAGGGGGTGCAGGGGATCCTCCCCGCTGGTCGTCGGCATTGGAGCTACCCTGCTTAAAGATCCCTGCGTACCCTCGCTATATCCCCGTGTAAACCCTAGCACCCCAGTGGGGTGTCTCCTTGTTGCACTCCGTGGTGGGAAGGGAACACGGGGATGAAATAAAATCCGTACACGTGGATACTAACACGTCACCTTGCGGAGTTAGTGGACCGCAGGGGAGCCACATACCCAAGTATCTTCGAAGCAGCCGAGGGTTCAGAGCCTTCCGCATCAGAACAGAAAACTGATAAACAGAACATTTCTCACGATAATGTTTTTGTCGTAATGTCGCGTATAAACGGGACACTTGAAAAAGTGTCTCCGTTCTATATTTATAAAGGGTTACAGGGATTAGCTGGAACGCTCAAGTGAATCAAGAGGCTTCGTAATGGGTCAATGCTGTTGGAAACTAAAACCAACAAGCAAACATTGGCACTTTTGAAATGTACTTTGTTGGGAGAGTTCCCTGTGAATTGCAAGCTCCACTGCGCTTAATTGCAGCAAGGGGGTCTTAAGTGTCAGGGGCATTATGGATATGTCAACTGACGAACTTGTTGCAGAATGGGATGCTGACCACGTGGTTGAGGTCAGTCAAATCAAGAGGAAGGTTAATGGTGTTCTGCAGAAGACCAGTTCCTTCATCATGACATTTGTCTGTCCTTAGCTACCGAAAGATCTAAAAGCTGAATGGCTTAACCTGCCGGTGCGTCCCTTCATTCCAAATCTTCTGCGGTGTTTCAAATGCCAGAGATTTGACCATACAACGTCATCCTGTAAGGGTCGGGATACATGCGGGAAGGAGGCATACAAACCCGGCGTTCCATGCCCGGGGCCTGCAAAGTGCATTAATTGCACAGGAACCCACCCGGTGTGGAGCAGGGAGTGCGTCGCATTTCTGGATGGCAGAGGTAATTACAAATGCTAAAGCAACAAATACTGTTATACATTATCTGTTATACTTCCGTGCCAAATTTCAGAGTCGCTGGATCTGTGGTTTCCCTGTTATTTACTCCTCCTATTGTGAATAATGAGTGTATTAAATTGTCTTTTTCGAAGCATGTACTTCGGTCCCAGGGACTATTATTCGTCAATTTGTCTCCCAGTCACTCAACTCATGTTCTACCTTCTCCTATTGCACAACATATATTACCACTATGTTGAGAAATGTCTGTTTTAAATATGTATTCACGAGCTCATATTAGGCGTGTCCAACGCCAACACAATCGGTGGATTTCTAAGACGTAGTTTAAACCGTGGTCTGACTACACCGCGTCTTCAAGACGTGTCTTCTGAAATCACACATGGCAACGTCGCGATTCTCAATTGCTTTCCACAGACATTAAGCGCACAAACGCATATAATGTACAAAAAGAAATTGCACGCGATGATTTGAATTTTGTGTTTACATTGCATCGCAAGTCGATATTAAAGGTAATAGTAAAAATGACATTCTTTCTATTATAACAATAATAAATTGTAATAAATTTTTATGACGATTATCATCACTCTTATCTATTATACCTGTTAAACGTTTAAGATATTTTTGTAATTTCAGACAATACATTTATTTACCACATTACATCTTTTTACAAAAATGCTTGAGATAAGAAGGGCCATGTAATTTAATTAAAAATTATATTTGTCGATGTACTTTCTCACTAGTTTTACAACTACAATATGAGAACAACTTAAACTGTAAGATAAAAGACCTTTATTTACAAACAGAACTGGTTGAAAACAGGAATTGTATCTTTATAATTCTGCAGTTTTATTCTAGTATGCTCGTATCTGTGATATAAACAAAAATTGTCTTCGTTTGAAATTTGTAATCTCACAAGACAAATTAAGACCTCATGAATACCATTTGATAATCCTCCACTGAGTGGAATGTGTTATTTGCACAAAATTTGAAAATAAATAAGACTATTGATAATGGTATGATGCTTTATGATATACGAAACCATGTCAATAGTTTCCAACTTGTTTGCATTCAGTTAATTTCTTCTATCAGTAAAAATGCTGATTATAATACAGCAGAAATATCGATGGCATTTAACTATGAATATTTGAAATCTTCGCTTTTTTACTTGTATTGTTGTAATGTTTCCATATTTGCTCTCCTTCAATTCAGCGTTCTCAAATCATTGAATCACTCCGTCATACTTTCAGATGTCCTAAAATTTTAATGCCTCTTTAATTTCAAATCGCGTAGCAACGAACTGCAAGACGCGATTTGAAATCAACCTCAGCCAAGACCTGGACTTCCGGAGCCATGGCTTAAAAATGGCGTCCAAACCTTGTTTAAGGAAGCGAAACTGAGGTTTCAAGTCGCATCCTCTAAAAATCGCGATCAGACTATTTTTTAGAAATCCAACGAATATGTAACAATAACTATCCTCTTAAAACGCGCTCCAGTTTTTGGACCTGTACTCGTAAATCCACTTGTGTATACACTCCTTTATTCGTTTTTCCAACCTAAGAAATTCATGCCACAGGTCTAGTACACCACTATGTTATGCACAGGAAAACAAATTAATTATTAAAACAATAAAACAACTATTTGTTGATAATCTGAAGTCACAATGGTAATCCACAAACACAGCCAATTCGTGAAAGAATGTAAAGTCTTTAGTCCTAAGCCGAGATACAGTAGTTTTCATATAAAAGCCAATTGTGCCCATACTCTCAGCGGTCTTGTCCCAAAGTTACGTTGAGCAATATTCCAGGTCGTGCGGTGTCAAGTCGTCGATAACAGCGGCGTAGATACTGTAGCGAGGACTCCGGTTCTCGAATTTCGACTGCTGTCTACCGCATAGTGCCCCGTATATAAGGGCTTTGCCAGCCGACGCCACACCTCTGGATAGGAACGCAGTAGCCCACCGTAGGCCCGGTGAGAGCGAGACGGCGGGCGCGTTCACCTCCTTTGCTTGGCCCGGATTGATATGCCGCTCGCCGTCTTTTATCGACAGCGCGCTCTCATCGCGCGCGCTCCTCGAAGTTCTGGTTCGCACACCACACACTCTTTATCTTTTAATTTTTAACTTTACTTAACTCTGCCAAAGTTGTCATGATGCTGAAGCTTAGTTGCCATGTCCTGTAGGTTACGTCGAAACTCTGTTTTTCTAGTTGGTGCAGTTTATTAACATCATACTTTCTCCTCCTTTTATTTGATTTCTTTCTTCTCCAAAATGAAAGCCTGAGTATGTCAATTATCATGCTCTTTCATTCCGTACATGTGTCACATGCGGAGGGTTATGTTTAATATACGGGGGGATAGTCCTCAAAAGGAGCGTGACCAAGAAGGGTGGAATAAAGACATTGAAACTATAGAATAAATAATAAAGTGATATAATATGCCAAAATTGGAGTTTTAACCCCTGAATATGATTATAAAGTATTCCAGTGGGAACTCTCCACAGAAGAGGTTACTAACACTAGTGAGTATGCTGCCCGTATCGCTCAATGCACATAGGGATGGCTGTCGCACCTGGGACTCGAAGCCCGAAGCGCAAATGGCTTATTCTCCTACCAAGAGTCAGAATTAGTCGGCGACCAGTTGAAGGATACGAAGCCCCGAAAGATAGTGTCCTTAGGGAGAAGCCATTGAAGAAACACAGGACATCAAAGTCCATCGACAGGGATATCGCTCGCACGGAGCGTCCACCGCGCGGGGGACGCCCCGCCGAGTTCCTAGGGCGCCCTCTTCAGACGGACCCACGGATCGAACTAAGTTTCTAATATCCCAATGGCCGTCGTATTTATAGAGAATAACGTGTATAGATGATGTGCGTAAGAGGAAGATGCAAAAGAGCCTAGAAAACGCAGAAGGGCGCGAGAGGGACGCGCGTGGACCGAGATTCAGTCCCAACCCGCAGGTGTGCGAGAACCGACAGGAAACGTTTGCCAAAGACCGATTGGCATTACGTATATATGATTCGATGTACATATGATCAACACATTGCTTCTACAATTAAACTGGTACGCGGAATTTTGCCGTAAATAACAAGAACATTATTTTTGACATAAACGGCCAATAATCGCGCTCGGCTCGGCTGAGTCGCGAATGAATAGGCGTTTGTCGGAAAATGAATGGCGCCAGATCGAACAAAGAATTTAATATAACAAAAGAAAATGTAATTTAATAAAGAAGGTAATATACGAAAAATTCACATCCGTAACTTCCAACAACGTTTCCCTCCATTCACAACTAACACAGATGTGACTATCTGATTTATGGTCCTTCCTCCCGCACCTAGGGATACTACACAGTTCCACCAGAAGATCTCCGTTTTCACTTAAACCAGGTAGAGCAGGTGCGGGAGCAGGTGCGGGAGCAGGTGCTAGTTCTTCGTTGTTATTGCTGATTTTAGCATTAAAATCCCCCATCATTACACTTTTCCTGACGTGTACAAGTGATGTTTTATAGTATGTGATCAAATTACTCTCCCTTGCGGCCCAAGAAAGCTTCCTTTTCTCATAAACTTATTAAAAACTTAGAAAGTTGCGACTACTTAATATAATGCGACGCCACTAGAAGGATAGTGCAGCCTCTCCTCCCCAAATGCCAACCTCACCTTCTCTTGGTGGGTCCTGTTATTACAAACGGGTAAATGACGGCCGAGAATGGGTAGGATAACCTTACGATCTAGTGAGGAGGAAATTCCCACCCTGAACACCATACCTAGGGTGCGTACAAGGAAGGCCTACCAATAGACTAGAATGCTCAGGTCAACTATGCAAGTTTTTAATAAATTCATGAGAAAAAGAAGCCCGCACAGTTACCTTATGACGACAAAATGCTTACGTACCACGATTCGAATTGGGCAGTATAACATGAGAACATTATATCAAAAAGAAAAATTGGCACAGTTGAAGAAAATCATGATACATTATAAATTCGATAGGAGTTAGCGAAGTCAGATGGAATGGCTCGGGTTTAGTAACTACTACGAATAATAATATATTCTTTATTCTGGACTTCCCACCGACGATGCACCACATATGAGCAGAGTATGTATTTTAATTAATAAAGACGTGAATAGAATTGAAACCTATTTCTGAAAGAATAACAACGAGATTCAAAACGAAGATGTGTAATATAACTATTTTGCAGCGATATGCTCCCACTGAGGATGATCCTGAGGAGGAAAGGCTGAATTTTACATTTTACCTCAATGGTATCAGATGAGGTATGTAAAATAGATGAGAGTATAGATGTTCTTCATCCAGCAGTTGTAAGAGAAATTAGTGCATACGCAGGGAAGCGTACTATGGATGCCTCTATGATGGAGTGGAGATTTAACTTTACTGAAGAAAGTAAAGAACAGAGTGAGACTTCAATACCAGAGGCGGAGAGAGAAAATGGAATCTGCAAATAAGGTATATGGGAAGCCTTTAGACGTATAAAAGAAAGATACTGGGAGCAAAGAAACGTTAATGGTGCGAATTTGTTACAAAGAGTATCGGTACGAATATATGGGGTACACCATACATCATTGGGTGACAGAAGTGACGAAGCCAGGAAATATGGACTACTATTATAAACAGGAGAAACGGATAAATGGGCGGATACCTGAAAATACATGGTAGAGGAGATCTTGCAAGAAGAAGAAACAGCTCAGATTACGGAAGGAGAGCTTAAAATTGAAGGACAATGGGATTAACATATTTCTACAGAAGAAATAGAACAGGTGATTAAAAATCTTTAAAACGGGAAAAGAGCTGAACACGATCGAATAAAATGGTATATTCTTACTTTGAAAGGATAATAATATCGTTACACAAGATACGTAACACGTGTCAAAATATAGTATTTTCCTACTTTGTGGAAAGTGAGTGTCCAAAAACTTTTATTGAAAGGAAAAGACAGGGACCTATGGAATTATAAGTTATATCGCCCTATTGCTCTGTTATTCACACAAAATTTTCAATAAAATTATTACGCTCAGATTTGTGAAACGTATATAGAAAAACGAATGCTTGCACCAAAGTCAGTATGGTTTTCGTAAAGGACGGAGTACGGAAGATGCAGTTCCAGAATTGCTGAGGATGGTAGTCGAAAGAGAAAAGAAGTATATGCTCTGCGTATTTCTGGATATAGTAGGGGCATTTGACTATGCGGAATGGGGTCTAATGCTGGGAGGATTAAAAGGATATATGTAGATGAAAAGATACTTTTTTTTGGTTGGGGCTTTAGGGCTCGTCAACATCGAGGTCATTAGAGCCCAGAAAAGATACTAAGAGTGGTATAGTTTTTCTATGAAAAATTCAATCAATCAAATTTGAAACGAGGTCAACTATTTCGGAAAATGAACACAGGGTGTCCACAACGCACATTGTCGGGACCAATTTACTGGAATATTCTTTTCGATGACGTCCTACGAAAACTTGAAGAAAAGGGGAAACTATCTGTAGCGTATGCAGATATTTAGGTGAAGCAGATTTACGAAGTGGGATATAATAAAAAGGAAACCAGACAATGAGGGTATCTTTAACATCCAGAATATGTAACCTCCAGCAAGTGATAAATAAAACCATGTTTTCAATTAGCGACCAGCGATGGATTTCAGCCACGGACGTTACCGAGCGTATCACTCCCCTGACTGGTATAGCTTCAACAGAATGGACTCATTAGCTGACACCTCAATGCGTTGGTAACAACGTGCGAGACTATAATGCACCGCTAGCCGAATATTCAAAACAAAGTTTTATCTTTCTCTTGATAGAGGTCGAGTAAGTAGTTTTAAGCGTTTGCATGTAATTGTAAAGTGATCATGGCATTCTTCTGAGTACGACAGTATAAATTTTATTTCTTAATAATGTGTCTGGTCGTTTTTAGCAGTGTTTTCGAAAAAATTAATAACATTATATTTTGCATGTAGAAGTTTAAAATAATCAATGCTATTACGAACACGACCTTGATCATTCGCTGAATGAGAATTATTTAGTTTATTTCATTAAAAATCGCGTAATCGCGTATGACGAAATTTCATTTGTTATCGTAAAGTTTCAAGTCACATGTTACGATCGTGGAGACAAGTTGCGATAAGGACGTGGTTGAAAAAGACGAAACAGTTGTGCGTTGAAAAAGTAATTTAATAACGCGGAGAACGAACGTAAGGCGCAAGGGAAGCGAAATGCTACGCAGCACAGACACGCAAATAGACAACTTCCGACCAAAACGATCTCCAGAACGAGTGCGGGGACGAATGCTGCCACGGTGAGGAAGACAGTCCACGCTGAGAAACGTTTGGAGGCCAAGGTCAGATTCTGATGTTTGTGAGTATTACGCCCGAAAAGGATGTATTCTATGAACTAGTAAATTCTAAACGTCGTTGTAATTTGTTGCTGGCTGGAGAATTTGTCAATAGACTGGACCCGACAAAATGCTTTATGATAAAATTCATGTAATGAAAGATGAAAAAATATGAGTTAAATTAATGTCTTATGAAAGAATTAATGTTTAACGATAGGATGAACAATTTCAGTGGTGATTCTCAAAGCTAGAAGTAGACGATAAAACGTCATATAAATTTTGTTCCGCCAAGCTTATGAATGAGATGTGAATTTAAGTGGTGAAAGGAAAGGAAATGAACATTCATGAATGTGAAAATCGTATAACTCTATTATCATAATAGTGGTGTAAATTAATTTTTTTATTGTAATTTTTGTTTTAATGTTGAGATTTGTACGTAACGAAAGAGGAATTTCATTATTTTTCTGCTGAGAAACATAGAAGGGCAATCAATTTTTTTGAACAATTTTGTTGTAAGAATTTTCATTTTTAAGCACAGTTTACTGTTTACCCACAGGTGTGAGTGATACCAAGAACTTTAATTTAACTCAGAAGAAAGTATTTCAATAGTATACTGTATGTTAATTATTTCATTTGTGTTGCGTTTGTGTAAGAAATGAGAGGAAATGTATGGAAATGTACGTTAAATTTGTGTATTTAACCCAACTGTGAATAAATATGCGGAAGTGCGAATTGAGAATCGAACCTACCTTTTTTCTTTAAATCTATACGATATGTATCTGCTTTTCTCTTTCAGGAAGTATTTAGGTGTGCAGGAATATAAATTTATAGTATTTATGTTTAGTCGAGGATGAGGGAGGAGGACTAATTAAAGATAGGGGTTATAGGAATCGTTAGAATATATACGTGTTAGATGCCATGGAGACTAATCCATGCACCAACGTGCGTGCCGTTGCCTCGGACTTAAGTATGTATCGTAGCAGTGTCCAGCGTGTTTTGAACGCCGAGTCCTTACACGCCTTTCATCTCAAAAGGGTGCAGTTATTGCACTCCGATGACCATCCTGCTCGAGTGCGTTTCGCTCAATGGTTTCTGCAACAAAGTGAATTTCCCAGCTTATGTGTTGTTCATTCATGAGGCGACATGTTGTTCACTAGGGATGGTGTATTCAATCACCATAAAGAGCATTTGTGGGCACCAGAAAACCTCCACGGTGTGCGGCACATCACTTCACAGTTAATGTGTGGGCGGGTTTGGTCGGCGACTGCTTGACCGCCGCGAATTATCAGACCTTTCTAGAACAGGGTCTACCCGGCTTGCTTGAAGATGTTCCAGCAAATGTGAGGCGCAACATGTGGTTCCAACACGATGGGGTGCCTGCTCATTTTGGACAGACTGTTCGTAGGTATTTGAACAGGTCATTCCCGCATCGATGGATTGGGCGTGGTGGACCGGTTCCCTGGCCCACTTGCTCACTGGATTTATCGAGACTCGATTTCTTTCTGTGGGGAGCCATGAAATATCTCATGTATCGCGATCCTGTAGAGTCGAAATGTATCTCGTCGCAAGAATCATCTGATCAGCTGCAATCAAAGAAACTACTGGTGTTTTCGAGCGTGTCCGGCAGTCAATGCTCCGTCGACGTCAGGCATGCGAGGTGTATAATGGTGAAAACTTCGGACATCTGTTGTAACATTTAAGCTGTGTTCATGTCGTACACTATTTGTACTCATTATGTTCAACAAATGTTTCAAATGAATCACTCTCTTGTTTCCTTCCAGATCTTCGACCTCTTCTACAACTTACCCCTGACGTTTGCTGTTATGGGTTGCTTTGTAACAAGCATTTAATTAATGAAGAAAAATGATGAATTGAAGAGTGTAGTGGTTTACCATTTATCACTTTTTGATGCAAAATTATTATTTAATTAGCTCAATAAATCTGAGTAGGGTGATAGTTAATACTACCGCTACAAGAAATTAGATACTGGGCGGGGTTCGTGCCCATTCATTCAAAAGAAACACACACTTGGGTATATAATACGCGCAGCGTACAAATAAAAATGGTTACTACTACATTTCTAACAATTTGACTATTCTATTCTTACACACTACTCTACTACACACATTCCCCTTGAAGTCTCCCAAAATTCACTCGTTTCTTATTATACAAATAATTGACATTGATGTGGGTAAATGACCAGTCCCCCAACACACCATGTCTTCCGAAGATTACGTTACACATAACATTTCAATAAACAAAGCTAATTAGTTCCTCATAATAGGAGTAGATATTTCTGATGTTCCTCTTTAGTCTGTGATCGAAGCACTCGCTTGATATTCATTCAAAGACGCACTGTTCGCCACAATCTACGCTGGAAGCTACCAGTTGTGTACAGTTACCTTAGTACCAAAACATTGTTGGCAAGTAGGGCTGCCTCGGGCCAAACTGCATGGTCGCCTTCGAACGGGAGGTAGGTTCGATGACCTGTGAACTTTCTGGTGATGGCTGCGTCACCCCGCTGAATGGATCCAGCAGTGCCTCGTAGCTGCTACCTGCTACTGCTGCTACCAGTCACCTCGTTGCGATTAATGATTGTTCAAGGCCGCCACTTCCGGGTCTAACCACTTCCTAATCGCGAACGGACCTCGTTGCAAAAAAGGTTTCCAAGATGTAATCGCCAGGTAGTCGCCTATGAACGGAAATAATAAGTCAAAGTGTTATTTCACTCCACGGCACGACCGAATGCTTTAAGCAACTACATTTGAAGTGAAAATGATCTTCAAAATATCCCAAGTTCCGGAATGTTCCGAAGGAATTCAGAGTCTACTTGACGTCCAATCGTAAAGAAAGCTGACTCTGACTGACAAAATGAATGAATCTCATCACTCATTAAAAATACTAAGTCTCTGAATCTAAAAAGTGATCTCATCAGAATCTGACAAGTGATCTGAAGTGAAGTCTCTGAAGGCAAATCTCGTATCATCATATCTCGTATCTCTCGTACTATCTCATATCTTGTGTCTCGTACTATCCCGTATCTTCATATCTCCCTGCGCCTCCGCGCATTCTATTTTATAAACGCTCTCCCTTCTCCTAGAAATTTTGAAACATGTTGACGACCTTTTCTTTCTCACGTGGGCTCATGAACCAATGATACTGCGTCACACACTCCTCGTGGAGTCTATGTAATTGGTCATCAGTTCGTAACGTAGTTCAACTTTTTGACGAATGACGTCGTCTTATTTTGAACAACAAATTCGTTGTCGTTTCCAAGATGCCACGCCGAAAACATGTGGCCCTTCGCTTCTAGGGGAATTCTCACGCAGTTTATGGCCTCGTTCCCATGCGGCATTCCCTTTGTAATAAGTTAATTGCAGATTGCCAAAAAATTCTTTATTTGGACGCCTCGGAACTCGCCCACATTTTTCTCGAGACAATCCCATCTTTTCGAAAGCGTCTTCTCCTATTAATGGTACTACGCCGCCTTTCTGCCTGTGCCACCTTCCGCTTCGAATTTCACCGTCTTCAACTTTCACCATTTTTATTACCTTGTTTTCCGAAAATAGTGCGCCACCCAGAAACTGCACCCTCAAACTCTCACCTGGTTGAATTTTGCTAGTACTCCTATTCTCCTAGTCACGTTTGTTTTTCGTTTTTTCGCGAGCGACAACGCTTACCCGTCTCTGTTTGAAATTTGCGCCGCGGCTCCCACGCCTCGACAGAACTGTTCTCACGAGGTTCCTAATTAATTCTAGACGTACTCCCAAAATAATGCTACTTGTTGTGGGTGCACTCTCCCTCGCGCCGACCCGTTTCTGTTTGGAAACAACGTTCACCACGCTACATCCATATTTTTTCGGGAACTATTCTTTTTCACTTCAACGGCTGAAGNCAAAAAATTGACAATATTATTACTTTATCTCACTTTTTATTACAATTTCAATGTTATTTTTGTAGTTAAGGGTTTAGTTTCTTCCTTCCATTTCCGATTGATCCAATCCTTTTAAACATTATCTTAAATGTGTGTATATATATATATATATATATATATATTCAAATTCCTTTTTCACCCGTTATTGTTCTGCAAGTTATTGGAACATAAATAGTTTCCCCTTTCGAAGTATACGGTTCTTGAACTAGGCAAATATCTATTTTATTTGCTCTTATAACCTCGATCTCCTGACTACAAAGTATACTTATCTGCAAATTAATTTGTATATTCTTAATCGCCATAGTCTATGTTCGTTGTATTGCCTCTTCTATTCTAAGATATTCTGGGCACTTCTTGTTCTGTACTGAGTGGTCATTTCTCACTCCTTTTCTCTTCCAGTTCACACATCTCTCTTCTTTCCTCGTTTAGGGAAGATGAAATTTATTTTAAGAAAGTTAAAGAACTTGTGGATGAATACAGGAGATTTGATATCATCATATTTGGCGATTGGAATGCAAAGGACTAAGTTTTTGGGACACAAAATAACTAAAGAAAGTGGGATAAATTTGGAAGAGTTAATCTTCGAATCAAAATTAACTGTGCACATCATCTATGGAAAAAAATACATTTACAAGAAGCAACGGTGAATCATTTATTGATGTTACAAAGTCCAACAAGTGTGAAATGATAGAGAAAACAGATTGGAATGTAGAAGGTGACATCTCTGTGCTTCAGTGTATCAAGTAAAACTAGAGACGATGAATATTGAGTAAAGGGCTCTAATGACCTTGACGAGCCCTGAAACCCCACAACAACAAATATTGAGTAGAAAATATAGTAAGTTCATTGGGGCAAATTGCAGAAATATAAGCAGCACATTTTTTCCTTGGAGGGAACTTCCGACATCTATAGCAATATAGATGAGAGTAGAAACATTACCAATGAAAATGTTATTGATATCAAGAGAATATGCCAGGAAAAGTGGAGATCGATATTTAAAAAGGAAACATGGTGGGATCGTTACTGTATTTAAGAATAATTACTTCACTTACTGTATTTTAAGATTGCGCAGGCGATTACGAGACAATAGGATCAATACTTCGAGATACATTACAAGGAGAATCAAAGATGAGTGCATTAAAATATAGAGAAGCTATTCGGGAGAAGAAAAAGAAAGAATGGTATGAATTCGTAGAGAATAGTCTACGTTCA
Source organism: Laupala kohalensis (assembly GCA_002313205.1). NCBI lineage: Eukaryota > Metazoa > Arthropoda > Insecta > Orthoptera > Trigonidiidae > Laupala > Laupala kohalensis. Next base: position 202,990 of record NNCF01126229.1, on the reverse strand, counting down.
AACATATTGGGTCTGCCATTTCTGATAGGCGCCGCTGGCCGGGTTGGTTTAGTAGTTGAGTGCGCGGGTTTAAACCCGGTCGACGGATTTTTAGGGTGCGAAAAATCCACACACGGCATGTAGTATGATTATACTGCATGTAAAAGATCCCTCGAGTATTATTTGTTGCTTTCGGCAAAAATAATCGGCGAAAAATGCACCCAAGCAGAGTTGTCATCTGGTAGCGGAAGACGGAACGTCTAAATTGCGAATGTGGCTCAGCCCAAAGGGTCGCAACCAAAGAAAAATGGGTCGCAATTAACGGGAGCCGCTATTATTATTATAGGAACAGGAAAGGTACAATCTAAAGAGAGATGGAATACCATCAAGGACGCGAATCTTCGGAATAGATAGTTACTGGAAAACAGTTATTAGAAAAAAACACTTATAGAAGGAAAAGGTAGCAGGATGGGGGACGATTATGAAAAATGGTGTGTAGAAAGGTTTGAAGGATAGGTTATTGGGAATTTAAAGATCAGTAAAAGCCTGGGATATGATGGTATTATGAACAAAATGGTAAAAGTATTATACAGAAAGAACGGACATCTATATATAATAGTTGTTTGGCATATGATTACTTCCCAAAATGCTGGAAGATCAATAAAATGAAATTATTTTTGAAAGATGCCAACAGAGATAGAAATAAAAGCGAATCTTAGCACCCTATATGCTTATTACCAACAGTTATTATAAGATTTGTTAGGAAAATTATTAGACAAATTGATACGTAACCACATAATGGAGAAAGTTAAGAGCAGTGATTTGTTGAATTCACAGCAATACGGGTTCCTATGGGGGGAAGAGAACAGAATATGCCGTTAATATTTTGTGGAAATAGTTCAAGGAAGACAAAAGTACATAAAGCTGCAATCAATATAGATCATGAATGTGCATTTGACAGTGTGGAACGGGGTGACATAATTGACTGTCTTTTAGAATACAATGTAGAACCAGAATTAATAAAACTGATTAAATCATATTTTAATGGTAGAGAAGCCTTTTTGGAGGAGAAAAGGTTTTCAAAGATTTAACTTGTGGATGCCCTCATCAGTAGCTTGATCACAAACACAAAACAATAGTTAACAAGAACTTAGTTTTAAAGAGTATTACACCAGCACCTTTGTACAGGTGGCATATCTCTGAAGGAAAACTTTAGTACTTTTTGACTGGAGAATAAATTTGAATTTCATTCATACTCAGCCCACTCTAACTTGAAAGTACTACCTAGTCTTCTAAGGGTTCAAAAATACAAATGCTCCTTTCTGTATAATGCATGAAAGCAATTTTATTACAAGAGAAATAATTGAATAAATTCAATTAGTAAGAACATTTCATATGTACATATTTACAATATTAAAATCCATTAATATAAATTAATACTTTTTACAAAGTGGGATGGTCACTCTTGGTCATCACATGATTGGAGAAACGTGGAATGCAACCATCTGGAAAGAGAAAGAATTAACATAAATAATGACAATATTGAAAAATGTTATAATCAGTTAATAAAAATTAACTACCATTTCTTTGCTTATAAGCTATCAAATTTGCTCTTTCAGAAATTCTTTTGTTTGTTTGTGAATCAGGCTCCTTTTCTTTTCTTTTTTTAAATTGCCTGTTCACTAATTAATATTTTTTGTTCTTTGTACAAAAATTCTGGTGCTTTGAACTCTCACTTTTTTCAAGATCTTTTTCTTTATTTATTTCTCATTTTTTCCCTTGGCATATTAAAAAATCTTTTCAATATATTTTTTTGCCATAATCAAAGCACATACTATAAACATAATACATATTTTGACGTTCACATAAGTTTGAACTAGTTACAAATAAAATTGTACAATCACATCAATTTTATCTAACAAACATGCTTTAACACTAGAACATTACTGCTTGACTAAACAATAGCCTAACTTGTACAAATATCCAAAAAAAGAAAAAATTGATTCTTTCGGTTATGTGTACGATGTAGAGTGACCTCCATCAACAATATACACAAAATCATTAATTTCTTAAACTAAAATTACAAAAATCATATTTACCTAATAAGATAATCAAAATTAATTTTAACTTTTTTTCAGTAACATTTACAACAAAATAAGTGAAGGAGAACTTTTAAATACAATAGAATACTTTGAAACTATTTGTGATCATTCAAATATTATTCCAAGTGTTTTTCATATTACAAAGTAAGTAGGGCAACAATGTAAATTATTTAAGCCTGATACAGTACTAAAAAAAAAAGGAAGGAAGAGTACATCAAGAATGAAACTACACAAGATTGTTAGAAAGAGAATGTTCAAAATGACGCAATAACTGTTAAAATATGACAGACAGTAAGAAGGGACATCATCCTTCCTAAGTACATTATCAAATCCCACAAGAAACATGTATAAATGAACACCAAGACTAAAAAATTAATCATAATGGTGTGTTTAGATGAATACTGAAGTGAAAGAAGAAGTTTCATCTAATATTTAAAAAGGTACAAAGAAAGAAGAAAAAATCTTCAGTTCTGGTATCATCAAACAAAAACAAATCTTGATTCAATAAATCAAATATGTAAGAGATTACTTTGACTGATTCAACCAAGAGTCTATGAAATGTACACAAATAGAAATTTTTTTACACCAGCCAAACACTTCAGAATATTAAGTTTAAATTAACAGAATAAGAGAAGGAAAATGACTTATGTACAGATGTAACGAAGTATGAACGAAGTATTGTATGGATATCCAATTTATATGACACATTCAATTACACAAAGGAAATGCAAGGAACATCCAGAGAAATATTCCCTAAAAGTTAATAAGTCATAACAAGATGATTTAAAATATTAAAACAAATTCAACAAAATTAAGTCCCATAAAAAGAAAAGGCTAAAATAGACCTCCAAATATCACTTCTGGATAAATTCCAATCAACAAATAGGGCTGAGAAGTTATAATTAAGAATCCATACAATTCCTTGTGGAAACCCTGCAGAATACAAATGTACTAAAATCAACCTTTATTTACAACACTCTAACAGTGAGGTCTTTTTTGACACAAGCGAGATGCATCGCAGATGTCAGTGCTATCGACGCCAACTACGATCTTCATCTCCATCTTCTTCCTCCTCCTCCTCTTCATCATCTTGGAGCAGAACATCCTCACTTAATTCAGCAACACCCAGCTAATGAAAAAAAATAATACAATTAATAGTTTACCCCATCCTCCACAAAAAAATAATGATTATTTACAATTAATTATTTTTACAATACCTCTTCATCTTCATCAACTAGAACTTCCTCACCCTCTTCCAATAAATCATCTCCACCATCCTGATTACTGCCAACCATAATTACTGAACGGTGGCTCAATCCATGATGAACATGAACAGTAGACATCAAGTTATGACCACCACTGAAATTGGTTTTTAGCATTTGGAAATTCATCACATTATCCACGATAAAAAGAACACACACACCCATTAAAATTTCATTATTAAATCTTACCGAACATTTCTATTGCTTTGAGGGTTACACCATGTAATAGAAAGTAGACGATCCTGAAAAGTTCGTCCCTTCACCATGGCTAATTCAGCTTCTTTTCTTGATTTGTAATTCAAAATAAGGGATGGAGTGGAATCATCAGCCACATAATCAACAATCTCGCCAAATTGCTGGAAATTTGAAATTAATTTTATTGGAAACATGCAATCAATCAGACATCGGATTGATGGAACTTATAACTCACAGCAAAATGGGCCAAAACTTCCGTCTTTTCATCGTCTTCATAGCCAGAGACCAACACTTTGGTAGGTCGATGATCAACAGATACATGTGCAAATCCTCTGCCCCTAGTAAAATACGATTCACAAAATTAAATTTTGCCTAAAAAGCAATGTGTGTAATAATAGCAATAATTGTGTAAGCAATAGTGAACAAATACAAAAGGGAGGGAAAGTAATAGGAAATAAAAATGTTTGTAATACAATTGTTATATAACACAATTTTTATCCAACATCTTGTATTGTGTAAACATACGAAACACAATGATACAAAGACATAGAAATCAGGCTCCAGGTGAAAAATACATATAAGTTAAAAGTATTTATTTTCCAAAATAGTTAATCATAATGTTTAAAAAATATTCGGAAAAAAGCATTCTCAATTTAGTTTCCAATTTAATAGTGCTGCATGCTATATAATTTTGTGGTTGACAGGAAGGACAGAATAAGAATATCATTATTCTTATTCTTTAATTAATATATGTTATTCTTATTCTTTTCATTAATTAATGAATCATCATAATATCCAATATTTCTTTGCATTAATTAATATATCTGTAATTAGTTACAGTAATAACTAAAACCAACAAAGAATAATATAATAAAACAAGAATTGGAATTATTGATTATTGATAAACATAAAAAGAGAGCAGACCTTCCCCTGAATGATGAACCTCGAGACATTCGAGTGAGGCCCCTGGTAGAACCTCTGTGCAAATGAACACTGCCTCTTGAAGGTCTTGAATGAACACTGCCAGAAAGAAGGCCCAATGAATGGGCTTCCATTTTTAATTCTGCAACTTTCCTTTGCAATTCAGTTGTGTCTCCTCCCTCTTGTTGTTTAGTAAATAAATCAAGTTCCGCGTCCAATATTTCACGTTGAGCCTGAAACATTTGATACTAACGACTTGTTGTAAAAAAAATTTAGCATAACAGCTTATTAATCAAGAGTACAAGATATTTAATTATAAAAGATCTTTAAAGAAATATATACTAAGGAAACAATGAAATTCTAACAAGCAGCGAATATTAGTAAATTAACTAGGTATATTCAGAAATTTTGTAGCAAATTAACAGTGAATGAAATTAAGTGTAAAATATTTGTATAAATATCTTTTCTCAACATATAGTCAGAAGCACATTTAATATGAATTAAACAAAGAAGTTCCTCAAGGGCGAATATGTTTACAGAATGCTACATAAATTATGAAGTAGAGAGTTCATGCATAATTTGTATTTTTCTATCCATTCGCTAAAGAAATAAAAGAGGACATAAAAAGGTTAAGAGAAATAAAAGGAATGGCAAATGATATTATTTAAAGCATCATGATGAACAATACTCAGGATACCACTTGGAGTTAAATGAATAAATATGCTCACACTTATTATCATTTTCATAGCAGAGAAATTGTATTCATAAGAAAGAGAAAAAATAATAAGTCAGAAACAAAAAAATATATATAAACTATGAAAATATATTTAACATTTGTAGTGTGAAGTGAAATTTTATTTCATCAAATAGGAAGCCAGCATGCTTCAATAGGTACCCAAACTGCTGACTAGACAGCCAAACTTTGAACTTCAGAGAGGCCATGGGATATTAATGCTTAACTTCCAGGATTACTTAGACCAGTGTAAAAAGAATATTGTATCCTATCACATGTCCTTTATAATTTAAGAATATTTTATTTTTTAATCCGCCTCTGCCTTAGGGCCCTTGATTGGAATTGATGGAATGGTCCCTTGCTTGCTTCCGGAGAGTAAATTAGTTTATTGTCCTCCACGTGGTCATACGCAGTTTGTACTGTTTTGACAATAATTTTTTTTTTTTCTTCATGTCTTATGTTGAGGTTTTGGCCACAAGGTCCGCTCTTCCACCTAACCATGACTTAGGTGAGGGAATTGGGAAGGAGAAATATTGTTTGCCAGGTAACTTATGGTACCGAACCAACATTTGTCTGGAGTATGAAAGGGAAAGCCCAGCTGAAAACCTCACCTAGGTCAGCTGATCAGAGCTTGAACCCGCACTCTTAATGCTCGGCAGAATTGTGGAAGCAAAGATGCTTTTTCCGCTGCTGTCAGTAAACATAAGACCCACATTATCCTAATAAAAGGTTTAAGAAATAGCAGAATTCATGTCCTGCCAACCCACAGGGCAAACTATTTTTATAATCGTATTTACCCAAATATAGTCTCCCCCTAATTTCAGGAGGCAAAACTTTACAAAAATTAAGTTGAGTAAAATCAAAGTCTTTCTGGAGGAAAATGCACATTTAAAATTCCATGTGAAATGGTGGATTTTAAATGAAAAGCTAACTGATACAATGCACCTTCTCTTGACATCCCTAGCACCACATGAACTTCAGTTCTACTTTGAATTCTCATGCCACTGCTTGATTTCCATGTGTCTCAGCATAATTTAGAACTCACAGTTTGAAGTTAGTTTTGAAGCTTCTTCGATCACCCAACTTCCGTTTCTCGACAGAATCTTAAGTCACGGTCGACACGGTGACAGCAATCGGTCTTTCCTAGACGACATGGGCGAGTTTGACTTTCATTTTGAATAAGCATCAAATCCCGCCATCATCAATTGATGATCTGAGTGATGATCGTCCATTACAATACTGTTCACCACTTCTTATTATTTCAACAGTTTTCTCTGTATAAAGGTTACTTCTATTGACTTAGCATTACATTATAAATAAGGCTTGTGTTTGCTTACCACATTTTCACCATGAAACTTTGAATGAGCAGTTTTCCCATCCAAAACACCAAATATAGGCGCCCCATGGATTTTTGGAAGATTTTTTCAACAAAAAAAGGGGGAGGGGTTATATAACATTCTTCATTAATTCATTGGCAAAAGCATTGTCCCCTATATTCCTCCTTGATCTCACTTTAACTATAGTAGAACACATACATGACATCTCAATTCTCAAAACTAAGCAAAACAGAAACTAATGGACCAACCAAACTTCAGTATTTTCTTATTCTTTCTGGAGGTATTTTCTTCCAAAAATTCATTATTAATCCTCATTATAACAGTCAGAATGAATATGTCCTCTAAAGCAAATAACTTAGTAAATTCAGTTAGTTAAAATAAAATGATGGAAGGTTTTAAAGAAATCAATACAAGCAAAGTCATTGGCAGATAAAATATTTCTTTTAGTAACTCTTCTGTAATTCTTCAAGAGCTTTTAGATGCCCTTGCAGTCCATTAATTTTTGTTGGGTGATGCGCAAACATGATGGCACCAGTATAGCGTGCTCAAAATCAATGCAATGATGTATGTTCAGGAAAAAAGCACAGTGCATTTTGGTGTAAACAGAGTTTAATAAAAGTTTATATAACACAAAAAGGAATTTCTGGAAGAAGTATGATAAAGAACCTCATTCTGAGAATAGCATAACAGCGGTACAAGCAATTTAAAGAAACTGTCAGTTCATGAGAATGTTTCTAAAGAATGGACTGATAAAGCCAGTCCACTGCAGTTGCCCCAGGTAAGTCCTAATTCAACCCTAACAATAGCTTTTTACCTGATACCTAGAAGGTTACAATGAAAAAATTAGCCTCTTGCAAATTATTGTGACAATTGAAATGCTCACACATGACATGAAAGACTAGTATGTATAAGAGAGAAGAGAAAGTTAGAAAGCATAGAAATTCACAATATAAATAATGCTAGTGATTAGTTTTAGTCAATTTTGAACAGGTTGAAAATATTTCAGTTTTTGTATAATATAAAAATGTATTGTCGGAGTATGTAACTGGTTAAGAATGTAACAAACAAGAAAGCGAATTTTTCAATAATAACTGAATTGGTTACTGCACAATAGTGTATTTCTCCAAGTAAGTGGGCTTGCCACCAATATTTCCCAAAAAGCTACACTTGTTGACTAAAATTTCCACAATTGTAACCTGAGCTAAAATTTTCTTATAGGATTTAGGATTTAGAAAAAAAAAAGATATTACTTCTCCTTGTGTAATATTTTCCATAGAAATAACTTGACATAATCCTTAGTGCAAGAAAAAATTTCTCTGTTTTTGGATGGAAACCAAATCCTTGCATCTGGTGGACCATAAAATAAGACATAAAATTTAAAAAATAAATATAACGGAAATCTTGAAAGCAATAAGACACTACTGTTCTAGTAATTAAAGCATTACACAAAAGAAACACACAAAAGTCACTCACATATTAGACAAAATAGTTTCGGCTTTTACCTTTGTCAGTCATGTAGAGAATTTGTCTACATATACAGAAGACAGAAGAACCTCCTCACTTATCTGACTGATGAAGACAAAATCTGAAATTGTTTTGTTCAATATGTAAGTGACTTTAATTCATTTCTTTATCTATTTTCTATTATGTTTTAATAAATAAATTAATAAGTAGATAATGAAATTTCAAATGCACAGATATTAATGCAGGATCGATCAGAATTAATTCATGATTTCTGTACTTCTCAGCCTCATCAGCCAGGGGAGGTAATTTCATAATTTTGTGCTCTTACACAAAGGCTTTCCCTTCACCCTACTCTCCTACACCCTCGTGCACTACTGATATTGGAAGCCTATCTAATTCCATAGTTATGTATCTGGACCCCAGTTACAGGGGCATTTCTACTTTTCATTTGAACATACAGTGAAATCTCATTACTAAGTACATAATGGGGTCGTTTCATTCTTTATTTTGAAAAGTATGTTACGTTGAAAGAACAAGTCTTAGTGAATCATTAATGCTGTTGTATGAGGTGCAATAATTGTACATCTTACCTTTCATCTANCCCCCCCCCCATAATCTGCTCAATTTCAAATATAGACTTCAGAACAGTCTTTGAAATATTTTTGTTTTTCTGAATGAAAAGATTCAACTTTTTCTGATGCTTAAGAATGGGTGGATTGTACATATCTGGGGAGGGAAATAATTTGCAATGTTTTTCATTTTCATGGGTAAACTAAATAAGACGAACAAGATAACGCAAGTAAGTTGAATATTTATGAAACATTTAACGGAGACTCTATAGCAGGATTTAACAGCTCTTTGACTGGAAATGTGAGCTGTGATCTGAAGAACATTATCAACATGACTCCCATGTCTCATCAAGAGTCCAATGTGTTATCAAGACACCTATTGAAAAGGAGCAAGCACGTGACAAGTGACACTCCATGACAGTTGAAAAGGAGCAAGCCAACTGAAAGTAATCTCACAATCCCTGAGGTAGGTTACAAGCAACGGTTTACAAGCAACAATGCCCTTAATGATAATAGGAAATGTCACTAAATATAAATTGTAGAAAATCTAGTCTATTATGAATAAAATACCAGTGAATAAGAGAATTTTTTAAAAGTACTGTAAAAAAATAAAAACACTAAGTAACATTTAACTACACTATAAAGTAAGTGAAATATATTAGCATATGCATTGTAGGGAACTTAAGTGGGGCATTTGAAATAGTTGTGTAAGACTGAAAGGTATACAAAACTTAAATCCATTACACAGATTTCACTGTACTTGATATCCTCACAAGCAATGCATTAACAATGAATATTTAAGTCCCTAACTATCCACCTACCCTCTACTTCTAAATTTTACAAGTTTCACCAATTGAATGTAGAGTTTTTCTGAAAAGGTGTGCCCTTTATAAAGAATGGACGAACACTGACCCACTAACCAAACATTTAAAATTAATGAAGAGGCGATGAATCACGTCTTACTCACCTCCTCCTTACTTTTCTTAGTCAAAGAACCAGTTTTCAAGGCATTTGAATTAGGAGTAACAGTTACACTCTGAGTAACTGACACAGAAAGATCTTTCCTTATCTTCTCAATGCTCTCCTAGGTACAGTAAAAAGAAAATTGTCAAATCAGATTAACAAAAAATAATGGCAGTGTATGTTATATGCAGTAAAACAAAATTCTATCTCATTAAAAAGAATTGCAGCAATGCTGTAGGTGTCATACTCCACATGCATTTTTAATTATGAAGCATTTTGGGAATCCTTATACCCATTCTTTACTAGATTGAGAATGGGAGTACGGAATTCTGCAACATGTCCTTATTTTAAAAAATGGATAACATGTTACAATATTTTTTATGAGGTGACCTCACTTTAACTTGCAAAAATATTTTTATTTGAGAGATGGCAAATTTTTCTTAACTTAATTGTTCATAAAAACACCTTACCTGTAAAGTTTTAATTGTAGACATAACACTTTCTCTCTGTTCACCAGAAACCCCTCCTTTTTCTAATCTTTCTATGAGCTTCTTTTGTTGTGTCAACTGCTTGTCTAATAGCTCTTGTTTTCTCTTCCTTAAATCTGCAGTAAGCTTTAAAGCCTCCTACAACATTTAAGGCAGTCATTTTGTAACATTTTTACAAATTAACCAATTTACCAAAGTTTTAGATCTACATATTAATATATTATGGATTCATGAGATTTAGTAGACATGACTAAAAGATATTTTTTACAGCGACCACTTTTTAAAATAAAATCAGAATGAAAATAGGATGTCAAACAGAAAAATTCACATAAATAATGAGTTTGGGAAAGACATAAATCTCTTTTTCCCAAGTTTATTAAATCATAATTATCTACAGAACACAAGTTCAATGACTACACAATTGCTACATTTTCTTCTGTGTAATATTCATATCTATGTTTTTTATGGAAAAAAGTGATGCATTTAAATAAGAAAGTATGTTGACCCATTTTGTACCAGTTGATGTTAATTGATTTTCTAAGGTATCATAACTAACATGAGCTCACAGATGTAAGGTCAATGCCTGATGATGATCCACAAAAAAAGGATTGAAACGTTGTGTAATATATCTCATTTGTGTTCAGAAAAAATATATCTGTTTTCAACAAAGGGTCGTTTTATTGGATATTAATATTTCAAAATTACTGATAAAACTGTTAGTAACTTAATTACTCATGGTCTCTGACATAAATCTCTTCCATGTTGGTAATAACATGATAAAGGTTTATAAGCCTAAGAATTGTCACTCCAAGATGCTTTTTTGTAATACTTGCTTAGTCTCCAATTTAAGGAGTCATAGCATTCTCAGAATTATTCTTCACATTCTGACATGTTCTGGAGAAGTGTACGGTTAATGTGGGTTAGTGTACAGTATAAAGTGGGTAAGTTAAGTTTTGGAGCAAATTATTATTAGTTAATTTACTACACTGAGTCCTTATCATAACATTCTAATTAATTTAACTTTATTTTTCAAATTTAAAGTATAGTACTGATTTATTCTAACCTTTCGTTTTTCCTCCTGCTTTTTCTTCAACGTTTCTTTAGCAGCCAGCATTTCTTGGGACTTTTTAATCGCAGCAGCCTGTTCCAAGACAATGGATTAATACAATTAAGTCATTGAATAACATAGTCACTAGTTTTAACTACTCACAATATTTTTGTTATTTTCTTGTACTGGTGTCACTGGTACAATTGGCGTAGCTGGGGTTGGAGGTGAATTTTCTGGCTTTTTCAAGGCAGTTGGAATGTATACAGTTTTGGTCAAGTTATTTCCCGACATGATAACCTGGAAACATACCATATTTGGAAATGAAAATTTTCAAAAACTACTAAAAACAAACCATGCCAAATATTCCAGAATTAAAAGATATCTTAATCATTTTAAGTGGTCAACCTCTTCAAAGTATATGTGACCTGTAGTTACATTTACACCTAAACAACTATTAACTAGACTCCCATTTGGAGGCAAAGGGAGCGAGAGAGAAAAAAGAATAAAAGAAAGTAAAAAGTATGCGAGACAGGCAGACAGACATGCTCCTTGGAAACAATTTCACTACCATTACAAACACTAAAGACTGAGCCCTCAGTGATATAAACAAGCAACAGCAGCATGCATTATCAATCAAAATGTATTAGCAGTACATTCCCAATTATCCAAATTAATTGGTGATCGAGGAAATTCAGATAAGTGAAAAACTATACTGAAGGTTAGAAATAAAGACAATAATTTACTTTTATTGCTAAGATTGAATGCACAAGAACACATATGTAAGGTCACTGCATGCGCACGTGTATATTTACCTTACATATGTGTTGTGACCTTACATATGAGAACACATGTAAGGTCACTGCATGCGCACATGTATATTTACCTTACATATGTGTTCTCGTGCATTCAATCTTAGCAATAAAAGTAAATTATTGTCTTTGTTTCCTTTATTTCTAACCTTCAGTACAGTATGACTATATGACTTCTTGGGGTGTGTACCAACAAATGAGTAGATTTTGAAATAAGTTAGAAAATTAATTCTACTTAAAAATATTACTTTTACAAAAGCAGAAAAACCGTCGTCATGAGGATTTAAAAAATTAACTTAACAAATATTTATTATGAACTTTTACCCCAAAATATGTATAATTTCAATTTAATCTAATTTTTAAACCATCGTTGTAAGATATTCCAATAAAAATAATTTTTACCTGAAATTCTTCAAAATGTTTTTCAGTTTTAGAAAGGTGTATACAGCAGCATTTTAAATTATAGGTAAAACTATTTCATTTTGAAATCTGTCACACTGTTCCAAACATTTAGGGAAAATACGGACAGACTGCAATGTTTCATTCAATACAGAAATATTTCCAAGTTGATACTTTCACGATAGACAATAACCTGATTTGTCAGTTACCAATACTAAATTTTTTACTTAGCAAACCAGCTTGCATTTAGATACAGTGTTCCAGATGTTGGACAAAGTAATTTGGTACATACCCTAAAAAGATTTCCACAAGTATGGAGTATTAATTTTTTTCTTGCAAATTTAAAACAGCAGCCTGAAATTGTATTAAAAATCTTGCATACATGACTTGGTTTAACTTGATACTATTTAATACAAATAGCTTCTCATGACTAGGGAATGGTTGTGATTACAAGGTTTAAAGATAGTGACATATCTGTAATAATTTTTATTATAGATTACTAAAATAAGTTCCTCAAATAAAGACAAGAAAATAATATTTGTGGTTCAAGGCAGGTATTGTAGTATCTATGTAGCATAATATTAAAAAGCTCGATTGGTATGTGTACCACAGATCAACAACCACTGGTCCTATCCATATAAGTAATATTTATGATTGTTTTGCATTGGAATTATTTTTAAGAAGGGTACTGGTATCAATGAAAAAAAAACAGGTTTTTCTCCTATTTCTTAAAAATATTATTCTAAGATAAACATAATAAACATAAAACTAAAGAACATGGTTCCTAGCACATTTATATTTAGGTTGCACTCAATTTTCTTAAGTACCCGTGTACTTAATGTGCAATAAATATTCTCATTGACTTTAGCCATTCCTAGAGGAACTTTGTTTCCTCACTTAAAACTCAAGAAATAGGAGTTAACAAGAGACAAAACACATTGCACAACTTTTAATACTTAAAATGTGGAAAATGTTACCACAAATCTAACATTTAATAAATCCAAATCAATTTTTTGACGTCTTCTGTAATTATATTTTTCAACAATTTTTTTTAACTTTAGGAAAACTGTCTGCAATATAATAACAACTTAAAAATTAGATAATCATTAAGGCAGTAAATGCACATTAAAATTAAAACAAAATTAAAACATATTTATTATGATATAAATAAATTTTTTTTAAATTCTGAAAGTTTATGAAATTTACAAATATTGTGAATATCTGAAAAGGGCAAATTCACCATATCAGTGTTTGATAAATTGACCCTTTACATATAACAGACAATATAACAAACTATACTTTTAATCACATAATATTGCAGTAGTTCCTTTATTCATACACATGAATATTGAGTAGAATGAGACATATTTACAAAAATGTGAGCCAGAGAGAACATATCCATATTATCAATACAGGCCCCACATGAAATAAGAATTCAAAACTACACACCTCGCAAGAATCATATGAGCAGATAAAAATATTAAGTTTAATACAACTAATGAAGAGAATTACGATCATGCACTACATAAAATATAATCCAAAAATGAAAAATTTGTGGAAACCACCACCATGAAAACAGAAAAGAGAGCATTACTTTAAATAAAAGATAAGCATGTGTACAACATACAACACTAAATTAGTACGTGTACATAATAGGGGAACTTTGGGTAAGCCTCACCCACCTTTTCAACTGGCTCTTGTTGTTGTGACAAGGTTGCTTTGGGTTGTAATGTATTGAGAACTTTAGTGTTTTGTATTGGGTTGGGGACACCCAAACGCTCTTTGACTGATGGCCGAGGGGGAGGTACATTCTCTTGTTTGCCCTGCAACTGAGTTAAATTAAGAGACTGGGCCAAAACGAATGGAGGTCAAAAGGAAGTAAAGGATCAGTTGAGGAATAGTTTAGTCTCAAGTTGCAAGGCATTTCTAAGGAGATCAGGTGGTTTAATAAGGATAGATGGGAAACAATTTACAATAATGCAATAAAATGCCTCATGATATAGACAGTGAAATACAAATTAAAATCAATGTCAATACACAAGATCGAATATTTATAGAATACTTAACACCAATAAATATCATTGAACATCTGATGAAATCCTAAATAATACATATAATTTAACATTTCATGTGAGACCAGTAATGAAGGAAAAAGATAGGAGAAAAAATGTAAAGGAAAAAGTATTCAACTTGGTGACCTTTCTTAGACTTTTACTTATATCTTACATTTTTGTAGAACATTTCCATTCTTATTACAAATATGTACAAATACCAGTAAATACTTAAGTCACACAGATGAATAAACAAAATAAAATATTCGACATAAATATGAGATAAAGAAAAAAGTAGTAGACGTTAAACTACAAGGGATAGAAATGAAGATTTTAGAGAAATCAAGGGAGAAGACAAGAAGAGACTATTTGAGGAATGAACATAACTAACCATAGAACACTTTTATAGAAAGGTGTTTGAAAGACGAGGTTTGGAAGTTGTAGCCTCAGAGGAAAAAGTAAGAAAGGAATACAGAGAATGGATTGATAAGTGAAAGAAAAAAAATGTAGATGTAGATTGGGTTGGGACTCAGGAAGAGACCGTGATCTTTTATCCATCATCTTCCTTCGAGATGTACCAAAGGGGAACAAGAATAAAAATAAAAGATAGCATTTTGAGGAAAAAGAAGGATAAAAGTTTGCTCCAAACAGTTCCCGTATTTTAAAGTTCTAGACACAGAGGTAAACAAGATAAATTTCAGAAATGAAAAACAGTACCTAAAATATAACATTTGAGTTGAATGATGCTGGAGGGGGGACACACAAACATACAGAAATCTCTTAAATTGCGGTGGACCTCACCGCCAGGTAACATATTAATTATGTTATGTAGAATGAAAATGGGAGACGGGACCGAGATTCAAACTCGGGGTCTTCAGCTTAACATGCTTGTGCGCTTACCAACTGTGTCACCCTGTTCGCCTCTCGGTCCAGTCTACCATTGATATTTGCAAGTTGAATTACAAATTGAGTGATGTCGGCCATACACTTCACTTTTTTATCACTTCATAATAATAAAGTTTCAAATATTGTTAGTTATCACATTTCCAAGCTTATCTTACTTAACTAAAACATTACCTCATAACCCGATTCTACAAATCATACAAGTTTAATTCTTCCATCTCTTTATGTCAAATAGTTCCCAATGAAAATTACTGGTAAAATATTGTTAGATAAAATCAAGTTGCATTCATAACACCTACTGAAATGGAAGAATTGTCATTAATAAGCCATAAGTTTCTCATCACACACACACACAAATGAAAATAGTACACATACAATGTAACTAGCTATTCCATTGGTACAAGTCAAATGTGACATTCCCAGGAAGAGTAAATACACTGAACAAATAATTTAAAAATGGTAAGAAAAAGGGAAATCCTAGAAAAAATATTCCCTGAAAATTCTCTTCCTACAGGAATTTATGAAACAGATGGTGCAGATGACAAAACTGTTAAAAGAAGTACATGAAACAGTAATGAATGAATACTGAAATTATTAGCAGTACATAAGCCTTTAGTTTAGATCTTTGTAGATAGAAAGTTTACAATCTATTAAATAAAACCCAATACAAACAAACAAACAAACAAACAAACAAACAAGTTAAATAGAAATAATTAACACTAAATTGTAATGCAAGAGACAGTAACATCAATACAGGAAATACAACAAT
Source organism: Laupala kohalensis (assembly GCA_002313205.1). Taxonomy (NCBI): domain Eukaryota; kingdom Metazoa; phylum Arthropoda; class Insecta; order Orthoptera; family Trigonidiidae; genus Laupala; species Laupala kohalensis. Next base: position 186,998 of record NNCF01126229.1, on the reverse strand, counting down.
ACAGACACATGTTCTTGCAAATTCCATTGTATTATATGAACTAGTCCTTATTATATGAACAACAATTATTTTTAACAATTGATTATAACAAGCTGCGCAGTTCCTCTTTTAATTTCACTTCAACTAATCAGTTTCCCAGCTACTTGAACTTTAAGTCAATAATTGTACACAATCATTCCCAAATGTTTTTTGCTGCCGAAGTCAACTCTTTCATATAACATCTCCTCAATTCCTCCCCTATAGGTTCCCTGTACATGCATACTGAACAATTGTATTGACTTCTTATCAGACTTCGACGAGTGTTTCAGTAAATATGTAAAAAGTAACCTATGTCATCGACATCACTGCTGTCACGCTTCACATTCATTTTGCAGAGAAGAATGCTGAAGGAATGAATTTCATGTTTCAGAATCTCATATGACATATTAATGGAAATGAAAGAAACAATTCATCAAAGCACTTAAATCTTGCTATAAGTTTTGGGGTCCAAAAGAAAGAAACTATTCAGAACTGGAGACTTACTAGCTGAAATTATGTAACAATGGCCAATTGGTCTGAAAAATTAAGTTGCAATATCATGCAAGGTGTATTACTTGTGCAGAACACTGGGATTCTGCACAGTGTTCAAAGATAGGTAGGGGGAAGGATTATATTATAACTTATGTCCTTATTTTAAGACAACTTTTTCTCATAACGAAGCACGGAAAATGTGTTAATTAACATGATACATATGCCTAAGGCACACCCAGGAGGGGGTAGTGTTCCCCAGTCCTCATCTCATTCTGTAAGGGGCCCCTAAATGTGTCACCAAATATTATAAGAACACAAATTTAAACACACATATACTCCAAATTTTTTCATAGCAGTAACATAAACAATAGCAGAGTTTATAATTAAATACAACCCATATTTAAAGTTTTTCAATTTTTAAAAATACATTAGATGTATACTTGTAGGCATAAGTTAGTGTGACATGAAAAATGAGGGTCACAACAAAGTACCCTGGGCCTCATTAAGGGTAGGTATGCCACCAAGCTATGCACTCTTTTAGAGAGAAAGTTGGCAAAAATGAAGCCATACCTATTTAATGAAGTACTACCTATTTTTGCCAACTTTTTAAACTAACATTTTAAACCTAACCTAATGAAGTACTACCTATTTTTGCAAATTTTCTAAACAAAATACAACACATAGGAATTTTAGATAAAGCAATTCTAATAACTTTACAAATAATTATTATTTACTTCCACTACTGATTATACATAGGAATTCACTATTAGAAGATAAGAAATTGTAAGGTAGAGTCCAACAAAAGAATTATACATTTTTAATCACCCTTCCTATCTGGCATGGAAGTAAAAGATGCAGTGGAACTCAATTATAAGAGATTCCACCTCATAGTGGACAAAACTTATTTCCCCACAGTAAAATTCACTCTCTTCTTGGAGACACAAAAGTCATTTTTCTATAAAATTTTAAGAATATTTCAATGCCCATCAATGATGCATATGCATTAACATTGCCATCAGGGTAGGGTCAGCAGTCAGCAGTCAGAAGTCAGCACTGCCAAGCCAAACCTCTGTTGGGGTCATCAGGATGAGACTCGATACACTGTTAGTCACATGACTGATGCAATTGAGCACTTTTTTACTTCCATTTAACGTACATGATAAACATTTCACTGGATGTGTTTTGCAAAATGCATGTTTGCTCAAATGTGTATTGTAATTAAGTTATATGTATTCTAAACCATAAAATGTTTCATACATTCTCTAATTTTACTTTTTGAATTTACTACACATTGCTCAAGAGGTTTCATTGTTTGTTTGTTTTTACCCAGCAGTTTTAAGCTATTTCACGAAGTTTGTTAAATATACAAAGGTTGTTCAGAAAATAACCTCAATTAGTCATTAAATTGAAATATGCATAGATACAATTACTTGATAATACTCAATTAAAAATTATAAATTTTGTTATTTTTCTATATAGTCACCACTTCAGTTCAAGCACTTTCATGGTCTTTCAGCAATTTTAAATTGCTTCTTTGTAAATCTTTGCCACCTGGGAATGAAGACAACCTGATACATGAGGATTGAACTTTTCTTCATCAGAAAAATTCTGAGGTAGAACCCAGTTCTTGGTGGTTTTGAACGAGTTAGGACTAAGTCCAGAATGTATGAGGAATAATAAAAATTGTTCCGTTTGAACTTGCTCAAAGAGTTTTTTGTTCATCACATGCTCTGAAGGAGAGGGTTGTCATACGAACACAAAACACCAGACAACATTTGCTTTGTGTGGTTTGTCTTAGTTTTTGAAAGACTCATTGAAGATATTAGAAATGATAGTCAAACCACATTCCATTAATTTATCAGGAAAAATTCATTTAACATCCCACATACGGTGTTTTTTTTCTTTTGTAGCGTTTATTTGTTTAATGAGTGAATAGAGCAGTACAAGTTCCTATAAGCACAGCACAAAAATACTGAGTTGCAAAACATGGTAATATAGTAATGGATGTGTTGTCTCAGTACATTAGTGATATGCAATATTCTGAGGTTACTTTCTGAATAAAATTCACGCAATATCAGTAAATGGTATATTTCGAACCATAAATCAAACAAAATCATTTTTTTATCTTAACAGAAATAGCTCACCCTACCAGCTTCTCTAGACACTGAATGTTCAGTTAGTTTTATTATGTGCAGAGTGAATTTCTACTTCATGCCATGAGAAACTTAAGTAATAGCCAATTTAACAAAAAATGTACATATGTCATTCTTTGAAAATTGTGAGTATTCAAAGAAATATAAACAAAACATTTCTTGAGCAGTTTCCACATTTTTAATAAATCTCTGGATTTGAAATTTCACTCCCTCCTCAGAATAGCAAACTTCTCCATAACTAAGAAACACATTTTTAAATAGAAGTTTAATGAATGAGTGAGTGCATATCTTGATTCAAAAATGTAAAACATACCTCATTATTACTTGATGAATTATGCCAGAAAACCTTGATAAATCTATTGTTAAGAACAGCTTCAGTGCTCCTGTAAGCTGCATTAGCTTCAGCATGACTAGAAAAAGTGACAAGAGCTGCTTCTGGGTCTCCTTCAAATGACACCTTTAACAAAAAAATCCAAACATACAAGACAATTTAAAAATCCACTCATTTACAGAAAAATACTCAGAACAGATTTCCATGCACGATTCTATCTTTAACATGTAATGTACAAACTTGAATTATCACAATTATCTTCCCCTGTGAAACATCAATAATGATTTCCATACCAAAGTTGTGATACTTGATTGTGTGGGTAACGTGGGTGAAAATGAGTGTAACCAATACAAGCTGTAAAAGTTATTTCTATCGGCTTTTTCTTGCATTATAAAATTAAAACAGCGAATTATTGAAATCATAAGAACTGGTGAACACTATTGTTCTTTGTGATGGAAGATCATCACTTGATGATGGTGAGATTTGACATGCATCCACGTGAAAATGATCCACGTCATTCTTGAATGACCAATTCCTGTCATGATGCCATTGGCAAGATTCTATCTAGAAATGTTCTTTGGCAAAACAAAAGTTGGACAATTAAAGAAGCTTTGACAAAAACTTCAAACTGTCAGTTCTAAATTATGGTAAGACACATGGAAGTAAAGCAGTGGCAAGAGAATTCGAAGTACAGTGAAAATCAACGTGGATCTGAAAAGCACCATGAAGTTGAAGTGCCAGTTAGATTCTCCTTAAAATCCTTCTATATTGACCAGAGCTGAGCATTTCACATGGAATTTTGAATAAGCATTTCCCTTCAGGCAGATTTTGGTATTATTAAATAACTCAATTTTGACATTATTATTTTCTCAGTTTTGCCACCTAAAAGGGGCCGGGGGGGGGGGAGTGAGAGAGTCTATATTAAGGGAAATAAGATATTTCTAAAGAAAATTGTGGTGAAGTTGGTGTTTAGTTACCTTGCAGGCATAGTTAAATAAATCTAGAAAAAGAATAGCAACAGTATGAGGCAAAACACATAGAAAATATTAGTTTAGTGACATGAAATATAAACTCAACTAAAATCATCATTGCTCATAAATGCAAAATAAGAACTAGTTACCTATATTTGGAGTATGAGCTTCCCAACAAGACTAATTTAAAAGCAAAGGAATTCGAGATTTTGGGATTTGAAATGCTTACTTCCAACAGACCAAGGTGTTCACCAACAGGCAAATCTCTGATATAACACCAGGATGCAAATCTCTTGACCTGGCAAAGAACATGCACATGAGAGTTTTGTTAACTCATTTAACAGTTGTGAAAGATGTGGTTCAATAGATAGGCATTCCAGTATTACGCATTATTTTTATGTAATAAATACAATAAAAGAAAACATTCAATTAAACAATGGTAAGAAAAAATAGCTGTCATAGAGTACAAAAGAGTAGAGAGATCCATGATAAATTACCATCAGTAGATGATAATAATGTTCCAGACAATCATCAAGCAACATTACACCAGAAGACATTGTTTTAGTTTGGAATGATACAGGCAGGCTATCCATAGCATCTGCAACTTTGTGGGATTTTCCCAAAGCAAAAGCCATCGTATTTTATAAGAAAAATTGGATATGAAAACAATAACACTTTAAAAATTATCAAAAAAGTAGCATCAATGTCTGTGCAGACTAGAAAAACGAGATTAATCCATATTATCTAAGGTCGTTACTGGCCATAAAAGTAAGGTATGGGGGTATGATCTTGAAACTAAACAATTGTAACAAAGGAAAATTCAACATTCACCTATTGGAAAGAGCAATAACTGTCCTTATTGAGCCGTTTCTCAACATTAATGCCACTATTAATTAAGAGTTTGTATCAGCACGTAAGACAATAAATGGAGAACTTTATTGTGCTGTCATGAGATGACTAGGGAGAGTATGAGAAAGAAACATTTCCAAAAGTGGTATTCTTCATCATGATAGTGTGAGTCTTCATACCTCATTCATTATAAGGCAATTATTAACAAAAATTAAAAATCCAATATTCCTCATCCACCTTGATTTTTCTTAGTTTCCCCTTTACAAATACTGGTTTCTCTCCAACAGATTCAAAATTACCGACCCTTATGACCAAGCATCTGATATATGCTCTCTGGAATGGTATTCTACCGTGTAAACTGGAGCCCGCAAGACTCTTGATGTTGCTTGGGAATCAAGAATGAAAATCACATACTGCAAATATTTGTTCAACAAAATAAGCAACTCAAATACTAAATTGAGAGGTCTGGTAACTCATCAAATGGTTTATCTGCACACTTTTACTGTCACTTTTGATAGTACTAGTGTTGATAGAATTAAATCACTACAATGTGTTGTGAAATTGGTATAAATAAATAGAATTATATGAATCTATTTTGATTTCAACTCAAGTGACACACTTTACCAACCATTTGAATGAAATAGTTGTAATAATCATTGATGGTGAAATACAATACAACTTAAGGGAAAATACTTATAAAAATCTGTCTACTTTTTTTAATATCACAATTATGTCATAAGTTAAGTTTATAGGAAATTTTCCATAGAATTTTACATAATTGTTTTCTTCGCGTTACCAGAAGCTTAACTTTTTCCAATGTGTGATACATGAATTAAGCTTCTCTACCATACTTTATCACGCTCCTGAGCATTTCAAAGCGAGTTCCTAAATACTGCTCGAATAATTTCTATAATGCATAGATACAAATTAAACCTGTTTTTCTTCATTATAATTCATAATATTGTGTTTGAAAACAATTAGTATAAAAATAGCAAGATATTTGGATAACTTGGAGCACTTTTTTGACAACTTAGTACTACTTCTCTTCTAATGGGGATGTGTCAGAAAAGTTGTTGCTTCAAAACAGGTGGATTAACATTATCACCTCTGGTAATGCATGGCTTTTAGAAAATGAATGTGTTGTCAGTGACCACCATATTGGCCCAAATAGTGTGATGGTTTTCCCCCAATATGTACTTTTGGAAGTCATACGTGCGCTATGTTCTAGTACTTCAAGATTAGTACCAATAGGTTGGGTATTGTGTGCCTCAACAAGTACTTTAGCTCATCTATCAATAATCACTAATAGAGAATTCATGGTATTCCAAGAATATAATGATGTACCTAATTTACCTGAAATTTTAACCTCATTATAGGAGACAAAATTTAGAGAGAGAAAAAAAGAAGTTGAGTAAATTCATTCATTGGCTCTTCTAGTATAACCAGGAATAAGGTCATTCCTCTTCCTATTTTACGTAAAAAAATAGTGATAAGAATAGTTTGATAGTTGCCATTAAACTTTTCAACCTTTCACTCAATGAATATAAAGTTATGTATTATTCCAAAGTGGTTATAAAAACCAAATTTAAAAAATGGATGAAAGAAAATGTATGTTTCACATTATTTAATATATATAAATATAAACAATAAAACTGATTGAATTACACAATAGATTTTTGTATCAAATGTTCAATGCTGTATTACATTTGGTTAATCTCTTTTGACTTATTTGAAATGCATCAATCGATTTTAAGAAATTTAATTAAAATTAATTGATTCCTATTTTAATTTAAATTTACTTTTTAGTTTGAAGTTGCCAGATCCCTGACATAGGTTACTATATGTACCTCTTTGGGAACTAATATTTTAATTGTTTATTATTGTAAGTTTCATGTCAACTTCTGGTTTAAATAAATAAAATCAGTTTCTCTGAAGGAAAAGACTCATTCAAAAATCTACGTGAAAGGTTCGTAAGTATAATCGTAGGGCCTTAAAAAGTAAAACTAACTGTAGCAGTTCAACTTCTCCTCTTGAAATCTCCAGTTCCACATGGACTTTGGCTCTACTTTGAATTCTCATGCCACTGCTTTAGAACTCGCCCTTTGAAGTTAACATGGAACCATCTTCGATCGCCCAACTTTTGTTGTGTCAAAGAAGATCCCTGTCTCTTGATAAAATTGTATCACAGTGACAGCAATCGGTAATTCCTTGATGACATGGACTACATCGGTTTCCACTTCGAATGAGCATCAAATTCTGCCATCATTGATCTTTGTGTTACATTACCCACGAAACTTGAAATTAGCCCATCTTAAACTCCAAATATAGTACTCCCAAGGATTATTGGGTGATTTTTTCAGAAAAAAGGAGGGGACTATATTCCGCTCAGTACAGTAGCAGTTGTCTCATGGGAGTTGTTTTAACACACGTTTTGTGGTTAATTGCAGTGGTGGTGTTTGCAATAGCTGCCGTTAGTTGCCTGCATTTCTTGTCTCGGAAGCTCCGACGCCAAGGCTCTTCTTATGTACATCATTTCTAAACATTTGCACGTTATTCATGTGATGACAGATTGAGAAAATATTGACAATGTTGAAACAAAAATTTAAATAAAAAGTATTTCCATTGTTTATGAGTTAGGAGAAAAGTTATCATTAAAAAGGATGAAAGAAAATAGGCATCTCCTCTTCCAGAGCTTTCCTTCAAAATACTTGGGATCACACTATAATAGAGGTCGTATAATATTGAGGCCAATAGGGTATATTTAATGCATCAAAATGAAGAAAATTCAGGTTTATTGTATACTGTGACAGTACCATAAAAGACAATCCTGATATTGACTTACCACATCACAAACAAAGTCACAAGGAGTTTTGAGATCACTTTGCTAATTGTCACAACTAGCGAGGGGTGTCATAAATCATAGCTGCAATGCCATGCTCCACCATGAATGCGAATATAATTTAAATTTTTGTAAAAATAAACCATAATTTTGGAATTTAATTTAATCACTTTCACGAATTCAAATTTATTATAACCTACTACCGTATTATACAAAAAGCAATGTAGTTATGAATGTTATTAAAATATACTCCCTCGAAATCAAGGAAGCTGCGAGTCTAAAATGTTTGGTCACCACTAGTGTAGAGGACTTCTTCTCTTTAACATAACAATAATGTTACACCACATAGTACACACATCAAAATAACGATTATTGTATTTATATACTTTTTCTGTTCCAAATTATCCATCCATTATTACTAGTCAATGATGTTAGTTTTACATTATTGGGAAAGATAGGTAAAAAATTCTCTTCTAAATCAGATTGTCTAAATTTTCATTTCAAGATGTTTGTTAATATGGCAAATTTAACATAAAAATTTGTATTTGTGGTTGAGGCAATTATTGAAAACAATCCTATGCAATAAATCAATTTCTTCCACCGTTGAATATAATATTGAATATATTAAACATTAACGACCTTGTAATTAAAAAAAGTTACTTATCTTCTGAAGAAAAAAAAGGTAGTTTACTTTTAATATACCCAATGCAACATTATTATTATTATTATTATTTTACGGCCAACATTGGACCACTTCAGTCATATTCACTTTCTTCTGCAGTTCTTGTTTTCTGTTTGCCCAGTACTTCTTCATTCGATCAGATATTAATTTCTTTCTTCACCTGCAACCACTCTCCTTATTCTCTGTTTGTTGATCTTGGTTTGTAGTCTGGTCTACTTGTCCTTGAGTTTCATGATTGCACCTGACTTGTTCTTCAAATCTTCTATTGTAATTTGTAACTCATTCATTCCTTCCTTAATTTCTGCAATCCATCTTATGTTAGTGTTACTGTTCCATAGCTTTTCTATGATTTTCTTGCTTATTCTGTTTTCTGGTGTTCTGATAAGATGACCAAAAAATGAGATTAGTTTTTTCTTCATCGTACTTGTTACAGGTTCTATTTCCCAGTAAACTGTATCATTGGAAGCTAGCCTCCAGTGTCCATCTTTTTGGTGCTTTTTGTTTATGCCAATGCAACATTATTAGAAGTAGAAATCACATAACATACAAAGAAATTTCTACCCCTCATTTACCACAATTAACATTTTTCTCATAACTCTTTTTTTCTTACAAACTTTAAAAGAAGGATAATAGTGTAGTATGTTCATGTTAATATAAGTATAACAATTCCTGAAACTGCAAGTAATAAAACTTTTGAATTTTTAGCAATTGATTACCGTACTCATCCGAATATAGTCCCCACTTTTTTCCAAAACAAATCTCCCAAATATCCCACCCAGTGATTGGTGGGACTATATTTGGAGTTTAGGACAGGAAAACAACTAATTCAAAGTTTCATGGATGAAAACAAGGTGAGCGAACACAAGCTGTATACCTCATGTAACATGAAGAACATCGATTGACGATCAATGATGGCAGGATATGACGCTCATTCAAAGTGGAAACCAAACTGGTCCATGTAATCTAGGAATGATCGATTGTCATCACCATGCCAACCATGCCACACGATTTTGTCGAGAGACAGGGATCTTCGAGACAACAAAAGTTTGGTGATTGAAGATGCTTCAATGTTACCTGTAACCGCGAGTTCTAAATTATGCTCAGACACATGGGAAAAAAACAGTGCCACGAGAATTCGAAGTAGAGCCAAAGACCATGTGGGTCTGGTGATTTTGAGAGAAGTTGAACTGCAGCAGTTAGCTTTTAATTTTAAAATCCTTTTGTTTATACTTACCAGAGTCAACCATTTCTCGTGGAATTTTGAATCAGCATTTCTCTTCAGAAAGACACAAAGAAAGCATTTGATTTTACTCAATATCATTGTTTTTTCTCAAAAAGTGTCCCACCCATCACTGATAGTGTGGTCCCAGGGAAGTACAACTCATGTAGATAAAAGTGGACCTCATCTATAATCCCATTAAAGGCTTAACACATTGTTATTTTCAGAGTTGAAAATAAAACTCATTATTATCCCCGCTTTTCATGCTCTTGATTGATGGATATTGAAGAATTGTGGGGTAACCCATAGCTGTACACACTTTCCTGCACTTTCTAAAACTCCATCACACAATTTCCTTAGACAGCTATTCTATTTATAAATCGAGTAAAAAACACAATCTCACAAGCTTGACTATTCAACATTTTACTTCATACTTTCATTCTCTGAAAACTATTGTTCAAAACATTCAAGGACACTAACTGCAATAGCAAATGAGTGAACAATACTCGATACTGTTTTTGTGGAATTGACAGAACTGCAAAAGGTTGAGGTGAAAGTTATAGGGGAACAGCTTGACACATTGCTCTATAGAGTCACTTGCACTTAGTAAATTGCAAAGACAAATTACAATGAGAATTCCGATATTCTGCACTTTATCTTGCTCAACAATGGCATCTAATAAACAAAAAAATCTTTTCAACTTAAAACTCTTTAATTTGTTGCTTTGTGAAGCTCTCCGTACAAAAATGACTTTCTTAAGCACATTACTTCACTTACGTATGATCTTATTGAGTAAACACGGCAGAGGATTTATTTAGTTTATGTTGTTTATACAGAAACACATAATGTATACAGTGCATAACGGTAAATTAACAGGATATATCAATTTCATTAAAAAAAACAATTTTCAGATTGCAAAGCAAGGTTGTACTCTACTGTCTTTCATGTAAATTTACCATCAATTACAATAAAATATGGTATGCGGAATCGAAATTGCTAGTAGGCCATAGTATGTTATTCTGCTGATTTCCAGTTATTTTGGTTATCAACGACTGTTGAGCGAAATAGGCAAATTACTTTAAGTCCTTACTACAAGCCCTACCTACAACTCCTTAGTACAAGATAACCAAATTTCAAGTCTCTGCTATATGAACAATATTCTTAACTACAATACAAGAAGAAAAATTACATTCATATTGAACAGAATGCTTAACACACAATGAAAAGGTATCCATACATAGGAGATTTAGAAAGAGGTTTTTCAACTTCCTTCTAAAACAAATAGAACTTTAAAATTTTAAACACAGCACTGAAATCTTAAAATGAAATTCATTAATATTTACAGGCACCCTATAAACATACACTCCTTTACACCAACACACTACTAACACAACTTCTGAATATAAAAACTTTTATATGAAACTTATCTGTAATCAAATTTTCACATACTGTGACACAAACAAAATTGAATGCTAACTTACCTGTATATTAACAATTTTTCCAAATTTTGCGAAATGATTATTAAGGTGAGTAATATTATTCAACCCTCTGGGAACTTTCTTCAATTCTAAAGAGCAATTATTGGGATTTTTGTGTCTAGGGCCTAAGCGATTAAAATCGAAGGCTGTTTTCTTTTTAACAGGTTGCGATTCTTTTGTCTGGGGAAAAAATAAATTAGGATAACATATACAAATAGAAAAAACAACTAAGTAATTATTCAATATCTACTTAGAAACTCACATCTGAAGATAAAGTGTAGTTATTGGTTTCAGCTTGACGAGGTCGTTTATTGTATCCTGCATAATTTTGGATCTGATCTGTGACAGGAACATTAATAAGCTCTCTCTGAGGTTGAGGATTGTATGACATGGGGCGTCCTACCACCCCTCTCATCATGCCACCACGCATTCCTAGAATAAAATAAATTTATAACACAAGTTCTTTCATTTTTTCTGTGTAAGTCCTCAATTTCTCAGAAACTACCTCGGAAAGGAGGTCTTCCCCATATCATCCTTGGTTCCATGCTTGGGGCATCTGGATTATACTCTATGAGAAAAAAAATTGTAATAGTTAAAAATAAAAATTCCAAAGCAAATAACCATTTTATGTTACATTTGCTTACAATACGCATTATAGTTTGAAACTACTACATATTTGGAGAACACGTTAGGAAAACCACCCTAAAAACATGACAACATAAGATTAATTCAAGATTTGAAAAGTAAAATATTAATAACTTATGATGCAAGGGTTTCTGTAAAACATCTATAGAATTATTGGTAGAACTTCAACAACCAATTAATAAATACATATGCATCCCCAGTCAATAAATGCATCCTTATCTACATTACTGAAAAACTAATTCACAAAATTTAAGTATCTACAAGTAAAGTTAAACCAAATATAAATTTTAAACATATTCCAGAAACCACTCTTTAGATTAAATCAATTCCTTTTGAAAAGCAACAGAAACAATATTTGCATCAGTCATTCAGGTAAAACTTTAGAATAATTCAGCACTCTCCAACTTATCTTAACCCGCAGGCCATTTTCTACACACTTTCAGTTAATCAAGCCGGTACGGGATGGGATTCATCTTGCCTGACGAATAAAACTAATGGATCATATTTGTTTATTTATAATGGGCCATTCCATGTCAAATCAAAACTGTTTTAATAAATTTTTTACATCACCATCACAGATTTTGATAAAATTTGGTAGGGAGATAGCCATAGTATAGACTAAGAAAATTACCAAGTATTGTTGGAATATTAATCCATTCGGAATTTACAATAATGTAAGGTTTAAACTGCTTCGCTGCTTTACTGTAGAATTGCTATGGAATCTCTGCTAATTGAGATAGAGCTGGGAGAGATTTACAGCCTACTTAATGATCTTTTCTGTGATATACCACATGAATAAGTCAAGGCAGAAAAATTTTACCATATTCAAAATCAAAATTTTAATTTTTAAATTGTAATTAAGCTTTAAAAAAATAACAGAATGTAGTTTTTATGCCATGTTCTGTGAGCAGCACTAGAATTTTTCTCTTAATTGCCAATGCACCATTATTGTATTGAAAATAGCTCCTATATATTAATTTAATGAATACACAGTCAAAACATGTCCCTCTTTCTGATATACTTATGAAAATTTCAAAGTAAGGTAATGTTATTGATGTAACATTACATGACCGCTTCAACAAAAATACTCACTACATAAGATACCCTAGGCAAATAACATCTACCCAACTAAAAATCCATTTTATTCTGTAAACACTGTTTATACACAATTCGATACAAAGATTTAACATAATTTTATGAATTGAAAAACAATAGTTGTGAGGTGCAACTATTTATAATATTCATGTAACTAACATCTTTTTAAAACCTTGCTGTGCGGGTTAATACAAATAGTGTGTTTATTACCACCCGTTCAATAAATAATGTGCTGGACACAAAAATACATTCATGAGGATTATAAAACTTACAAAACAAAAATCACATACAAATTTGCTTATTAGAATATAAAAAAATTGTAACACATCGAAATTAAACATAAGAAATATCAAAATTCTTAATACACACATGACTTTAAAATTAATTATAATGGGAATTTTATAAAGCATTCTTCAAGCTCAGCATGTTATTTTATATTAAAAAACATGATGGCTATTCTTTATATAAAAATAGATGGGTCAGAGGTTCTAAGGTCCTTAAGGAACGGCACGTACTGTACTGGCAATATGGTGTAAGGGCAACTTGCGTTCGAGCTAGTGTGTCCCAAAGGTGTGTGTGCATTATCCATGACATAAATAAAAATATGTTTTCTATAGAGTGGGCGTTCTTTAACAGTGGGCATTAATTGCCAAACTTACCTCATATATGGCAAAATATTCAGTAATATTAGATTTTCTCTTCCGTGTTTATGTGCACCACAATGAACAGAATAAATATTATCATCTTTTTTCATTAGGTGTTCTATACTGTTTACATTTTCCTTGTGTCATTGCAAGCTCACCTATTTCTTGAAGACATGTACATGCCTGAACTATCTCTGATGTTGGGATTAAGTCTGGTTCTCTTTCTCAAGTTGGCCATCATAAGAATCTTCAGTTTATCATTTTATATATATATATAATCACATTTTTTTGTTTTGCTATTTTGAAAAATTAATCTCTCAACCAGGGTGTGACATTTACTCAATAAGTGCTAGGTAGAATTATTCATAGAAAATAATTCTGTTGAAATTATGTCCTTTAGTATCTGTACAATTTTTTTTATCCAGAACTCCTTCCTAAATCCTATCACTTTCTCAATTATTGGAAACAATATTCTTTCTTTTTTATGCATTAGTACATTCTGGTGAATATGAGGAAATAACTCAATTTTCTAGTTTCAGGTCACACTTTTTTACTGTGTGATGCTGACTTTGGACAGATAGAGAAGTTAAAAAGAAAAACAGTAGCAGTATTTTCTCCAGATGAATGGTGTAAAGTTATTGAAAGAGCAAGACTGGTAAAGGCCTTCATAGTGATTAAAATGGTAGCTGAAGATTTTAAAACAATTGACACTTTCAATGACCTCATTAATAAGCCAAAATTGAATATACATGGTGAGAAAATAAATTACCGGAACCATACAGTGCTAAAATTTTAAGCACATTGTACACAACTGATGTTTAAGAAAACACACTATCCTCGAGACATGGGAATTGGCCACTCTTCTGAAACCTCGAGAGAGACCAATGCTAACAGCGCTCAGAGACCTACCACAACACCCAGTGACAACATAGGTGGAAGGAAAATATAAATTTTGAAGCACAATGTGATGAAAGAGAAAAGCAGTTTTTTCTGAATCTTAAGTTCGACTGTGTAACAAAAGACAACCATAATAACGATAAAGATTATGAAACGATGGACTGAAGAGTTTACAGTGCTTCAGTGCAATTCTAGATTGTGTGTATTATTATTAATAACTAACAGAGGAAATTGGTAGAAAATGTTTATATTGTATTGTGTATTCCTATTCTCTGAAGAAAATCATATTTGAACATAAATATATCCTAATATCTTATAAGTTTTATAACAAAGTAGGTTTTTTTTGTTTTTACATATAATTTGAGACATATGGAGTACAACCAAAACCAAATAAAAGTCCAAACTCAAGGGAATTCAGTAAGAATGTCAGTTTCACAAATATCCTATTTTCTCAAAACTTTGTTTCTGTGCTTTGGGTCCTTCTGGTTCTCAGTGCCTCAATTTTCTATTTTTTCTCACTGGATATGCCACGTTAAATATTAACTCTGATAACATAATTTATAACACAAAGTTGTACCCCAATATTTAATGAAAAATTGTAAATAATTTTGTATAAAATTGTATATAATTGTACATTTTATAAATGTACTATTACTTGTGGGTCATAAAAAAAAATATTTTGCAGCCTGCATATGGCCCACGAGCTGCCAGTTGGACAGCGCTGGTATAAATCATAATTTAAATGCAAACTAAGGAAAATAATTCACATTTCACCGCTTAAACTTTTCTTCATTTCACTTCTTTATATTTATCAAAGGTCACAATTATATTTACCCATATTAGCAGGATGTGGACCTCGAATATGATGAGGAGCCATGTGATGTGGTAACTGATGAGCTGGGGGATCTACTCCTAGTGTAGCAGGAGGTATTCCACTCAATGCAGTATGTTCTGATGTTACAACAAGCCCATCATTTGCATCAGCTGCCACTGAACCGGGTGCAGAATTGCCAGTCGTTAAGGTGTTGGTGGCACCAGCAGAAGGTGGCGGCAAAGCATGCGGAGGGGGCGCATTAGGTCCAAATGAAAGCACTCGAGATAATGCCACATCCTCTAAAACTACTGGATCATTTCCATGATCATATGGACACAAATCTCCTCGCATACAATATCCTTTTTCTGGAATGACAAAGCATACTACTGATTAAAGTATGAGATTAATTTTCACATACGTTATTACATACTCAACACATCTGATCCTGTTGCATAAATGTAATAGTTATGTAATAAATATCTCAGGGCCAATGTTAGAAATTATGCATTTTACACAAAAAGTAAGTAAATAAATAAACTTATTGTCAAAAAGCAGTTACAAACTGCATATGACCTCATGGAGGACAATAAACATCCATCAAACGAGTCATTTTAAGGGAATATTCTTACTTATCAATGTAAAAAAGGAAAACGAGGGAAAGTTAAATGATTTTTATTTAATTTGTTTCAAACAAGTGAAACAATTATGAAACGCCTGAATACCTTGAAGAAGATACAAGTAAATATCTACATAATTAATTAAACACATCTCACTCAAAACAATATTAATTCAAAATTCACCATCTAGGTGCCAGAACAAAAAAAACATGTCTTTTTACCATATAATATCATCTTTTACGGTTCAAGTACCTATTAGTTTGACATAAGTATATAGTATTAAATCAAGAAACTATGACAATAAATCTGACTCTTAAATGACATTTTTTAAAATTAGAAACAGATGATAAATTTAAAAGCAAAGAAAACGTGCACAAACAAGATACAGTTTTAATTATCTCCTTTTTACTACACCTTCACATAGAAAACTTATCAACATTTGAACATTAACCAAATGATGTACTAAGAAAATATTAATCATATCCACTAGTTCTCTTGTCACTTACAAAATACCTCTCACAGCCCAAACTTTTGAATATGAATGCGAGTTGACAAGCAAGCACACCAGAATAAATGCCTTAATTCATACACATTATACCACTGGATACCATCATGCGAGTACAAAATGTGCTCTAACACCTTTTGCCTACTGACGAAACAAAAACAAAACACACAACAGCCTCCACTGTTTTATCAATTTATAAATGAAGGCATAATTATGTTTAAAGAGAAAAAGGGTCATTGCATGGCTGAACTAAAACCTTCAGGGCACCTAACCTATGAGAATATTAGCATTTACACATCACAAAATTCCTTTATTACCAATTTTGTTTAGCTTTATTTTTTTAATTGCCCCACTTTTCAGAAATTTTGTTTACTACCTAATATTGTAGATAAGTACTTTATTTTTCTAGAATTTTTTTGGGGGAAAATATCATTCATCACCAATTGCAATATTTTCCAGTCCCTAACAATACCACATATAAAAATAAAACATCCAATATGATGCATTCTCCTGCAATTATGAATATCATGGCTTGAAATAAATGTATACATACTTAAAAATAGGTAATCAAACCCATCAATTCAAAAAACAAAACTTACACAGCATAAACTTCCTTTAAAACTGTTATCAGATTTAAAACTTAATATATAAGTATAGTTTTACGAGAAGACTCACAAGATTAAATAGATACCATAGGAACAAAATATTTCTGAGAAAATATTTTTAGTGACATACTTTCAGTATAATTTATGAAATACAGTGAATGATTTTCACTCACCATCAAAATCCCGACATCTCCGTTTGGTGTGAAATATATTTGACAGAAGAGTTGGGCCAGCAGTTGTTTGCTCAGAGTTGGCTTTATTACCACCAGCACTGACAACACTTTGTATACTTTGAGAAGTGGTAGTTAGTCTCATATCTACATCACCATGATTACTATCTTGGGTAGGAGTAGCTGCTCCAGAAAGGGATTCCTTCTTTTCACGAGAACGTTCTAAAACACAAACAATATTTATTAACAACAGCACAGACAAAGAAATTCATTTTAGACAAGCAAATGAAGTCAATTATTAATTGATCCTGTTAAAATATTCCATAATTATTATCTATTCTCACCACAAGTAATGTTATTGCAAATTTCAATGATTTCAATTTTCAATAATATGACTATTATGGGATGATTTAACTTATTTATCCCTAATATTAGATTAAATATACAAGAAAAACAAACGCAGTACTACAAATCAAAAACAAATCACTACTAGTGGAAAATGTTGTTATACAAATGAATACATGTACACAAAGTTTTTTTTTCCCTTGCGTTGGTACAAATAATTGGATATGATGGTATAAATATAATTGGTGCAAGATAACATTTATGTAACAGAAAAAATACATTTTTTTTTTCTTTTCACCCCTCATACTCATACATACATTACACTTACACTTAACTTGAGAATTAAAAAAACTCTCAAAAAATAATTAGTTATCTAAAAGCTGTTCAAACAACAAGAATAATATAAACTATTTGTCCATCAATATATATAAAATTGAGAATACTGATGGACAAATATATGTGTGTATGTTTAATCTGGAGAGAATTGATATTTAATAAAAGAAAAAAGGATTATTTTTTCACACACATAAAGAGAGAGAACAAGATGAGCTGTGCCAGTTACAGACACTTTTATGCCAAGTCTTTAGCAGTATTTACCAATACTATGCAATCAAGTACGCAATTTATAAGATAAAACTCAATATAAAACCCATTTCAAACAAGGCAGAACAAAAACTTCTCAACTTTTCACTTTAAGGCAAATCAAAGAAAATGTTGGAATATAACGTGCCTATGACACAGTTGGTAGGTTTTACGGGGCCTGAAAAGTTCCAGTAACCCAAGAAATTAGTAAGCTTAACAGGAATCACTATGAAGAATACACTTGCACAAGTGAAAATACAAAATGAACTGAGAAGAGAAATAAGTTACCCAGGGCCTAAAACAAAGAAACGGTATAGTCCCTAACCTTGCTCACACTACTAGTGGAAAATATCATACAAATGAATACATGTACACAAAGTTTTTTTTTCCCTTGCATTGGTACAAATAATTGGATTTGATGGTATAAATATAATTGGTGCAAGATAAAGTATACAGGTTTTGCTACCTGGGGGTCATATTTAAAAGTGAAAATGAAGAAATACATGATAGATCGTAAGCAGCTAACACAGCATATATCTCTTTGTACTGTTATTACGAAGTTCGGATGTGGATAGTTAACATAAAATGTTTTACAAGTCCCTAATTTGTCCAGTTCTGATGTACAATTGTAAAAGTTGTAACTTCATCTAAAATGAATGAAAAGTGGACAGATTTGAGAGAAAATCCAAAGTTGTATTTCTGACACCGAGTCTGGAGACTCCATACAATGAAGATTGTATTATCTACATAATGAAATAGTCTTTTCTAACTTCACATACATATCAGGAAACTTGAATGGGTTGGAAATGTGATGAAAATGGGAGAAGAGGGCAACAGAGTTAGATGGGGAGATGGTATGGGTTGACACTGCATCATAGATGGGAGTAACAAGATGGAAAAAGATAGCCCTTAGAAGAGAATAATGGAAGGAAAACATGAGGTTAAGTCTCAAATGGGTACTTCAGTGCCATAGGAAGAATTGTGTGTATCAAGCACTGAAACATTAATAAACTATGAAAACATACACATAAGTGATTACCATTAGAACGAGATCGAGAGCGTGAAATTGATAATCTTGTTGGTGGAGAGCGGTTCCTATAAACTCTACCACGATGGTTATATCGTGGTGATCGGGAGCGTGAACGAGATGTTGCTGCACTTCGCGTTCGAGTTGCACCAACAGGAGAATTAGACCTTGACCAACTTCTCCTAAAAAATAATCATTAATATATTAAGATTCATAAATGTAACAAGCTATTACACTCAAAACTGTGTAAAATCAGATAAAATACAAATACCCCTCCCAGATCCAAAAATAAAAAAAATAAAAAGATTAATTTTGAGTGAAATCAGTAATTGTTCTTCTTTAAATGTGAAAGCTAGAAAAACCTTATATTTTCAAAAGAATGCCCTTTAACATATTCCTTCCACACATTTCTCGGAGCTGATGTCTGTAATCAAAAGCAAAGAACAAAAATTTAGCTATTTAAAATATTTTTGTACCCAATAGAGTTGAATCAAAAAAAATTGTTAACTAGATCGCTCATTATAATAATTTTGTTTCAGAAACTTACAGAAGACAAATATTTGTATCATTCTAAGACACACGCCCATTAAAGAGATGCGCACAAATAAAAATGTACAATAAAAAGAACATTCATTGATCAACCCTATCAATTGATCTTATGCATTTCTACATTTACAGCATGATGACAAGCATGCAATTTAGAAACTAAAGCAAAACTAATGAAAATAATATTAAAAAACAACCTGAAAATTTTCAGAATGTTTCAAGCTTTATTTTGTTTTCTTTTTTTACAGGTAAAAAATTAAATAATGCACAAAATGAGAGATGTGAAGGCAAAGAAAGTGTAGTGCAATTTAAAAAATATATATGTACATCTAAGATAATACAAAAAACAACAACAAAAACTGAAAACAAATCTCAGGCAATTTCCTTTATATGCACCACAAGCTTAAACCTTCACTCATCTCACCTTCTATCCCTCTCGTACCTCCTAAGAGGGGGAGATTTATTCCTCCATGCTCTACTCCTATCTCTTTCTCTCTGTCTGTCTCTATCACGTTCTCGGTCCCGATCTCTGCTTCTTGATCGCCGAGATCTGTCCCAGGATCTTGACCTGGACCGTATCCGTGGAGGTGATGGTGAACTACGGTGTCGTCTACTCATGCTCCGGCCCTTATCGTCTTTGTCCTGTGAGAATTGAGCTGAATTGTATCTTTGTTCATGTGCAAAAATGAAGCCAAAATAAATGACCAACATAAAAAGAAGTCATGGTTAACTACAAGGCAATAAATCTGAAACAATAAAAACTTGAACGCTTGCTTCAATTAATTGGAAGTTGTTCTCCAATTTGGAGTATGGAAATTTTCTGTTTTAGAGAAATTGATTTTATTGATGCTATGCCATAACATATTCATAGAAAATACCATTGCACTATTGGACTATGTTATGCATTACTAAGCCAATCACCATTTCTAAAAACACAGTAATGCATATTAATAAAAAACAATACAATGCATTTTCTTTGGAAATAATGGGTACTATTGTTAAATAAATAACCAATAATGTACTACTAATTACTTCCAAGAGTTAAAGACCAAGTACAACAAGATAAACCAAGATAGATTTTAATTACTTATAAATGGAACTTTGTCAAAAGTTCTCGAGAAAATTCTTCATCAACAAATTATCGATTACTTAACAATAAATAATAAAATAGACCCATACCAGTCAGCTTTTTAGTGAGGCAGAAACAGAAGCTCTTCTTAAAGTTTTAGAAGATATTAACCAATCATTAGATTCTGGAGGAATCACAATACTTACATCATTAAATTTCAGAAAAACATTAACTCAGTGGATCATGATATTTTGATATCAAAATGTAGGAATTAGGTTTTTCTGTATCATCTTTGAACTGGATTAGAAATTATCTTTCCTGTATGCGACAGAAAGTTCATGTAAATATTCAAACTTTGGAATTTCAGTATGTAACCTGTGGGGTTCCACAAGGAGCATTTATTATTCATTTTTCCAAATTCACTCAAACATTGCTCACATCATATTTAAGTAGATGACTTCCAAATATATATCAGAGGGAGAACATCTAAAATAGACAGCCTAATTAGAAAAGTGAATAGTGACATATTTGCTGTCGCTCATTTTAATTATTGATGTAGTTTACAATGATATAAACAGCAAATAAGCAGCTAGACTTCGGTTCATACAAAAAATTTTGAGTTCGGTATATTTATGATCTCAGAAAGTTTGATCACGTATCCTTATATTACAATGAAAAGGATTAAATATGCCTTCACAATCAATGTAAGAAACATTGCCTCAATCTATTGTTCAAAATGATTCATTTTCAAACACCACAATACCTGACGAATAAATTTTTCGACGAATTTTCTCATACATCCAACCTGATAGAAGCTCATCTATTGCAGATGTCATGACACAAAACAAACTATGCTCACAACTCATTCACATTGATTGTGATTAGGGAATGGAAGAAACTTCAAGATGATATTAGGAGCTGCTCTTCTCTCAAACAGTTTAAAGCAAGAATAAATTCATATCTCTTAAAATGCCAGTGAAGGATTCTAACTATTCAGAACAGTTGCACCCTTCTTGTTTAAAAATATAAAATCAGAATGCATTTGGCAATCGATTTGTGTTAGGGAAATAAGTTTTTCCATATTTGAGAATTATTATAAATATCAATGAAACAGTAGAATAACAATTTATGTAATACTTGTATATTGTAAAATGTGATATTAATTTATAAATTAAATAGGTCAATACTACACATTTTCCATTATATTGTCTCATATTTCAAATCATATTTAGAATGTAAGAGATTATATGTAAGTCTTAAATGAATTTTATGTTTGAACCTTGTATCCTTAATTTCATGATTGTGTTAATTGTTTAAATAACTTAGATTCTCTATGTTTCTTGTTTATTATTGTAATTCTATTTTTGTAGTTTTATTTATTATTTTAATTATTATTGGAAATTTGCCTCTTTTTGTATGTGTATCATCAGTACATGGTTTGGCAAAAGAACAGACCAGATGGTCTGAGCCAAACAATAAATATTCTATTCTATTCTATCTTATGAATCCTTAAAATATTCACAACTCCTGGTGCTAATTTTGTTCTTTTTATTAGAATTCAATTGACTGTGATGGTGTACTTCATGGATGGCCACAACTGCAAGTGTCGCATTACCTGGGCATGTTAAGGGCAATTTCTGTCAGCAGGCATGTAAAGGTGGGGGACAGCTTAAGGCTTTTTTATAGCAGATTGTTTTGTGTTCAATTATGTCATTTCATATTAAAACTTTTAGACAACCTTTCACTTACTAAGAATAATTCCTTTCCACCTTCGATTTATAAATAAAAGGTAAGATTTTTTTATTTTGAGGGTAACTGGGAACGTTTTTTTTTAAATCTCATGTCAGTTCAGTGAATCAAGTGGTTGATTTCCACCCTCATAAAAATTGAGGGGAATGTATGCCGCAAATAAAAATATAAGCACCTATATAAATATAAGGATCTCTTAAGTACTTTTTCAGTCCTCAGAAATGGGTTCCAAAAATAAGCACTTTCTAAGGTTTCTAAGCACTGTATAAACCCTATCATGACTATTATTGAAATCTTGAGTAATAATAGTTTGTAAAAAGTTTCCAAGCTCATTCCAGACAATAAACTGTTCATTTAAAACTGTTAATTAGAGATGGGCAACCTGATGCTCAGCTAAATGTGGATAGTGGAATTAGATTTCTGAAATGTTCATACTAAAGCTGAATGTTAAAAAGTATTCAAATAACTGTCAGAATCTTATAGTCCCTCAATGACTGTTTTTCACAGAATGTTTTTATGACTCTTTGCTTCATTTGCTCTTTTCAATGAGCAGGTATGTTCTTGAATTTGAACTCCTCTTTTATATCCAAATAGTGGAGTTGCTGTATATCTAAGCAGTATATATAAACTAATTGTTTGCTTGGCTTGGATATACCTTTATTACTTCACAAATATTTCAAATTCTTAGACTAAAAACTCTGAGATCAGTAAAAACCTTCTTTCACCAAACTAAACTTCCTTTCCTCACTTTCATTTATAACTGTCAATTGGTTAAAAAGAGGTCACTCATCATTACCATGTGGTACAGGTATTGGATGAGAGTTCTGATGAGTAAGTATAAGAAAAAAAGTTTGATTTGACCTAACCCCTGAAGAATTATCCTTAAAATATTCGACATGTCAGACATGATTCATGATTTTAATGAACTTCTAAAACAAACTTGAAAAGAAGAAATTATTAGGCTACATCTGTAACAATATGACAATGCAAACTTTTTATAATAAGACAAAAAAAACTAACATACATCTAAGTAATACATCAGATTCATGAATACACTTAATGAGCTCATCACTTAATAATCAGCATTCAGTCTTAAATGAAAGAAGATTAATTGAGAATAAATATCTAAAATAATATTTCAAATGTTTATTTTTTTCTATTCTCTGCCACTTACAGAAGTACAAATGAAAATTACCCACAACAATGAAATGAATAAGTTAACAATTAAAAATTAATGTAGTAAAATATGATGTTCAAAATCATGAGGTACTGCTTTCCTCAATTACTTACAGAATCTGATTTTCTGTGAGAGGTGCGGCCTGATTCAACATCTCGTTTATGCACAGTCTGAGATGGAATTGTTGTAGAAATACTCCCATTTGTCTGTGATGAGTTAATGACAGGAGCAAGACCACTGGGTTGCTGCTGGAATCATAATATACAAATTAATCCATGGAATTAATAATTTATTTTATTCATAATTATTTGTACATTACATGACTAGCACTAGGCTGAACAGCCAGGGCAGTTGTTGTGACCGTTTCTGTTACAGAAGTTGTCTGATTTTGGGAAGGTTGAAAACTCTCTACTTGTTTGCCAACAGTTGAAGTAACTACTGGGGAACCAGCAACTGTTGTTGATGCAACTTCCGTACTTGTAGAGGTTGTAACACATGATGTTGGCAAACTGTAAGTATGTGTCTCCAAGGTTTGAAACAGAAGATCCACAAATTTCTTTGTTTCTGTAACGAATCATGACATATCCATTAGAATCCAAAGAGAGGGATATCATTTTACCAGTTGAATGTAACAGACTTAAATGAATTATTTTAATCACAAAAAACTATGAACTGTACACCCCACTATGTATTATAACCCAAGAGTATAATTTAACAGGATCCTTGTGCCACAGTAACATGATAGTGAAAACTGCTTCAAAAGATAGGAATTGTATGAATTATGTTCCGATTAGTTTACTGCATAATGTATAGTAAAATATTAACAAATAGATTTTTAAAATGGTTGAAATATTCCATACAATGTTCATATCTCTAAAAACTAAAAGTAAATTCCATGAATTGAACATGCCCCACACAAAGAAATAAGATACATGTATTCTAGTATTTGACTATCATGCTAACGAGATTAAAACAAAGAAGTCTACACTTTAAACTGAGATTAATATGATGCAAAATCCAAATTCACATAGCAAGACATAATAATTACACCATTGCTACAATTCATACTTCCAGTAAAAATTTCCTAACCTTTTAGAAACAAGTTTATTATTTACAGATTTTAAAAATAAATTGATAATTCTGGAATAAAATAGACATAACCGAGTAATCCACTCTTCACTGATTTCAAAGTAAAATTTTGATGAACTTCCATGTGAAATTAAACTTGGAAGGGGAAAAAAAGTCTTAAACTTGATGAAACATGAAATACAATAAACTGTATTATTCATATAATAATTCACAAGACCAGGTTTTATGATGGATGGAATAAAAATTGAATTCATTACTGCATAAGACAAGGCTTCCAAAATCTTCAGCTCCAATAATATGTAGAACCGATATGATACAATGATTTGAAAAAAGTCATGTAACTATTACAAAAAATATAATTTAAAAATCATAAAAACTTTAACACTTATCTGTGATAGGAATCATAACACGAGTTTGATAGACATACACAACATGCAAACTGATAATTTGTAATGCAATAGAATTTGACTATCAATGATTTTGCATGTGATTTACCATGACAAGAGGTTGATTTTGCATGTGATTTACCAGTACAAACGATTGGAATTTAAGGTTGATAATATCATCACTATAATCATTCAAAGTTAAGTAACATTATTAAAAGGAACATTTGGAGATGAGCTGTTCAATCTAAAAAAGATTGATTATAAACTAATAACCACATTATCTAAGTATACCAGAAATTTGACAAGATTGAAAGGTTGAGTGCATGAAGGCATTAAGTAACATTTTATACATTTTAAGATACATGGAAATTTGTACTCTACATTTGTTTTCTCTCTAATGTAATAGAGAAATAATAATTGAATATTATATAAGTATAAAGAAAATTTTTTAAACAGTGATTGGAGATATTCCAAAAAGTTTTTTTTTAATTTCAGAAAGTTAAACATTTACTATTTATAACAATGGGACAAAAATAATCAGTGTTCCACATAAAAGACCAAATTTTGACTTCAACTATGCAACTGATTAAATTTCTGCTAAAATGTCACTAACCATTTTCATCATCTCAACCTTCAACCAAAAAAAAAAAAAAGACAAGAAAACAGTACCATGTTGTAGAAACACATCCAACTGGTCAATCATTCCAGCCCGCAACTCTGCTATTGGTTTGTCTTTTTTAACCAATGCAAACACATATTTTGCAAGTGCTTCTGGATCAGCATTGCATCTGTAATACATAAATTACTATTTAGTTTAATCTGTTTTTATAAGGGTATACGAAGTACAATTTCTGAAACTTGGGCACATTTCTGCATTGAATGCAAGTCTGCACAATCGTTTATCATTGAATTCCAATATTCTATCAATATTTTTTTTTGTTATTTCCCTCAATAATTCAACGCTATAAAAAATAGCAATTCTACCTCCTGCTGAGTCGATTTAGATGAAGTTTACATTCATACGTTCGTGAACTGAATCAAAGTACCATGTGATTTGCACAGACTTATCCTGAAATTATAGGGTCATAATGCAATGAAACCTTATTTCTTTCAATGGCTAAGGGTTCGTAAACGAAGAATTGAGTGAAGAACATATATTCGCGACTTTGGCCTACTTACAGCGGCTCCAGAACTGTTGTCAGCCACGTTTTAAACGCGTCTTGATTTTCAATAATCATATTTAAGTTTTCAATACACAAAATATGATCTTTATAAGAAATAATTCACAACACTTATGTTCCAAAATATAGCCACTACGTGGTAAATATTCCGTAGAGACGGGTGTTTACTTGCACACACCAACAGGCAGTTAATACTATTTCTTCCCCATACGCAGCACTACAATCGCCAAAGCAACAGTGGGTGATGACCAGTGATGACTATCGTTTGTCGTTTTTTAGTCGTGGATGCAGAGATGGAACCCCTTTATCTATTATTTTCCGTCAGAGGCACGGATAAAAGCCAATTAAAAACATCCATGTTCTATGATAGGATTAAATACTAATTTTTACTTTTTTATCAAGAAACTAGACATTGTTCTTTGTAGGGGAGTAAAGTAATAAAAGTGCAAAATTTTAAAGAAATCGTGGTTACGACAAAATCTGCACATTTGTCTCTTCAAAATGATACAAATGAATAAAATTGCGATAATAATAAGTAAATAACTATGTACCCATTATTTATACGACCTATCTGTGTAAAATGATACATCTTCGGAAGAATTACTTAATGCCATTCTATATTTCTGTTGTAGTGTTGCTGAGCTGTCTAATAGTTTCAAATCAAATACTATGTATTTCACAGACATTCTCAATGCGAAATTTCATTCCCAAAAGGAGGGAGTCGTTCACCGTTCACCCCCTCTCCGAAATCGTTCACTCAATGTCGTTCACATGTTTTCCCGCTCTTCTCAGCGGAAGCTAATTGCGGCGGGGGGAGATGTTACGAATTTCACATTCTCGCGCCATATAAAATATTAATGCCATAATGTGATACACATAATTTAGAAATAGTTAATAAATGTAATTATATGTTAGAACTATGTAAAGAGAGGGAAAATGGAGATGTTACGTATCCCATATTCTTGTGCCATATCCATATAAGAATAAAACGAAATTATTAGAGTTACATTAATTTTATATTGATTTTTTATATCTTTTTATTCCTTGGGCACAACAATTAAACGATTTGTGTCGAAGATTCCACTTGGCTTCTGGACCACTGTGAGGACTTCCCTACCCAGTGAAGAGTGTTGGTACTAGCAATATAGCTGTGACACGAAGGAACGATTGGACTGTGTCGGACTCGTGAACGGCGTTCGGAGTAGGAACGATGACCGGACTTGTGAACGGCGTTCGGAGTACGTACGACGGCCGGGGAGGATTTTTACGTTCTGAAATATCAATTCTCGACGAATTATGTCAACTGATGATTGTTATATTGGACGATTGTGTGGATAATGATTGCGTAAAGAACAATGTTGTTGGATTATCTATTCGAGGATATAAAACAATATATACAGATCATTTTCTAAAAAATAATGAAAAAAATCACAGAAACCAAAAACAGTGTTTATGAAAAAATTTTGATTGATTTATTAAATCAAGTATTGTTAAATGTATCATATGACCTTTAGATGGACTGAACATAATATTTGTCGTGTCAGTTTTTCAGTTGCCATCGTAAAAGTGTTTAGGTTCTTTATATTCCAATACGTGAACGTTATTTCATTTTTTATTACGTTGCTGTGTTTACTATTTGTTTATTCTGATGTAATCCATAAAAGATGCTTGGGTGTTATTAAACATATATTTTCTACGATATCACTCAATTTTCTGGAATAACTGAAGGTAGCGAAAATTTAACATTTAGATGAACGAAGAACGACCGTTCACCAAAATGAACGATTCACTGAAATAACTCGTTCTTTTTTATTCGTTCGTTCACGAACGCCAAAATTCTCAGATTAAGTATGCATTTAAATTACCTTTTGATATATCATTATCGATATTGGAAGGTGAACGTGATGTCCGGTAAGCAGAGATGGTTCAGTAATTTACATTCATTAAACTTTCAAGAATGCTAACCTGCTACTTGTCAAAATAAATAAGTTAAATCAATTATTGTCGGTTAAATAAATAATTCATTGATTTAATTTTGTAATTAGTGTGCAGGTGGACATCAGAACAGACAGGTAGACGAAGTCGGGAACCACAGAACAAGGAACATCCATTGGTTGTCATAGACACGAAAAACTGATCAGTTCACGAGTTCACTGGTAAATGGGCTGATAAAGATAATGTAATTGGTGATTAATTCGAGGATCGAATTAGTTAACACACGAAATCTCTTTTAAGAAAATTTAAAATGTGGTCTGTCTTAAAATATGCACGGTATGCGAGTTCGCTTGAAAGTCGTTTGGGTCTCATCACATCAAAGGCGTTTCTTCGCAAAGAAGCGGTAATCTACGTTTCTTTATTTTGAAGATGTGATATGAAGTTCAAGAAAGTCTTAGGTGTGTTACTATTACAGAATTTATGTAAGAATATCAATGAAATCGAGAAAGCACAGTTGGCGAAGGCGAAACGTCCCATGGTCACTATATTTGACCAAATAATAAAAAGGGAAATTCCTGCCAAAATAGTTTATGAAGACAATGAGTGTTTAGCATTTGAAGATGCCAATCCTCAGGCTCCAACACACTTATTGCTAATTCCCAAGAGAAGGATCTCCATGATATCAGATGCACTTGACTCAGATCAGGAGGTAACATGATATGATTACTAAGAACTTTGTTTTTGTGTAACATCCTTCAATTTGTATGTTTAGCTTCTAGGTTATCTTATGTTGGTTGCTCGCAAGTTGGGAAAGGACATATTACAAAATGGATTTCGCTTGGGTATGAGCATCTGAACTAAACCAAAAAATATATTATTGTTTCCCAACCAAATTGTATATTTGTTTATTTCCAGTGATAAACAACGGCCCTGATGGTTGCCAATCAATTTATCATTTGCATATCCATATTCTGGGTGGACGGCAGTTGACATGGCCTCCTGGTTGATCTGCCCATAGATCATTCATTTCAGTGACGATAAACTTCTATTTATCAAGCATCTTTATTCTTTTATTGCAAATGGTACATGTCAAAGAATAAAAAAAAGTTTTACAGACTTCATTATTTTTACTCCAATTACAAATCACCCACTTCACTGAATCATACAAATTTTTCACATTATTCACAAATATCGCATTAGTTCTTACAATGTACACAAGTTTATAAAACATAGTATGCTATAGTTTTGATATAAACAACACTTAGGAAAGTTAGCCTTTTATTATAATTTCAAGCTAGTTTCATTTACACATTTGATATTTTTACAGTCAGTCTCACTTATATGTATAAAATAATCACAATTGGTTTCCTCTTCTGTGAATCTCTATTCTG
This sequence comes from Laupala kohalensis, assembly GCA_002313205.1. Lineage (NCBI taxonomy): Eukaryota > Metazoa > Arthropoda > Insecta > Orthoptera > Trigonidiidae > Laupala > Laupala kohalensis. Next base: position 157,497 of record NNCF01126229.1, on the reverse strand, counting down.
CACTTTTACATTCTTACAACTAATATTTTACAAAATTATATATCAAGGCCCACTAGGATAAGAGTTGTTAGTCTTTACATTGAAGGTTTCCTCTAATTCTCGTGAAATCACATCCTTCACATATCAATGTTTTCATAAGGAACTGATTTAGATAACTCAATTCAGTCAACTAATATCAACATGTTAGTAGATAAATGCATTTAACCCAAATGTAATTCAATATTCAATTATGGGTTGCTATACATTCAATATTAAATACAATCGTGGTAGAAATATTTTGCATCAGTTAGAAACTTCATCTCACTCGGTTTCTTAACAGTAAAGCGTTATAAAAAAAACTACAATACCTTGATGTAGTTATTTTAAAAAAGCAGTATCCTGAGAGATGACTCTCAGAAAATATTCTTTCAATTTACTATGGAAAATACTACCATAATGACAGTAAAAAATTTTTTTAAACATATTAACAAGAAATGTTTTCACATTATAGGAGGCAAGTTTAACCAGAAACGCTCAAATGAACCCTACAATCTCACAGCTCTTAAAATTAGTACATCATTTATTTAGCACCAGTCTACAACACAATTAAAAATTTAGAAAAGCAAATACTACAGAACATATACAAACTATGATACACAAGTGGAGATCTTTGCTACTTATCTACTGTACTGTGAGGTTTTATGCTAGATACTCTTACTCTGAGTATGTTAAATACAAATAACAAAAATTGAAATAATGCTATATTTTTCAAATTTGGGATATTTAAAACAAATAACAATACAGAAGTTTACTTATTTACTGTGATAAACCCTTCTTCTTTAGCATTTTTGAATGATACCAGAAAACAAGAAGAGACAGCTTGTATTTCACAAGTACATGTCATGCACATTCTTGTCATTTCTCCACTTCAGTACAATGGCAAATTATAAACAAATTGAAAATGGAATATTACAAAATCTGGCCATCACTAATCTTGTAAATAATAGGACATGAGGGAACATTATTGAGAAGATACATTTTTGGTATGTACATATTTCAGAGAAGACTGGAATTTAAAATTAAGTTACAAGTGCTCATCTCCAACCTTAAAAACTTAAAAAAGTTGATAGCCTTACATACTGAGAGATCTCGCAACACAGAACATAAGAATTACAATTCCTATCATTTGACACAAGATATTATACATTTTAAAAATCTGTAGTACTCTGGCTACGAGTGCTAGATTTCCCAACAAGCCTAGATAAACGTGCCGATGTTCGCCTCATAACAGTTTCATTCGATTCCAATTGAGTTTGTGAACCAACAAAATTAGGTTTGATAGACTTTAAGCACTTAGCAGCTTCTTGCAACTGCTTTGACAGGATTTCATTTTTCACTTTCTCTGCGTTTAATTCCCTACAAAGTTGGGCTTTGCTTTTATTTCCATAAAGGCATAATGCACGATGTTTAATAACCTGCAAAGCTGTTGGGCGCATATCTGGATCAGGATGAATCATAAGCTGCAAAACCAATGTGTATTTCAAATATTTGAATGTACAAAAACAAAACAGCATAATATGCCAGAAACAAAGTCCCAACTATAATTCAGTTCATCTACTTACCCTTAGAAGTTCATTCAAATCTCTGCTGTAGTGAGGTAATTCCTTCAGTTTTCCTTTCCTAATTTCTTGCCATTCTACCCCATTTTTAGGTAAAGGACCACCACTACCAGCTTCATATGCAGTCAAACCTAGAAAGTAACAAAGTTTGGATAAAAACAATTATCTCAAATGTAAGGAAAGTTAGAAACTGTTTTGTTTTTGTTAGCAATCAGCTGAGATCTATTAATAAAAACTTCCAAACCAATAAAAACAGTTTATCTTAGAACATGATAAAATGGGCGTTTCACAAGATTATTAAGTTGTTTTTATATTGTACAATATTTACAGTTTTACTTAATATTCAAAGTGCAGCATTTCCCACCAACAAAATAAATGAGGCTAATAAAAATATAATCTAATAACTGCAAAAAAATAAAAAGAATACATCCTACTAGTTGGGTTGAGACACACTATGCTGTAACAATAATGTTTTCAATATTTGATCAGTTAATTGAAGCCTAAAATGAAATTGGTTCTTGGAGATACAGCATCAACAGATGCTGCAAATTTGTGAAATTTTATGTGTAACTCTTAGTAATTTTTGTGATGAAAAAAGTGCTATCAAAAACTTAGTTACAGTGTACGTCCAAGTGAGAAATTGCAAGCAGTGATCCTTGATTTGCCAAGTGGATGATGTACAAGACATTGTTGATACTGTAGCAATGAGTAGGACCAATATTGATAATAAATTTAATGTTATTTTTAAACAAGCTGCTGGAAAGCTAGAGCAACATAATGAACACATTTCTTAACCGCATACTAGACTAACTATAACTGAAACAATTCTTGAAAAATATTATAAAATCGCAGTTTTGAATGAAAACAGGGAATGTCTGGATTGACAACTTTGTTTTTGTTAGCAATCAGCTGAGATCTATTAATAAAAACTTCCAAACCAATAAAAACAGTTTATCTTAGAACATGATAAAATGGGCGTTTCACAAGATTATTAAGTTGTTTTTATATTGTACAATATTTACAGTTTTAAATTATTTAATTAAAAAATTTTGGGACAAAACTTAACTAAGTAATTTTGCATCAGTCATTCTGAATGGAAGACAATTGACAGATAAAGATAACTTTGTCAAATTATTAACTCAACTTCTGGACAATATAAAATATATTTTCAGATTTTGGTTCTAACATTATAATCAGAATTACAAATGTATATGAAGATATCAGCTTTGACAATAAGGACTACGAGCCCCACTGAATTGCTCAACACATGTGACATAAAATTTCCTACCTTATTAGAGATTTAAAAAATATATACGCCACTGCGACTACTAGAAGTGGTGAACTGTCATTTCCTACAATGAAGATGTTGAAAACATACCTCCGAAGCACAATGGGCCAAAGTAGATTAAATGATCTTGTAGCTTTAAACATTTTTCAGAGATAGACTGAAATAGAATAATTGATTCTCTATCTAGAAAAAAGGAGATTAGGCTTTGCTTTATAGCCTTATAGTATGTAAAGTAAACAGTGTTATACAGCATTTTTAAACATTTAAAGCAGAACAGGCAAAATTTTAACTTTTCATTTCTTTTTGCATAGATTCGGCAAATCACTTCACTCTGGAAACTGAAGGAGATTCTTGATTTGTAATTGAAAATATAATATATTTGTGTAATAAATCACATGTTAATGAAATTGGAATATTCAATATTATTTTAAAGAAGTCAATAGGAATATAAATAAAAAATAAATGCAAATACGCTTTAATTTTTCATTAATAAGACAAGTGTTAATTTAATAATTGATAAACTGTAAGTTTTGTGATCAGTCAGCCTTTATTAGTTTTTTTGGAGATAGTTGGGTCCGCCTATGAGTAAATTCTAGGTATGCCACTATGGATTACCATAAGAAATTAATTTAACCAGAAAGACAGTTGTCAAGCTCTATTTGTGGATAAAAAAGGAGTTGTAGATAATCTTCAGTGGTTACCTCTAAATCATCAGTACTAACATTTGTCTGTATAGTGGTGAGTGTCACTTCCATCATCTGAGCACACCACAGCTCCAGAAATGAAGAATTTGAATCACATGCTCCCTTTGCTACAATCCCTTCATGTGTATTAAAATTCCTTTTTTATTCCCAAGACAATATTGAGGATGATGTTGAAGTTTACAATGGTGAATTGGCCTATCAAATATACATTCAGTAACCATAAAAATTGTTTTTTCCTCATAACTGAAGATGATTTAAAATAATAAACCATAATAACGCATATCAACACAGTTTTAAATGTATTTTCGTTTTTTCTAATAATATCTAATGATGAAAATAATCCTAAAGTTTCATAAAAACTGATTTGTGGTTTTAAAGATCAAGAAAATCACCACAAATAACTAGGAAAAATTTTATCCTCTTTTTTGTGAAATAATGTATTGGTATTCTGTTTTCTTTTCTTTTCTTTCATCTTTCTATTTGGATATTTGTTGATTTGGATATTTGGACTGTTTTTAGTAGGTATGGTTGAGATATTCGGCGAGTCCCACACACGGGGACGAGTCATTACGGGTCTTCTCTATGGTGCGAAACTGCATTTTTCCCTACTTGCATGGGCTTAATGATCTCGATGTTGACGAGCCCTAAAGCCCCCCCACCAAAAAAAAATGTTTAATTTGAAATTATCAATAATTCAAGACAACCTCAAATGGAATTGTCACATTGACAATCTTAATACTCAATTAAGCAAATTGTGTTACGCATTCCGAATCTTAGTTAACATAGTTAATACACGTATTTCCCGTTCCGTATATTTTGAAAATGTTTACTCTCATTTACCTTATGGCATTACCTTCTGGGGCAATTCCGGTCAGAGCATTCAACCTTTCAGAATTCAGAAGAGGATAGTTTGGATAATTTGTAAATCTCACTCCCGAAACTCTTGTAAACCTTTATTCGAGGAATTAAATATCTTAACACTTCCCTGCATATATATTTATGAAACGGTTGTGTTTGTTAAGACCGAATTACTGAAATGCTACCCTTGCTTCATACTAAACAGCCTCGTTAATACAAATAAAATACTCGCAATAGTAATAACATTCATCATCCTAGAGTGTCAACCACTGTCTGCCAGAAAGGACTGTATCATTTGGGAATCGTTCTATATAATTCCCACCCCAAAAATATAAACAAATTTATGAAATTGAATCTCTTCAAATCTGCGGTTAAATACTGCCTCCTGCACCAGTGCTTCTACAATGTAAAATAATTTGTTGATTTTAATAAAAGTTATATCTGTCTTGTACTTTATCATGCCATTGCTGTAGAACTTTTAAAATAACTTATAACAATTTCAAAAACTATTTTCTTGCACGATTAGTGTGTCTTATGATTGATATCAATTTAGTTTTATGTGTACTCAACTTTGGCATGGTTGTGTACATTAATTCTGTAGCCCAATCCTGGCCCGGGTTTTTCTCCGGATTTTCCTTCGGGTAGAGGTGGATTTCTTATACAGGTTCTCTAGGCTTTGTCTAGGGGCATGTTTATTGTAACAATAAATTGTGAATTTAGTGTTATTCCAATTGTTATGATTTTTAAACTATACTCAGAATAATCTATAGTTCGATAACAACTTGTACATATAAAATAAATTGTGTGTGTTAATTACTAACATAACGACATTCTATTAGTATTATAACTCGCAGCTAACTTTTTATCTTATCTAGGAATTTTTTAATCCACCTCTGCCTTAGGGTCCTTGATCGGAATTGATGGGATGGTCCCTTGCTTGCTTCGGGAGAGTAAATTAGTTTATTGTCCCCCATGTGTTCATACTGCTTTTTTTACAATAAATTTATTTTCTATTATCAGGTCCCTTCACATTCCTTTTGGTGTTTCCTTCACGTTAATTCAACATTTTGTCAATATTTCTATCAACTGACGTATTACCAATATGTTTTCTCAATAATGAAGTGTATTATAAATACTTAAGAAAATAAATTTTCATAAAGGAGACATGGCAAGTCTTTCTACAGTATGTTTGTTTTGTTTATTTCACACATCATCCAGATTATTCCATTTCTTAATGATCTGAATCATAGACAGCTCCATTTGGTATACTGTACAGTATTCATAAAATACAGAAAAACTTTTTTTGACAGGAGGACTATCCTAGTCTGTTATTACAAATACTTTCTCGCATTTCAGTCAAACCGGATGCACATTTGGAACTGACCTCCCTCGACAGCAATTCTCAGAAATCTCATGCTATAGTATAAATTGTACATAATTAAGGACACAAGTCTGCTGAATCATTAAAATAAAAAGATAATAAGCTAGTGGTGCAAAACATTGCACATACTTTCTCATACATGTTTCTCCATCTGCAGCACACAGGGAGAAAAAAAATTATAGTAAAAGGGTCATTTCTGGCATGGTCCTTTATATTTTGGTCGTGTTCCATTGCTCTATTAACGCTCAGTCACTAGATGCACTTATTACTGTCTTTCATTTGAAATTTGAAAGTAAATACATATTCAGAATATTATTTCAAAACATACAGCAACATATCAGTCTTGTAAATATCGTAAAATTGTTATGTAAATGAAATTTTGTTGTAGACAGAAATTGATGAATTTTCATAACTGCAGTGAGTTTGCTGTCCTCCTATGTATTTTATCCTTATCATATCTTTCATAACAGTTTATGAAAAGTGTATTCTACATCTGCTTGGTCCATTTACACTGTTAAATATTATTCAAGCTTCTTGAAGAAGTAAACTAATGTGTAAGTGTAGCAGACAGAAATTATTTTAGTGTCTATACCAAACTCAAGTGAAATACTGCCAATACAGATGTAAAGCATACTAATTGTACTTTACATACAGAAAATGTAAGCAAAATCATTGGAGCCATTTTTGAGAAATATTCAAAAGAGTACTTTGACCTTCATGTAAAGTACCCTTTGTTTTAAAGTAAAAAAGAAAAATTGGCGCACGTGAATTGACAACAAGTAAATACGAAATGTGAATTAAATTGATTCATCCATTTACTCAGAATCTCTGCGCACAGACAAATGGGCATTATGCCAATAACGGCTTTTTCATTATCAGGAATTGCCAAACCAGATATTTCTGTCAAAATCTCGCTTCAAATTTATTCACAATTACAATACTTTCTATATATACTATATGAGAAAGGAAAAAACATGGTAATCTAAAATTAACCATTAATCTTAGATTACAATGTGTCAACTCAATTTTCTCATCTAAGGCAGATGAATAAAACAAAATTTAAATTTCACTCCTACAATATCTTGTTACTGAGACGACACTTCACTAAAGTACATAAAAAACTTAATTTACTGAGTGGGGATGATGGTCTTGTTAGTGTGTTCAGTGATCTTGATTTCCTGAAAAAATAAGCTTCTTTTGTCCAATGTTTATAATTCAAATTATACAGTCCATTGTTGTTAAAATGTTTTATAATATTATAACATCACGGCTTGTTATAAATAAAATATTCATAACCCAAACTCTTTCATTTTAAGTTATTTGTTTTAAGAACAGATATTCTTTTTACTGCATTTTTGACAGAAATTTTTCATCACTATTGTATGCTTTTTTCTCCCTCTTTTTTTACTCTGAGCAGTGGATTTAAAAAATCAGATGGTACCAATGGAATGAATCTACTTCAAGTCCAAGAATGTCCTGGTAATCAAGATTGAAGACAGGAGGACTCTGAGTTGCAGTTACTTGCATGGCATTATTACATTGGTATTAAAGTCAAATGTCTCTCTTCTTCTTCTTCATCTCTCCCTTTTGCCTTTCAGCATCGGGTTAGCCATTTCAGATATCCCTTCTTATCTGCAGCCTTGCACTGAACCTCTTGCACCCTTGCTCCTCTCTTTCTACATATCTCTTCAATGCTCTGATACCACGTTCCTCGAGGTGTGCCCACTGCTCTTTTCCCCTCTGGCCTTGCATTCCATATTGCCTTGGTTTTTCTGTGACTTTCCATTCTTGTCACGTGACCAAACCATTTTAAACTATTTTCTTCCATCGTGTGTACTAATGGAGTTTGCTTAAGCTCTTCTCTTTGTGTGTTTCTTACACAGTCTCTCTTGGTTTTGCCCGCTATTTTCCGAAGAAATTTCATTTCTGCTGCAGTTAGTCTGCTTTCTATTTTCTTATTTATAGGTAAGCTTTCTGTAGCATAAGTTAATGATTTCTTATAGACAGCGTTAAATATTTGTAGTTTTGGNCTTATAGACTGTGTTAAATATTTGTAGTTTTGGTTTGTTTCCTATTCCCATGTTCAGTACGTTATTGTATACTTGATAGTAAATTTTATTGGCCTTTTCAATTCTATTATTTATTTCGGCATCTTGCCTGCCATCCTCTGAGATCACTGTACCTAGATATTCATATGTCGCTACTTGTTCTAATATCCTTCCCTCCCAGGAAATATTGATTTCTTTTCTGTCCCTACTAATGTGCATAACTTTACTTTTGTTGGTGCACAAACATAGAAATCTCTTAGATTGCGGTGAACCTCACCGCCAGGTAACAGATTAATCATGTTACGTCGAATGAAAATGGTCTGTCTCTTATACACATCTAGATNGAGACTAGATTCCTCATCTGAGGCGACTCCCATAGGAAGTACTTTATTTGGGTAGCATTTTCCATTTCTGGTTCACAAACATAGAAATCTCTTAGATTGCCCTTAGGATCCCGGTCCCGTTTACCATTTTCATTCGACGTAACATGATTAATCTGTTACCTGGCGGTGAGGTTCACCGCAATCTAAGAGATTTCTATGTTTGTGAACCAGAAATGGAAAATGCTACCCAAATAAAGTACTTCCTATGGGAGTCGCCTCAGATGAGGAATCTAGTCTCTACGAGACCACCTCAGAGGTCTTTGGGTTTCACAAGTTGAATGAGAATGATAGACGGACCCGAGAGGCGAACGGGATGGCGCAGTCGGTAAGCGCATGAGCGCGTAGAGCTCAAGGTCCCGTGTTCGAATCCCGGTTCCGTCTACCATTTTCATTCGACGTAACATGATTAAACTTTTGTTGGTGTTAATCTTCATTCCTCTATCCTGTAATGCACTACCCCATTCCTGTATTGCTACCTTCATCTCCTCTTCATTACCAGCGATTAAAACTATATCATCTGCATATACCAAGGACAGTATCCAAACAGGTTGCATCCTCCAATTTCCTACTTTATATTTCTTAGTTCTCCTTTTTGTTTGTTTTATGGTTTGGTCCATGAAAATTATAAATAGTAGTGGGCTTAAAGAATCTCCCTGTTTAATTCCCTTTTCCATTCTAAATTGGCCACTCTTCTGTCCATCTAATCTAACCTGTCCGTATACATCTTTATACATACATTTTATAACTCTAATGAGTTTCTTTGGCACTGGCATCTTTTCTAAAGATTTCCATAGTTCCTTTTTTGGAACCATGTCAAAGGCTGATTTGAGGTCTATGTATGCAATATACATATCCTTTCCTTGACTTAGAGCTTTATCTATGAGCGTTCTGATTATGTGGATATGGTCTGGGTCTGTCTAAATGGTTGGAATGCGGCTTGTTCTTCCTCAAATTCCTGTTCAACAAATCTTCTTAGTTTGTTTTCAATTATTCTGGAGAAGACTTTGCTCACACAGGAAGCCAGAGATATGGCTCTGTAGTTTTCACATCTCCATGTGCTACCTTTCTTATGGATGGGTATAATTATATTATTTTCCCACTCTTTTGGTATTTCTTCTTTTTCCCATATATTTTTGAAAATAGCTACAAGCCAATCTGTAGCCTTATCACCACCATTGAAAATAGCTACAAGCCAATCTGTAGCCTTATCACCACCATATTTAAGCATCTCTGGTGCGATGCCGTCAGAGCCTGCTGCCTTTCCTATGTTCAGTTTTAGTAGAGGTTCTTCAACATCCCTAAAGACTATTCCTTCCTCGTCCGCCTCGCTGTGTCCATGCCTCTCACACATTTCCCCCTCCTTCACAAAAGCCTCCACAGAGCTTTCCACTTCTAGGCGTCTCACACACACTTGCTCCAACACTCTTTCTGTCTCCTCTCCGAAAAGATCTGCGTAATACTTCCTCCAAACTTCGAATATTCTCGCGGGATGTGATTCCATCTCACCATCACTGTTTATTACATTTCTCACTGGCTTTTTATATTTTCTTCTCTCAGTCCATTAATGGTTCGCCAGTACAGACTCTTGTTTGCTCTATAATTCTTATCAACTTCGTTTCCAAATTCTTCCCAGGTCTGGTGTTTCGACTGTTTGACCGCTATTTTTGCATTGTTTCTAGCTTCCCTGTATTGTTCCCAATCCTCATGTCTTTTGGTCTGTAGATATTTAAGATAAGCCTTCTTTTTTATTTTAACCAGTTCTTTAACCCTTTCATTCCACCATTTAGTTCTTTTGAATCTCGTATTTACTGTTTTTGAACCGCATACCTCCGTTGCCGTTTCAATTATAGCTGTTTTGAAGGTACACCATTTTCTTTCCAGATCCCACTCTTCTACGTTACCATACTTAAGTAACTTGATACGTAGTTTTTCTCGATATACCTTTCTTTTATCTGTTCCCCGTAGTTCCTCGACCTTTATTTTTAAATACTTTTTGGTCTTTACACATTTCTGGATCTTGATGTTAACTTTCATTACTATCAACTTGTGTTCAGTGCTAAGCTCTGCACTCCTATAGACTCTAATGTCTTGTACTGCATATCTAAATGATCTGGTGTATGTGAAGTAATCTATCAAACATGATTTTTTACTGTTTTGAATGTAAATTTATGTATTGATTTGTGAGGAAACCAAGTGTTGCCTATCAATAGCTGGTTATCCACACACATCTCTATCATGCGTGTTCCATTCTCGTTTCTGATTCTTTCTGCTCCATGCACTCCCATACTTCCTTTCCCCACTCTTCTATCGTTGCCTATCGTAGCATTCCAATCCCCCATGATGATAATGTGGTTGTTATTCGTTCTACTAATGTTTATGGTTCTCTGTAACTGCATATAGAATGCTTCTTTTTCTAGTATTTCCTTGTCATCAGGTGGAGCATATATATTAATTAAAGTCACTCTTTCTTCAAGTTGTATATCCAGTTTTATAATTCTCGAGTTTACGGGTTCCCAAGACAGCACTCTAGCATTTATATCTGGGTCAACTATTATTCCCACTCCCTCTTTCGCTCTTGTTTTCTCTCCAATTCCTGAAAATTTCAGTACATATCCCTTATCTAATTTTACCTCCANTTTTACTTCCCCATTTCCTTTCTTTTTTGTTTCGCTGATACCCAATATCTTCAATTTGTATTTTTCCATCTCTTCCACTATTTCTACTTCTTTGTCTGTTAAAGATGTTATGTTCCATATATCTATTCTCGTACCATTTCGAATGCGTGGTTGTCTTTCAGTTGTTGATTGATTTCCGAGGCTAAATATTTGGCTCTCAATCTAATGTAACCCATGAGTGGGTGATTAACCCTACGTCATGGTGTCGGAAGAGCTACGGCCCTCAACGTTTCCCGGCTAAACGCGGTTTTCTGTCGGGGTATCCTTCCCTTAGCCTTTGGGAATCCTTCCCCCTCCTACAAGGCAGCAGGTGGTACGGAAGCGGGATTGGTTGGGGAAGATAGGTCGTTGTGAAACACACTTCGTCTGGTACCTCAGCTGAGACCTGTCCGACTTGGGTGGCCCTGCTGGTAGTTACACTACCGCCGGCATAGCTCTGAGCTTCTCTGGTACGCACAAACCCTCGCCATCCGCACGGACAGTGCTTCGTTAAGGTGGTGTTCCCAGGGAGGCACGGCATTATTACATTGGTATTAAAGTCAAATGTCTCTCAATTTTCAGAATTTTTATATTTCAGTGACCTTAACTTTTTAAATTCCTGATTTACTTGACATACAGAGGAGACTTGGCCATGTCCCTAATATAAGAAGAGTCGAATTTTCATGCAACACCACCTGAAAACTAATATGGAAAAACACTGAAGTATTTGATAGATAGAACTACTATCTATGGTGATCAATGGTGACAGAGCATTATTAAACTAATTCAAATTTTGTTTTATTTGTCAACCATTAATGAGAAAAATCAGTCATCACATAGTACAAATTACGCTACATTATGCAGGTTAATTATGCAGTAATCTATAACAGAGCATGAGATTTCTGAGAGCTGCAATCCAGGGAGATGTTATACATGCACAAAGTAACATGAAGAAGAGAGAGAAAAGACATCCTCCTTGGTGCTAAGAACATTTCTAGTAATTGGTTGAAAACAGTTGATTTCAACACAAATATAAATTTAACAGTTGCAGTCTACAGATATACCAAGGACAAAATAATAAATAACCTAGTATTTCAAATAAACAATTAACACAATAATTAAAAACAATTTTCTATCTAAAGGGTTCCTTAACATAAATGTCCAAGGTATGAAACCAGTCTTGCAATAGACCAGTGATGGGCAAACTATGGCCCGCGGGCCAGATGCGGCCCCTGAAATGTTATATCTGGTCCGCACGGTATTATTCCTAATTTGACAAATAAAAAGAATACAGGTTATAAGAAAAATAAATATTTCCTCTTTTTTCTTCTTTTGTTTTATATCAGTAACGACATACACATTTATTGACTTATCCTAGATATTGGAATGTTATGTTAAGAGTTAGAGGCATTGGCTGCTGACAACTTTGTAGCGAAGAGTAAAACTGGCAACTGAGCCTCCTCGCAGTAGCTACCCTCTCCACCACAACTAGATATTGTGACACGTTTCTTGATTCAGACCTGTCTTGGCTTTACTAGTTTTACTCTGCATATTGTGAAAATATTTTGCCCTAAGATGTTATCTAAGAAACATAAAGTTGATTCTGAGTGCTGTATTTTCAAAGATGAATGGACTTGTAAGTACTTTTTCACAGTTTTTAGGGATAAACCACTAGATCTCTTCTGCAACAAAACTGTAGCAGTCTACAAAGAATACAACATTTCACGACACTTCAACTCTGAGCACGATGTCAAGATTAGAGCCTTGACCATAGAAGAAAGAAAACAAAAAGCAGAAGATCTACGCAAAAAACTATCAGGTCAGCAAAGTATTTTTAAGAAAGAAAACAGTTCTCAGCAAGCAGCTACACATGCAAGTTATGTTGTAGCATACAATATTGCTAAAACTAACAAAGCTCTGATGTAGAGTTTGTTAAACACTGCATGCTCAAAGTTTGCTATATTTTATGTCCTGACAAAAGAAATTTTTTTTGAAACAATAAGCTTATCTCAGAAAACAGTGACTTCCAGATTGAAGCAATAGATAAAAACATATTATCACAGTTGGAATCAAAGATTGGCCAATTTAAATTCTGCTCAATTACTATGGATGAAAGCTCTGATATAAATGATACTGCACAGTTGCTATTATTTATAAGAGGTGTTGACGAAAACTTCTGTATTACAGAGGAACTAGCATGCATGAGGTTGTTGAAGGGAACTACAACAGGGTCAGATATTTTTCATGAATTTATGGAAGGAATTTCAACTTTGAAAGTACCTGTAAATTGCATATGTAGTATAACAACAGATGGAGTGAAAAATATGACAGGGAAAAAATCTGGATTTGTTGGGATCTTTAATGAAAAATATCCAGATAACAAATGTTATATTTCTACATTGCATCATACATCAAGACGCTCTGTGTAAATCTGCTTTGGATATGAAACCTGTGCTTGACGTTGTGAAGCTGGTTAATGCTATTCGATCTTGAGGCTTGCTCACATACAATTTCCTAGAATCCATGCAATCTGAGTACTCTGATATATTGTACTACTCGAAAGTAAGGTGACTTAGTGCAGGATGCATCTTTGAGCGAGTTTGGCAGGGGTCTGTAGAGTATAAAATCCTGGAAGACACTGCATGGCTTTCGGACTTTACATTTTGTACAGATCTTCTCTGCCACATGAACAAGTTGAATGTCAAGGTGCAAGGCAAAAACCAATTGATTGATCATATCTGGGCCATCTCAAAGGTTTTAAACTACAACTTGTTCTATTCATGAATCAGCTTGCTAAGAATGAGTTGTCTCACTTCCTGAGGTTGAATTCAATAGCCCCGGTGATGAAGGAAAAGTTTAAGAGTTACAAAGATAGAGTTACAAAGTCATTGAAAAAGACTTTGAAATTTTCAATATGCCTTTTAATGTGAACTGTGAAATTGGACTTGCAACTTGAATTGATTGAATTACAATGTAACACAACTCAAACAGTTGTTTCTTAATGTTCCAAAATTAGAGTTCTACAAGTCCTTGTCGAAATCCACTTTCCCAAATCTGACATTGCATGTCCAGAAAGTTACTGCTATGTTTGCTTCATCATATATATGTGAACAGGTGTTTTCTACAATAAAACTTTGAAAGAGTTGACTTAGAAACAGACTGACAGGTGAGCATTTAATTTCTCTTCTAAGAATAAATGCATCCCAGTTCGATCCAAATTATGAGAAACTTTTAAAAATGCAGTCACAATTTCATTCATCACATTCTCTTTCGTAATCTTTCAGTCATTAATAGGACTTAGTATCACAAAAAATACAAGAATTTTGTAAAATGTATCATTTTTTAATAAATTAATAAAATATTTTAAATAAATTTTATTTTTTAATAACTTTAATAATAACAATTTAAAAAAATAATTTTAATATATTTGCCCGTCTAAAGTTTTTTTCCTTTCCTTTGGCCCCCTCTTTAAAAAGTTTGCCCATCACTGCAATATAGTAGAGTACCGTGGTGCTTAATTGGCATGGAATGAGAAAAAGTTCCAAGTAATTGAAATACATGGATAGTAAATTAGTATATTTAACTCCAAGTGGTCACATAGTTTGTATATGCTGTTTCGGCAATAAATTTACAATTTAACATTATTCCACAAGTTATAGGAAATTTTAAGAGAAAAATAATTAACTACATAGATGTTTAAATACCAACTTGGAGATAAATGAAAATATTCAGTTAGACTTGACTAATTCAATTTCCTCTTTAATTCAAACTTTTTGTTTATAATGTACAATTTGCCATTATAATAATGTGAAAAATATCTGGTAATTTGGCTAACGAAAAGAAAGCGAAAACCTCAAATTACTTTCCCAGTATTTTAATTCTCAGCAAAAATTGCTATTGTTTTATACACGGCTGTGTACTAACAGTGTAAGTTTTTATAGTCTGTTTTCATAATTTTTTACATCTACTTCAAGTCCAGAAAAAGGCTATGGACTAAAATATATTTCTTCTAATTCAGTTAGTTTTGATTTTAAACATTTACTTGGTTTCATGTTAGAATTTTTGAGAGCATCACAGTTGGGAGGATTTATTTCTCTGAGTAAATCTGCCAATTTACATTCGAATTATCAAAATCCTACTGTGTTTGTCAAACAAGACACTTTTACAGGTGTCTGGTAAAAAGTTGATACTCACCTAAAGCAAAAATGTCAGCTTTTGTCAGATTAGTGAAGTTTTCTTGCAAGATTTCCAGTGGAAGATATCTACAGTCTCCCTCTTCCACAGAAGGATTTGTTACACTAGTGACCAGACCTAAATCACCTAAAACCAAAGTCACCATATTAATAACAATGTATTGTTGTCTTGTAACAAAAAACACTGTAGCAAGACTTCCTTTAATACTCAAGGTGCTGGCACAAATCACATCAACCAAATTTGTCCCCATAATAAATTTTTTTTACATATCATTACAGTTGATCATAAATCCCAAGGAAAGGAATCACCAAACTAACCATAAGTATACATGAAGTAGACAGAAAGAAACCTTGACATCAGAAGAAATATTTTAAGACATTAATTTCTGATTAACTGACGGTTCAATGGAAGAGTGCTAACAAGCATTAAGGAAGCTTGTTTATCCATTTACAACATTCATCAGCCTGGACTTGGAGGAAACCAGTAAATAATTCAAGATGTGAGTAAGGTTTCCCAAAACTGCCTCAAGAAAAATGTAGTGAGACTAGTGGATGAAACATTAGTAATATTTTATCGTAGTAATTTTACTACATCATACAAGTATTGTATTATGATCATAATCCCTCCCCAATAAAGACAGAATCAACATACTGACAAGAAGGGATTGATAGTGGCAAATAACAAGATTGAAGTGGAGAAAAAAAGTGAATAGCCCTCAAAATTTTCAATTAGAATTGTGTATACATCAATTCCCTTACGAAGTTGTGGGGTTAAATATTATTATTTATAAAATGCAAATTTTAAGGTTTTTCAGTTTCCACCAAGGTTAACTTTCTAAACTCAGAGGCAGAAATCTAATTCTTTATTCTAAAACTAATCTTTTTTATTTATTCACAAGTGTTAAACACTTAAAAAAAACATTAAGTAAAACTTTTTCCACAGATTGGAACCTAAATGGAAACAAGTTGTTGCTGTTAGAATAAGGGCATTTAAATATCAAATTATAAGAACAATACTATCATATCTAATGAGTTTTCAGAAATAAAAGTTATCAGTTACCAACCTATTTTGTAAATCACTTCATTGCCATCTTCTTCTTCAAAGCCATCATCTGCAAGCTCCAGTTGTAACTTTTGTATTTTTTTCTCATGGGAAATAAATATGTTACCAGGTTTAATATCCATATGTACTAATTGCATAGAATGAATGTACCTACATACATACAAAAACAAAATTAGGTTTAGTGTCACTTCAAGTACTGAACATTGTGCCATAAATATCACAATGAATGTAATATTACAGTACCTCAAGCCATCAGCAACATGAACCAATAGCTGGCGCATTTCAGTCTCTGACAAAGTCTGACAAAGTTCCTTGTTTCTTTCAATTAAATCAGCCAGACTACCACCATTGCAATATTCATTCTGAATAAGCATGTGATCATCCTCAGCCCAAGCGGAATAGTAACGGACAACATGTTCATGTTTACCAAGAACTGCATGCGCATATACCTCATTCAGAGCATTTTTTCTGCCAAAATATAATATCAATTATGTTCAACAACTCTAAGAGAGAAACCAACAAATTCACTCATTAGCTCATCATTCATATTGCAGAAAAACAATACTCACTCATTAACACTGCCAGCAACAGGCCTAATACTTTTTTTGATGGCATAAATACAACCATCCAGTCTATTAATGCATTTGTGTACACTGCCAAATTCACCACAACCAATGAGACCAATCTCATGAAATTCCTAAAACATACAAAATTTAACTGAAATAAATACAAGAAACAGCATACTTGTTTTCATAACTGCAGAAATTAATATATTTCTAATTGACATTTGCCCGTTGGAAAACTATTTTCCCAAACCACAATAGGCCATAATTATAAATCAATACACTAAACCTCAACCACACAAGTTTACTACATGCCATTAGAACTTGTCACACATGTATCCACATGTAACCAGTGTCAATAGTATTATGTATTAACTGCATAAGCAAGTGAATGGGAAGTCATATTATTAACTAAGAGATATGTAGCTACCACTACAACAATTTTATTATACATTTGGCTTTCTAAGTATTGTGAACAGCCACATAAGTGGCAACACCGTAACTTACGTTAATTTATAACAATTATGGGATTGCAGACAGAGATAATCCAAACAATTCACCCAGTAATTCAAAGAATGTCTATGGAACAAAGTGGTGTTTCTTTATTAGTTCTACAATCAAATCCTTGAGAGTTATCTTTGAATTTAATAATAATAATAATAATAAATTTATTGTCAAAAAACAGTACAAATTGCTTATGACCACGTGGAGGACAATAAACTAATTTACTCTCGGGAAGCAAGCAAGGGACCATCCCATCAATTCCGATCAAGGATCCTAAGACAGAGGTGGATTAAAAAATTTCAGCAAAAATTCCTAGATAAGATAAAAAGTTAGCTGTGAGTTATAATACTAATAGAATGTCGTTATGTTAGTAATTTAACACACACAATTTATTTTACATGTACAAGTTATTATTGAACTATAGATTATTCTGAGTATAGTGATTAAAAATCAGAAGAGTTGAAAAAACACTAAATTCACGATTTATTGTTACAATAAACACACCCCTAGACAAAGCCTACAGAACCTGTATAAGAAATCCGCCTCTACCTGAAGGAAAAACAGAAAAAAACCCAGGCCAGGATGGGGCTACAGAATTAATGTACACAACCGTGCCAAAGTTGAGTACACATAAAACTAAATTAATATGAGCCAACAGACAACACAATCATGCAAGAAAATAGTTTTTGAAATTGTTATAAGTTATTTAAAAAGTGCTACAGCAATAGCGGTGCAGGAGGTAGTTTTTAACCGTGGATTTGAAGATATTCAATTTCATAATATCTTTTATATTCTTGGGCAGGGAATTATATAGAACGATTCCCGAATGATATGATCCTTTTTGGCAAAGAGTGGTTGACACTAGGCCGATGAATATTATTACTATTGCGAGTATTGTTTTCTGTTTGGTATGAAGCAAGGGTGGCACTTCAGTAATTCGGTCTTCACAAACACGACCGTTTCATAAATATACATGCAGGGAAGTGTTAAGATATTTAATTCCTTGAATACAAGTTTACAAGAGTTGCGGGGGTGAGATTTACAAATTATCTAAACAATTCTGAAAGGTTGAATACTCTGACCGGAATTACCCCAGAAGGTAATGCCGTAATGAAAATGGGAGTAAACGTTTGCAAAATATACGCAACGGGAAATACATGGACTAACTGCGTTAACTAAGTTTCGAAATGCGTAACACAATTTGCTTAATTGAGAATTAAGATTGTCAACGTGACAAATCCATTTGAGGTTGTCTTGAATATGGAGCCCTAAGAATTTTGTATACGTAACTTTTAAATTGTGTTCCGTTTAAATAAAGAGAAACCTGGGGTGAAGATTTTGTGCTACTATTGTGAAATGACATAGACACTGTTTTGTTAGTGTTTACAATGAGACGATTTTCTGGCAACCAAGTTGAAAGGTTAGACAAAACTTTTTGAGCATTGGCGTGCTTACACAGTAATAATCAAGAATTAACCTAGTTCCATTCCAAAAGGATACCAATTCTAATTTGTTAAAACTAATAGATTTGATTAGAAGAATAAATGAAAGACACTGTATTCATATCACCTTAAATGGGAGACAAAATAATTATAACTGAATAAAATATGAATCTTTAACTCAATGAACAAAAAGATAGGAGTAAACTAAGGCCTTAATAAATTTAAGGAAGTTTACAATGTTAGAAATAATGTAAGTAAACAAAACTCACACATAAGCTTTGAAATGGATAACAAAACATTTTGAAATTATGATACTTACTTGATAATATCTACTAATGTTAGATTCATGAAGAGTAATGAATTTTTTCGTTGGTTTCTCCACCTCCGAATCAGATTCATCCGATAGCACATTTGTAGTGTCATCATTACATGATGTGAGAGGAGACACTGACCTACAAGAAAAATTTAATAACTGTCGAGTTCACCCTATGAACATAAAACCCAAAGAGAGTGAATAATACATACCCTCTTAAACTTCGTTTAGATCGTGTCCTTTTCTTAGATGTTAACAACATACCATTTGGAGTAAATGGATTTAAATTCGCATTTGGTTTATCAGGTTGTAAGTGCGTACAAGCACTCCCTCTTGATTTTTCACTACAGGATAACCTATACGCTCGGGGAGCAGGGGTATGAAACGCTGTACTCTTTTCAAGAATTGTTTTAGGTGTAGTAGGAGTGTCAAGTAAACGTAAAGCACGAACTCTTTTGTACGGAGGTGAATGAATTTTTGGAATGGTAAAATCATGTTCATTGTTATTGTTTCCCTCACAATCATCCATATTGTCATCCATAAAGTCTCCTGGCTCTAAAGTGAAATCTAATTTACGAGGAACAATTCCACTACAATCCAATGACGTACTAAAAGAAGCGTCAACATCACATCCTGAGCTAGAAGTACGACAACTAGTATTCAAGTCTTCATCAGTATCGGGTTCAATTTTGAACGAAGCATTCATCTTGCGATTAAAAACCTATTATGATTACAAGACTTACACTTCCAAACCACACAACACCGATATTTCAAAAAAGTCACAACATTATATTTCAACACAAAACATCACACACAGCCGTTTCTCACAAAACTCCTCACAAATGGCGCTATTTATAAAGCACTAAAGGTGAAATGATGAACACGAATCACACGGGCCAATCAGAATATGGAACAACACGACGCCGAAAACGAATACGCAAGTGTCGAAAACTTATACAAAAGGGACTCGTGCGAAACCAAACCAAGAAACGAAAATAACATCAAAGGAAATACGTATTAGTAATTGATATGGTACGCAAAACATCTGTACGGACACGCATCATTACAAACAACAAAGATAAACCGTTGTTTTCCCTCGCACAATTCGACGTCCGACATCTGCCCGTCATCGTTGGCAGCACTTTCACGAACCGGCGTCAATTCCAAGCAAGTCCGAACGAGTATGGAGATTCTTTGCCCATAATTTGGCGGCAAAGTAAGGGTTACTATCGATATGTGCACCATTTAAAGTCGATTGAAATCGACTCGAAATGTCATCGATATAAGTAGCGTCTGAACTGGTACGAATAGGGAGGAAAAGGATAAGTGATAGGGACAGTGTGTAGTATTTTTACATTTCAGATAATATTGGGATACCCGACCAGGTTACTTTTTTATTATAACATTGGAAACAATAGTCGTCGGGTAATCATCATGGTTTAATATTCTTACAGTGACAGTTTGCTTTAATTAGCTTAACTTCAATAAAATAGTGAGATAAGTACTTCCTATTTCGTAAGTTTGAACTTTCTCTTTTTTTGCGTTGTTATAACCTCCACGATCTAAATGAGGAGAGTGTGTTGCAATTGTACTCTCAAAATAACAGAGATATTAGTCCAATTTACTTTGTTTATTAAAAACTTGGAAGCAGTAGTCGTCGGGTAATCGTGGTTGAGATGCTGTGCTTATAATTGCGCAGAGTATAATAAGAAAGGAGGAAGGAACACATCGATCACATACAGATCAATTGTTCCTGTGTCATATAATACAATTATACATTTGTGTTAACATATTAGCAAGTCGTTTCGACTCCGTTGCGATTTATCAGTGTTGAACAACTTAGTTTGACACCATCTAGATGACGAAGTACTTGTACATAATAAGTAGCGTACCCAGAAAAAATCTTGGATGGGGCTTGAACCTCCGAATAATCTTGAGTTTGGGGGCCAAAGCTTAGCAGTCCTTATATCAGCATACTATTTTCATGTTAAAGTAATGATATAATAGCTATGACAAAGTATTTAAAATTGATCGGTAGACCTAATATTTTCACTAATGTTGATACTTTACTTCAGAGCTGTATTATTTGTTATTGGAGCAAATTGAGCTCCCAATGTACCTCTGACCATTATGTATGTCATTTGCACTATAAACAAGAAATGAATAAACATGATGACTATTTGCAGTTGTTTACACATGATAAGTTTACTGTGGCTGATCCTCGATTGAAACTGTCTGATGTGGTGATTATGGAATGTATCATTTGAAATAAAAACATTCTTTGTCTGAAATCCTAACAATTTCTCAATCCTTCAGATGAAATCTTTCTAGACAGTGCATTGTAATGACACATATTTCTGGATTTATTAAATTTATTTTGTGTTCTCTTATGTCTTTCTTAGTTTGACCTATGTAGCACACGTTACATGTTTTATGATTTGTTTTGTTAACTATATTCATCAGACACAATATATACTTCATATTCTTTCCTTTGACTTCATTAACTTGACGTCTGAGTGTGCATACTAATTGTTAATGTTCTGACTTTAATATTTTAAGTAATTTAGGGAAGGTACATTGTGTATAATTTTTTTCCTTCTGTATCTTGCTATACTTCTAATCCATGTTCTAAATAATATTTTCTCTTATTAATGTTCCTATTAATAAATATGAGGGTAAAAGTGTATTTTTAGTAATATAATATTGTTTGAAAGTTCTATTACTTTGTCAGTTAAATTATATATTAATGGCTTCCTTTTGTGCTACCGCATTAGTAAATAAGTAATCTATACCTTCCCTGAATTTGCTTCCTTTCCATACCAATTTAATACTAGTCTATTTCCAAGTTTAATTATTTAAAAAAATTAATTTCTTTTCTGATGTGAATTTAATTTTCTATTATTGTATTGGCTTAGTTAAATGGATTAACACAAAACACATCCATATAATATTCATATAATTGAGTTTGAAAATATTTCTGCAAACATTCTTCTATCAAATCCTACATCACAAATTGTTAAAATACCAGGTTTAACGAACTACCACGGAACAACTCTCTACATGTGGATATATCTTGTTATTAAAAATAAAATGTGTTTAAAATAAAATCAATTGCTAATTCCATTTCACATTCTGCTCTAAAGCAGTGGTCTACTCATATTGGTTCTGATTTATCACTGATTTCATTTGCTCACATAGTTTGGTGAACATGCCAATAATGACACATCTAAAGAAAATAATTATGTAGAACTGACATCAAATCTTTGTTCTTGGCGTTAGCTGCTATCATGAATCAGCTCTCTCTATTTTTTAGTTTAATTTTTCTAATTATTTTATTTCTTCGAGTTTTTGTGATTCAATAGTTGTATTTAGATCCTAACTTTCATTGTAACGTAAAATTCTTTGTTTTGTGTGAGTGTCAAGTAAAAAAATACTAAAACCCTTTCCTAAGGTTTTTAAACCCAACGGACCGAATAAAATTTCATATTGTTTTCATTCAAACGTGTGGTAAAGTTTACGTAAGTACAAACGGAATCATAAATTTAACTTCTTGGTGCATTAAAATTAAATATTTTGGTGTATTTAGATTTTCTGGTGCGTATACTATTACCTCGATGTTGACGAGCCCTAAAGCCCCATTTAAAAAAAAATTACGTACTCTATTGTTGCACTGCTCAAGTTTCGTAGACGTAAATAGAATTATTCCAATATTTTACCATTTGTTTTTTTTTATCTCTATGTAGTTATTCATTACACTCTAACATAATATTGCCTTAGTTATTGTCGAATTAATTTATCTGCAGTTGTCGTCCTAAATTATTATTTCTGTCATTTTAGTTGTTGGTTTGTTTATTTACTTATTTAAACCCTGCCCTATTGTTGCACCCAAGTTTTCGTCGTCATAATTTCATAGAATTATTACATGATTTTACAATTCGTTTTTCTTGATTATTTCGTGTGAATATAGAGTTATTGTCGAATTAATAGTCTCCAGTGGTCGCCCTAAATATCATTTTTGTCGTCGGTTTGTTCGTGTATTTATTTCATATCTCATTTATAACTTCGGTAGCAATAAATATATTATTATACTAATATCCTACGTTCAGTGATAGTTGTCAGTTTTCGTGTATTCTCATTTGCTTTTGTCGTTAAGTGGCTAACTAACTCACAACAATGGACACTATCGCATTCCTCAAATCATTCAAAGTCGATTTTCAGAAGGCGTAAATTACTTGATACATTATATTGACGCACCGATCAGTGCGCTGGAAGAGGTCAATAAGAACACGATCGGCGGTGGGACTACAGTCAGGAATTCTCGACGTCCTTCCAACTGCTGTCACCCGGCTAGACCAACGACACACACACCACCCCAACTCTTCATTCAGAATAGGTTTAGTGTGTTAGATGACATGTCCCTGTTTCCTCCCTTACCTACTCGTGTCATCCCCTCCCGTCCAGTACCCAAATCTGTTCACAAAGCCGCCCAAAACTACGTAAAGTAGTGCTACCGAGAGATGAAGCCAACACTTCCACGCAGAAAGCAAACGTGTTCATATTAGCTGATTCGCACGGTCGTCAGATGTTCTCCGTTTTGCGTCGATTGCTTCCTAGCCAGTTGTCAGTCTCCGGTTTCTTTAAGCCAAACGCTCGTTTGGCTGAAGTTATTCGAGAACTGGACACCTACACGAAAAAACTCACAGAGCGGGACACAGTAATCATCATAGGTGGACAGAACGATATTAATTGGGTGGTCATTTCAACGCGTCTGAACATTACAAAAATAAAAATGGCCTCTCAGCACACAAACATATTACTCTCTAGCCTGCATCCACGCTTAAATGTTCCACAAATGAACCACAAAATTAACCTCTCAAACGTCACCTGACAGACACAAAAATCACATTTTTTGATTTGCAACCACACCTCACTGCCAAAGATTTTACCCAGAACGGTTTACATCTGAGACCGTCTGGGAAATATCACTTCGGTTCTCTCCTAGCTTCACATCTGACCTCACATAATCCACCTGCCCCTTTACCCACTCCTACACCTCCTGCTACTACCTCGTCACCCCCACCTCCCTCTGCTCCTACCTCATCAAATCTCCTCCTATCTCCACACCCATTTCTTCTCCTGTCCCTGTTCTTTCACCTACTACTTCCTCATCTATTCCTCCATCCACATCTGCCGCCCCCATACACCGTCACAACTTGCGCTCAGGAGTACGATGTGGTACTCGAAGGTGACAATCGCGTTCGTGTGCAGTGTGCGGGCTTGATCCAGAACTAGAAGCTGTACCAAATTCAAATTCCTCTCCACAATCTAACGTCGATTCCATTTCTCGTGAGTCACAAACTCTTTGCGAAAATAATGGGCTCTAATGACCGATGTTGACGAGCCCTAAAGCCCCACAAAAAAAAATCTTTCCGAAAATAAAATAATTATATTTCATCATGATGTCCAATCCCTTTCAAACAAATTGACAGGCATTGAAATTCTGGTACACGAAAATCCACTCTATTTGCTATGCCTCACAGAACATTGGCTTTCAACTAACATCAACGATACTGCTTTTTCTAATTATTATTTAGCAAGTTCTTAGTGTCGGCAAAATTTTAAAGGAAAAAATCCCCACGGAGGTACATGTATCTACGTTCGACATATTTTATCTTCTCCACTGTCAGGCTACGAGAACTTCTCCGTAGATAGTGTATTCGAATTTTCTGCAGTTAATCTAACCGACACCGCTATTTTGTGTATTTATAGACCTCCTCAATCAGATCTTGACATATTTTTTCGGAACTTCGGAATTGTTTTAAAACATCACACAAAAGTCTACTAAATTATCGTTATATGTGCTTATTTCAACATCGATTTCCTGAGTACATCCGACTGCTCATTCACCAATTAATCGATTCAAGAATCTTCTCGACTCCTTCAACCTTGTTACTACGATAAACGACCCCACTCGCCTCCGGTTCATCTCAAACATTGCTATATCAAATTATCGTCAACAATGGAATCTCGGAAATGTTTATCGCCGTATACAGCGATCACCTTGCTCAAGTATTGACTATCAATAATAAACTAAAACCACTTAAAATCTTTTACAAGTTTTCAAGAGAATGACACAAATCAATCCTTATTTATGAATTATTTGCGTGAAGAAACATGGAAAGATATTTACAATTGCCTAAACACCGACGACAAATTCAATGTATTTTTCTCAATATTCCTAAAACATTACAACTCTAGCTTTCCCATAAAACGCAAGTTAATTAACATAAAGAAATACAATAGATGGGTCACCCAAAGGGTAAGAATTTCTTCAAAAAACAAACGCCGTTCATATTATCATTCAAAACTCCATAACAAACCATCCGAATTCCATGATTATTTTCGTAAATATAAGACTATTCTTCGAAAAGTAGTCTATGCAGCTACAGTAATGGAACACGACAGGCATATACTAAAATCGAACAACCGGATGAAAGCCATGTGGAATATTGTTAACAATTACACGTCAACTTCTGAAAATCGCGAAGAAAATGTTTCTTTACTAAACGATGGCAAAATCGTAACAAATCCTCAGGACATCGCAAATTTGTTTAATTCTCACTTCTCAGAAGTTGGTAAAATAACGAACTCAATATATCCAAATCAATGTCCTCCAATTATATCCACCCACGTACCCAATTCTATGTTCACTTCCGAAACTAACGCCAGTGAAGACATGAGAATCATCAGCTCATTAAAAAACAAATTTTCAACGGGCATAGATGATATACCCGAGATTATTGTTAAATTTTCGTCCCACGCTATATTAAATGCACTCATAAATATTTTTAATAGTTCTTTATCGGAAGGGGTGTTTCCTAACATATTTAAGAGAGCTAAAGTGAAACCTTTGCACAAGAAAGGAAACAAACGTAATATTGGAAATTACCGACCAATCTCTCTACTTCCCACTTTCTCAAAAATCCTAGAAAAACTGTTCTATAAGCGTCTTCTAGATTTTTTATCAAAAAATAACATTCTCTCTGACGATCAACACGGTTTTAGATAAACTTTGCCACTACAAGCGCCATATTTTCTTTCATAAACGATGTTACCACATCTCTTGACCGTGGAGAAAATCCTCAGGGTGTTTTTCTTGACTTATCCAAAGCATTCGATTTTATCGACCACGGAATTCTCCTTTCCAAATTACATTCTTTAGGCATTCGTGGACTCCCACATCAATGGCTAACTTCTTATTTAAAAGATAGATATCAATAGAACGAAATATCCTACACTAAAAATAAAATACTTCAGCGTTGTCTTTCAGAAACAAAACCACTTACTTGCGGAGTACCCCAAGGTTCAATACTCTTTTTATTGTATGTGAACGACATATCATCCACATCAGATTGCAAAATAGTTCTTTTCGCTGATGACACTAATTTATTACGTAAACATGCCAACGCTCAAAAAGTTCTGTCTAACCTTTCAACTTGGTTGCAAGCAAATCGTCTCATTGTAAACACTAACAAAACAGTGTCTATGTCATTTCACAATAGTAGTACAAAATCTTCACCCCAGGTTTCTCTTTATTTAAACGGAACACAATTAAAAAGTTACGAATACAAAATTCTTAGGTCTCCATATTAAAGACAACCTCAAATGGAATTGTCACGTTCACAATATTAATTCCCAATTAAGCAAATTGAGTTATGCATTCCGAATATTTAGTTAACGTAGTTAGTCCCCGTATTTCCCGTTGCTTATGTTTTGTATATGTTTACTCTCATTTACATTACAGCATTACCTTCTGGGGTAATTCCGGTCAGAGTATTCAACCTTCAATTCTGAAATTGTTTAGATAATTTGTAAATCTCACCCCCGAAACTCTTGTAAACTTGTACTCAAGGAATTAAATATCTTAACACTTCCCTGCGTTTATATTTATGAAACGGTCATGTTTGTGAAGACTGAATTACTGAAGTGTCACCCTTGCTTCATACCAAACAGCCTCGTTCACGAACACAATACTCGCAATTGTAATAATAATAATCGACCTAGAGTGTCAACCACTGTTTGCCAGAAAGGATCATATCATTCGGGAATCGTTCTATATAATTCCCTGCCCAAGAAATTATGAAATTGAATCTCTTCAAATCCGCAGTTGAAAACTGCCTCCTGCACCAGTGCTTCTACAATGTAAAATAATTTATTGATTTTAATAAAAGTTAAACCCGTCTTGTACTTTATCATGCCATTGCTGTAGAACTTTTAAAATTACTTATAACAATTTCAAAAACTATTTTCTTGCATGATTGTGTTGTCTGTTGGCTCATATTAATTTAGTTTTATGTGTACTCAACTTTGGCACGGTTGTGTACATTAATTCTGTAGCCCAATCCTGGCTCGGGTTTTTCTCCGGTTTTCCTTCGGGTAGAGGTAGGTTTATTATACATATTCTCTAGGCATTTTCTAGGGGCGTGTTTATTGTTACAATAAATTGTGTATTTAGTGTTATTTCAATTCTTATGATTTTTAATCACTATACTCAGAATAATCTATAGTTCGATAATAATTTGTACATGTAAAATAAATTGTGTTAAATTACAAACATAACGACATTCTATTAGTATTATAACTCTCAGCTAACTTTTTATCTTATCTAGGAATTTTTGCTGAATTTTTTAATCCTCATCTGCCGTAGGGCCCTTGATCGGAATTGATGGGATGGTCCCTTGCTTGCTTCCGGAGAGTAAATTAGTTTATATGTCTCCACGTGGTCATACGCAGTTTGTACTGCTTTTTTGACAAATTTATTTATTATTTATTTACTTACTAATAAAAACTGAACTGATATGAATACCACGTTTTCTACTTCTGTGGATAGGTACGCATTGTCTGCTAAATATCTTGAATAGAGATAGGGAACCTTAAAAGCTTAGTGTTGACCTGTTTGTTCTCCTAATTTTACATTTTCCCTTCCATAGTAAATTTCTGTTGTGACCGATCACGCACATTTTAATTCCTTAATTATTAACTCTTGACGGATAACAGGAACGGACGTGTATTTTTTTCTACAACTTATATTTTCACGGACACACTTGAGAACAGCATAACTTGGATACATATTAATAATGTAAAAAAAGTGCGACTTCATCTGTCTGATGCCGCTAGAAGATACTATATTTCTCCCACGCTTATTTCCCGAAACGTAGTCGCATTTGGAATGTCCTTGGATAACATTTAACATTTGATAATCGAACAACTAATTTTATTCCCTAACATAGTCGCGGAGATACCCTGGTTCCCGGCGTACTCGGCTGGATTGGCGTATTGTTCTTCGTGGAGTTCTCATTTGGTCTCTCCCTGGTACTGGAGGTTCGATGATTTCTTATTGCTGGTTGTCACCTTGTTCATTATTTGGAATTATTACAAAAGGTTTGTTCCAGCAGCAAATTCCGAACAGTTCGGAATGGTTCGGAATTCACTCGGGATTTCCTCAGTGCGCATGCGCGGAATTCAGGACGGTTCCGAACCGTTCGGGATTGTTTGCTGCTGGTACGCCTTTTTCGCGCCACAGTTTAAAGTTCGTCCGTTAGATGTCGCATGAACTTGACAGCAGGTCCATCTCGCGAGGAAAAATAAAACGATGATTAAACGGCAACAGCCCTTTTTGTTTTCAAGTTATGCGAATAAAAACACAAAAAATATTTTAAATTTGTATTATGTATATTTAAGAGTATTTAAAAGAGATCTTGAGCAACAATTTTTTGTGTCTGTATCAATATATGTTGTGGAAAAATTATTTCTTTTTTTTTAAACCTATTTTTAATATTTAGTATTTTTATAAAATGTTTGTAATGACGTGGTAATTCCCAACATAATTTTCTATTTTGATGTGTGCAACAGCTAACAATGCGCCCAGTCGACGGTTAACTCTCAATCGGGTTAGTGGAATGAAATGAAATTGGAAGGTAGTGTTGGGTCGGATCCGACTTCTGTATAATGAAGTTTCCGATCAAAATAGGTTAACAATGTCATTTTATAACAACATTTATTAATGATATAGTGCACATTAGAAAAAAACTTTTGAAGAAAATGACAAACATTTTCAAGTTTTGATGAAAAATGTGAACATTTAGCAGTTCCAAAATGACATACATCTAGTAAAATTAGTACAAGTAAAAATAACCGTATTTAAAAATAAAATAAAAATTAACAATTTGCCTGTTAATAATGGTGCATTGTGATTTTATGTCACTTGATAACACACGGAAGGCCAATGTGCGGTTGAGTGTATCTTTTTTTTTTTTGTGGGGCTTTAGGGCTCGTCAACATCGAGGTCATTAGAGCCCAGGTTGAGTGTATCACCGCCAGGCACCCGAATCTAGAGTATTGTATCAAGAGAAAATCACAATGTACCATGATTAATAAGCTAATTGTTAATTTTTATCTTATTTTTAAATACGGTTTATTTAATGGCCGATGGAAATTTTTTGCGATTATCCAATCTTGAAATTGCAAGTTTCATAAAAAATACAAGATTTTTAAAATCCAAGATAAAATTATAAAACTAATACATTTCATAAATAACTATCCCAGAAACTTCGAGTAAATTTGCAATGTCCTAGGCATAACAGTTTTAATATAAATTGTCAAAGCTGACTCATCCCTTAAGAATGATATAAAATAGTGTTTTTTACCTTCCCAACACAATTCAAAATACTCAGACACACGCACATACTTATATTTACTAACTTTAATATTATGTATATTTTCATACTTAGAGTTTAAATTACCTTCTTTAAGAAAGAATGGATGGTAAGTCAAACTTCATGTTTGACTAACTTTCCATTCTTTCTTTAATCTACCAGTAACCAAATAAAAATAAAAAGTGATGAGGAAAGTAAAATATAACAGATGGCGAACAACGAAAAGTATTAAATCACAAATAGAAATTAATCAACGAAATGAACTGAATCGAATGACAGTAGAAATAAAAAATATCAGAATTAAATAAATACAAATGTAATAAAAATGAAATATACAGAAAATTTATTAAAAACACAGCTAGGTCTTCATAAACCACGAGATTTCAGTCACTGATCGGAAAGAATAAACAGGACATTTTGCAGGGTCAAAATGTAACAGAAGAGATTCAAAATAGTCCGAAAACCAAAGAAAATAATTCAATTAAACAAGCAGGTTAAAAATACAACAGGAGGGGTTGAAAATGGTCCAAAAATCGAAAGAATAATCTGATTAATATCGCAAGGTCGAACAAAACAGGTAGCACAAAAGAAGTTTACACGGCGATGCCAAATAATCGAGTGATACTCGCTTCCTTCCCGCTTATTTCCCTCAACACCTACGAACCACGCGGGTGACCGACCGTAACCACACTTCCGAACTTAAAATCCCTACAGAAATCCAGAACTCTCAGAACGGTTCGGAATTCCTTGCTGGTGACTGCTGGAACAGCGAATTGGGACAAAATGTTTGGAATTGTCACTGCTGGAACAGCGCACAACTGGGATTTCGCTTCTGCGCAAGCGCGGGACAGTTCAGAACCGTTCGGAACTATCCGGAATTGCTGCTGGAACAAACCTAAAATCTTCCAATCCTGGTGGTGTCGGTGGTCTCTCTTGAGTGGTTTCTGGTACAATTCTGTCGAAAGTATCAATCTGCGGTGCGATACTGGTTGAACATGGTTGGTTAATGTGACGTTTGAATACGTATCCGTAATCTAGCCTAATGAAGTAGACCACAGATTATAGACTGTAATCTAATATAATCTGTGGCGTAGACGTCCGAATTTCTTGATGATGGTTCCCAGCTTTTTTGTTTGTTGTTCGAATCGGTTCGAATAGTAACGTGACTATACTCGATCTCCCACGCTTAATTGACGCGCTTGTCGTGTAGAATTGTTGAACTCGAACTTGATCGGCTTGAAAGCGTCGAATTGAATACGAATTTGTCGATGTAGATACTGTTCTGCTGGAGATTTCCCATAGCTTAATGGCGTTGCTCAATACCTGAAAAGTATTTCTAGAATTTTCTTCTGCGTCGGAATTTGATCGTCGATCATGGCTGTTAGTCTCCGCTTCAATGTTTGAATATTTCTTTCTGCTAGACCGTTTATAGCCGGATGACCTGGAGCTATAAGTTTTTGAAAAATCCCTGCTTCCTTAGAGAATATTTGAAATTCATCACTGCTGAATATTGTTGCATTGTCTGACACTATAACATCTGCAAAACCGTGACGTGAAAAAATATTCAGGAGTGATTCGATTGTTGAAAACGATGTTGGAGCTGCTGGATTTATTGCGATTTCTGCCTATTTTAATTTTGCGTCAATTAAAACAAGGAAATAATATCCTTGAAATGGCCCCGCGTAGTCGATGAGAACCTGTAGCCAGTTGTTGTCTGGTTCTTCCCATGGATGTAGTGGTACTTTTGAAGGGTTATTTTTGGTATGAGCACATGCAGCGTATCCTCGAACCAGTCTTTCGATATATTTATCAATTGATTTCCAATAAACTAGTTGCTTCATTGTTGTGATACCAATATGTGTTCGATGAAGTTCTTGTAATACTGAAGGTTGAAGTGTTGATGGAATGACCACACGCTGACCCCTGAAAATATTATTATTGTCGACAGTGAATTCGGGTTGCGTCGTAGCATCTTCTTGAAGATCTTTGATAATTTTTGATAGTGTTCCATCTTTCTTTGTATCTTCTTGAATTTATTCGTAAGTAATCGTTTGAAGTTGATATCTGGCTAATTGATTCTTCACAAAGGACATGTACTTTCTTGTTGATTGTGTCTGATGTCATCCCTTGTATATTAGAATTGATAGGTGGACTTAATAAACAATCGACATTCGTGTTTTCAGATCCTTATTTGAAAACAAAAAGTAACTTAGTTTATTGCCCCCCACGTGGTCATAAGTAGTTTGCAACTGCTTTTTTGAAAATGAAGTTTAGTGTAACGACCTCGTAGTTGAATCCGGATAGAGAAGGTGCATACCGTAATAGTCTTGCTAACGTCATTCGGGGGAGCTTCTCATCTTGATGGAAAATTCTAGCAAGTCGTTGATTGTCTGTGATTAATTTGAATGGTTTCGAAAAAAGATATTGAAAATAATGATCGACTGAGAAAACGAGTGCTAAAGCTTCTCTGTCAAGTTGGGAGTAATTCTTTTCTGCTTGCGTTAGTCATTTAGACGCAAAGGCAATTGGATGTTCTACTCCGTTGATTACATATGACAATATTCCTGCAAGTTGAACTGGCAGCTCAGGATTGAAAGGTATAAGAAGTGAATTCGATCACTTGCGATTTCTTGTTTGAGTTTGACGAAAGTTTCTTCCTGCTTACTCGTCCAGTTAAATCTTGAAACTTTCAGTAGTAGTTTCCGTAATGGGGCGGTAATGTTCGATACGTCTGGTATAAATCTTGAATAATATGTTACCGTCCACAAAAGTCTTTTTACTTCTTTTACAGATCTAGGCCTTGGCAACTTCGTAATTGCTGCAACTTTACCTGGTGATTTTAAAATTTTGTTGAATTTTATTACATGCCCTAGAAATTCGATTCGTTCTTGAAAAAGTGAACATTTTCGTCGATTAAGATGTAAGTTGATGTAAGCAGTACTCTAGATTGTCTTAACATTCTTCTCTAGTTCTGCAGTGAACAACGATGTCGTCTCGGTTTTTTGAACTTCTCTTAAGATCTATAATAAAATAAAATTCTGCTGGTGCTGTTTTCATTCTAAATGATAATCTGTTCATCTGGTACGTTCCTCGATGAGTAGAAATTGTGTGAATGACACTTGATTCTTCATCCACAGGTATGAGTAAGTACTCTTTGTAGAGATCAAGTCGACAAAAATAGCGGGAATTACGAAGACTGTTGAATATTTCTTCGATCATCCGTATTGGGTAGTGTGCATTTGTTAAGCGTTTGTTTACGCCGACTTTATAATCGACACAAAATCGAACGCCTCCATCTTCTTTCGGAATGATGACTAACGGTG
This sequence comes from Laupala kohalensis, assembly GCA_002313205.1. Taxonomy (NCBI): domain Eukaryota; kingdom Metazoa; phylum Arthropoda; class Insecta; order Orthoptera; family Trigonidiidae; genus Laupala; species Laupala kohalensis. The sequence continues at coordinate 124,467 of NNCF01126229.1, read as the reverse complement.
AGTCCCAGTCACTGGTTTCTATGCTTGATATAATTCCCGCTTCTTTTAGAGAATTAAGCTTTTTTCAACTCGGTCGTAGAGTGCATTGGGGACTTCTCGTTCACGGTGAAAAATAGGAGTTGCTTTTCCTCTCAATTTCAGTGATACTTTGAAATCTTTAACACATCCTATTTTCTCTTCGAATATATCTGGAAATCTGGTAGCTAATTCTTTGATCTCGCCACCTTCATTGATAGAGTTTATAACTGGAGTGGTGAGACTTGGATCTTTTTCATTTAAGTCAATTTAAATTTTCGAATCCATGTTCGATCTAGCAAAGCAGTGTATTCTTCTGGTGCAATATACAATTCATCTTTGATTGCCTTGCCGTTGTATTGAGCATGAACATGAATTTTCCCATCTGGAACAAAAGTATTTTGAGTATATGATCGAAAAGCTAATGTAGTCGGCATTAAAGGTGCATCGAAGTTTAATTTTATGAATTGATATTTTAGGAAAAACGTGTATGTTGAGCCGGAGTCAACTTCAAATTTTACCTTTTCCTTCAACGTAAATAAGCGAAAAATCGTTCGTTAACTTCTGTAGATTGATTGTAATAAATGTTGATTATTTGGGACACGCCGTATTCTTTGAGGCACTTTACATCTTGAATTTGATTTGTTTGATTTGTTTCTTTTCTTAAATCATCGAATACAAACGTTTTCGACATGACCTCGTTTCTTGCCCTCAGTACATCTTAATTTGGATTGATCGCTTCTACAAGATCTTGATGTGTGGTTATCTTTTCCACGACTGAAACACAGACCATCAATGTTTAAATCACTGTATTTGATTTTCGATGTTGATGAATTATTATTATATCGTTGATTCATTTGATGAGTATTCTTTTTGCTATTTATTTTTTCTTCTGTTGAATTTTCTTATGATCATTTGACATTTAATTTAATTCTGTTGATTGATTGGATATTGTTTTTGAGATATTTCTTTTGAATCGATTTTTGAGGTTTCAAGAGCAATGGCATTTCATACAATATCGTTGATATTTGAAATTTCAGATTGATTGTTCTCATTCTGTTATCTCTAACGGATTTTTTTATAAAGACTCACTAGGCTCTTGCCTAGGGGCGGCATCTATTGAAATCATTATTCGTGAACCCCACAGGTGCCTTACATCTCGTAAGTACGTGTTTGGCAAACATGGGGACCCGAGCTAAGTCTGGCATTACTTCCACTTACTTGTGCAAGGCTCCCTGCCTTGCGGAGTGGGCGAGTCGCAGGGTAAATACCACGCCTCAGGATCTTTGAAGCGGCCGAGGGTTCACAGCCCTCCCACTTCAGAAATCAGTAAAGAAAAGTTACAGAGCATTCCTTATGAGAATGTTTTTTAATTATGTCACGAATCAACGGAACCTTCGAAAAGATATCACCGTTGTATATATTTAAAGGCCTAGAAGGTCCCGCTTGTACGTTAAAAAGTATTAAAAGATTAAGAAATGGAACGATGCTGCTTGAGACAAAAACAAGCAAGCAGGCGTTGAAACTACTTGATTGTAGTATGCTTGGCGAGTTCCCTGTGAAGTGCGAACTCCATGCTGCACTTAATCGCAGCAAGGGGATCGTAAGTTGCAGGGACATAATGGAAATTGCAACTTACGAACTTGTTGCAGAAAGGGTTACCATGTAGTTGAAGTGAGTCAAATCATGAGGAAGAAATCATAAATGGTGTTCCGGAGAAGACCAGTTCCTTCATCGTGACATTTGACTGTCCTAAGCTACCGAAGATCTGAAGGCTGGATGGCTGAACCTGTCGGTCCGTCCCTTTATTCCGGATCCTCTGCGCTGTTTCAAGTGTCAGAGGTTTGGACACACGACAACATCGTGTAACGGACGTGATACCTGTGGAAAGTGCGGAAAGGAGGCACACGAACCCGGCGTCTCATGCCCAGGGCCTGCAAAGTGCATTAATTGCACAGGCAGCCACCCGGTATGGAGCAGGGAGTGTGTCGCCTTTCTCGAAGAAAAGAAAGTGCAGGAAATTAAAACTACGGAGAAGATTCCGTAAGGTGAAGCGCGGAAGAAATACAGGGCTTTACACCCTGTATTTTCTACCAGTTACTCCATCGCAGCCAAGACTCCTGTAATAAAGAAGAGCGTAACCGTTCAAGCCGATTTCACTGACGTGTCTACGACAACGTCGTGCAAATGTGGAAAGAAAGATCCTTCAGTCATTCCTGTTAAGTCAAAACCACCACCAACAGCACGTCCATGTAATACAAAAAAACTATCAAGTAGTACAAAACTTACCACCGTAACCACAAAGCCACAGACAACTACAAAACACGGTTCTACGACTAAACCCGTGAACCTTGTTGAATTTTTAAAAACATCAAAAACAACACCTTCCAAAAAATCGCAGAGACGTAAAAAGACGTCTCTGTACTTTCTTCCTCCGAGTCAAAATGTGTATTGTCCGACGGTGACGCGGCAAACGAACCTGACCCCGGAAGCTCCAAACAGTAATGGCTTCCATAGTTCAGTGGAACCTTAATAGCTATAGAAATCAACGTGAAGAGTTACAACTCTTAGCGCATCGTAATCCGATATGTATCTGCCTACAAGAGACACACCTTTCACCAGAACACTCACCATCTCTGCGAGGATACAGCAGCTTCAGATATGACGACACCAAGGAAGATCGAGCAAGAGGAGGAGTTGCCGTGTTTGTTAGAAACACTATCCTCTGCTCATATGTTCACCTACAAACCCACATCCTGGCTATAGCAGTCAAAATTCACAGTGTACCATCTATGACCATGTGTTCTATATATCTTCCTCCGACACGAGATTTTTCGGAGAAATCCCTTACAGATTTAATTCATCAGCTCCCTCGACCATTCTTCCTCCTTGGAAATTTCAACGCCCACAGTGTACTGTGGGGCTCGTCGAGCGATTGCCCCATGGGCCGACTGCTGAATTGTCTCTTTGAGGGAGAAGATTTATGCTTAATGAACACCGGGGAGATGACCCACTTCGCATTTGGCAGGGGGTCATGGACTGCTATAGACCTATCAGTTTGCTGTCCTGAAGTTGTTGATATCTTTATTTGGAACTTTAATTGGGACTCTGCATGGTAGCGACCATCATCCTATCTGGTTGTCCTTGCAGGAACGTGATTATTCCAGAATTCAAGCCACAGAAATATATTCTCAGTATTGCTAAATGGACACAGTACCGTTCCCTGTCTGTCTTCAGAGAAACGGGTAGTGACCAACAGAGGTTCGACCATCTGACCCAGGTGATTCATAACGCCGCTGATGAATCCATTCGGAAATCATATGTTTCCGCGTAGACCTCATGTCCCCAGGTGGAACGACGCATGTCGGTTCGCCATTCGTGCAAGGCGAAGAGCGTTGCGGAGATTTAAGGCTAGTCCATCTCCGGAAAACCTCGCCGCATATCGGATTGCTAGAGCAAAAGCGCGCAGAACTATCAAAGAATCCAGATCCACCTCCTGGAAAGAGTTTCTAAGCACTATTAAGAGAACAACATCATCCACTAAAGAATGGGAGTCAATCCGAAAGATATCTGGAAGGTATTCTCGAGTCCCAATATCTGGACTCAATTATCAGGGTCGGGTTCTCACCAACAACAGAGATATGCCAACAGTGATAGCTGAATACTTTGCTGACCTAACATCCACAGCAAACTGTGATCCTGAATTCGCGAGAAAAAGAGAAGTAGCAGAGAGCACATTCTTTGACTTTCGTTCCACTAACTGGGAACCTTACAACTCTTCCTTCTCTATGTGGGATCTTGAGTCAGCTCTAGAAACAGTCCACAATATTTCTCATGGCCCTGATTCATTTCATTATGAAATGCTGAGACAACTCAGTCACGAGTCGAAAGAATACCTTCTGGATATCTTTATTCTTTCATGGTCCGAGGGAGTATTCCCTAATTCGTGGAAGGAATCAACGCTTATCCCTTTATTAAAACCAGGTAAGGTCAAAACGAACATTAGTAGTTATCGAAGCATTGCCTTGACGAGTTGTATTGGTAAAACTCTGGAGAGAATTATCAACCGACGTCTCGTCTGGTATCTTGAACGGCATGACTTGCTGAGTCGATCTCAGTGTGGTTTCCGGAAGTTCCATTCCACCCTGGCCAACTTCTCCTGGAATCAGCAATTCAAGATGCTTTCGTCCGAAGACAACATATTATCGGAATATTCTTTGACATCGAGAAGGCTTATGATACTACTTGGCGTCATGGCATTTTAAAACAACTCTATGCATGGGGTTTTAGAGGAGATCTTCCTCTGATGTTACAGTCCTTTTTGGATCAACGTTCCTTCCGATACGGAATTGGAAGAGACACCTCAGATCTCCTTCAAGAGAACGGTGTTGCTCAGGGCTCAGTCTTGAGTGTCACCTTATTTGCAGTTGCCATAAACAGCATAACGTCTTCTGTAAAGATTCCTGTTTTACACTCTCTTTTTTGTCGACGACCTTGCTATCTTTTGTTCATCATAGTGTCACAGGTGCGGAGTGACAAATCCAACTCGTCCTCAATAGATTATACCATTGGTCAAAGACTGGCTTTCGTTTCTCTGCTGAAAAAACACGCTGTGTTCTTTTTAGTAGGAGACTAAGCCTTCTGACAGAACCTCACCTCGCCCTGGGGAACAACGTTCTAAAATTCTAACAGTCGGTAAAATTCTTAGGTCTAATATTTGACCAGAGACTGAATTGGATTGAACATCTGACAGACCTAAGAGCAAGAACATTAAAGTCTCTGAATTTATTGTAGTGCCTGAGTAGCAGGAAATGGGGCGCTGATCGCTACTCCTTGCACCAGTTTTATCGAGCATTCATAAGATCTCGGCTCGATTGTGGCTGCGTTGTATATAGCTCTGCTCGTGCAAGCTATTTGAAGAAGTTGGATAATGTCCGCCATGCAGGAATTCGACTAGTTACGGGAGCATACCGCACTAGTCCCATTCCGAGTTTGTATGCCGAGAGTGGCGAACCATCTCTTTACCTCCAGCGGCAACTCCTCATGCTTCGACACTTTTGCCACGTGCTAACTTTACCCGACAATCTGGTGCACAACACGGTGTTTCGTCCTTCCTCTTCTTCTATCGGTTTCTACAACAGTCTGAGAGCAACCAAACCTTTTGGATATCGCTCCAAACAAATTTTGGAAACCTTAAATATACGCACACCTAATGTCTTATATCAAGGTTTTAGTAAGTCTCCCCCTTGGGCTTTGCACAAGCCGAAGATTATTTTCGATCTTCTGCATCATGACAAGAAGAACACCCCGACTCCGATGTTGAGGGTATACTTTCACCTAATTTTCGACAAACACCGGGTCTGTATCCCTGTGTTTACCGACGGGTGGAAGCAAGCTGATGGTGTCGGCTGCTGCGTGGTGTTTCCCCGTGAGACCTATGGCTACCGTCTAGGCGACCTATTGTTTACACCGCTTAGTGCTACGCCACATTAAGAGCATTGCGATCTACAAAGTGCTCCCGCGGATCACATTTCCTGATTTGTTCTGATTCGAAAGTGCCCTTCAAGCAATCCAGAATATGTATCCGGCTGATAAGTTGATCCAGAACATCCAGGAAGTGCTTCTCTCACTCCAAAGTGATGGAAAGAACATAATGTTTTGCTGGATTCTCGGGCACGTGGGTATCAGAGGAAATGAGGAAGCAGACGTTTCCGCAAAGTCGACATAATTTAAGACCCGCGTTGATTTCTCCACGATTCCAAAACGAGATCTTATAAATTCCATCATGTTGAGGATTCTGAGTGAATGGAACAGCGAGTGGTTAGCTGTTGAAAGGAATAAGCTCCGATTTATCAAATCTTCTGTTAAGTCATGGAGCAGTTCTTGTAGGCCAGCCCGGCGCGACAATGTCTTGCTAACCCGCCTGCGCATAGGACATTGTCCTCTCACTCATAGGTATCTCTTACTACTTGATGATGAACCCGTTTGTGAGGAGTGTTGCTGTTCTCTGACAGTGCGTCTCCTACTAACTGATTGCAGAAGATACTCAAGTTTACGGAGACAAATTGGTCTGGCTGCAGATTACCAACAATTCTCGGAAATGAAACGGTTAATGTTAATAAACTATTGAATTTTATGAGTAGATCGGGGCTCCTCCCACAAGTTCTCGGGAGGGTTTAAGAATTTGCATTCCTTTTTCATCTTTACTGTCTTCTTTCTTTTCATCGTTCGTTTCTGTAGTTGGAAGGTATAATCTTTAGAAATTGTTATCCTTTTTTGTGATATATCGTATTGGTATTGTTTTCTTTTCTTTCATCTTTGTATTTGGATATTTGTGTAATTCAGGATGGTTTTTTAGTGGGTATGGTGGAGATATTCGGCGAGTCCCACACACGGGGAAGAGTCATTACGGCTCTTCTCTATGGTGCGAAACTGCATTTTTCCCTACATGCATAGGCTCTAATGACCTTGATGTTGACGCGCCCTAAAGCCCCACCAACAAAAATATAAGGCTCCTTCCTTTGTCATTCCTGACCTTCCTTGGTCACCTCTTGTTCTTTTCGATCCCGATGCTACAGTATCTTTCATTTTCCTCTTTCTTCTTTTTTAAATTTTATTTTTATTTTTGTAATGATGTGTGTAATGTTTTGAGATGTGTTGATATGTCAGTTTTGAGTTGTAATTCAGCAGGTTTTTAGTGGGTATGGTTGAGTCATTCAACGAGTCTCTCACGCGGGGAGATTCATGTTGGCTCTCCTTAGTACGTAACTGCATTTTCCCTACCTGTACAGAATTTAATGGCTCTAATGACCTAGATGTCGACGAGACGTAAAGCCCCACAAAAAAAATTATTCGCGAATTAAGTGTTATTTAATAGTTACGATTGATCAACTGATACATTCCCGTTTATTTACCATTGAAATGTTCCACCTTTCGGTACACTGCCATCTATCATAGATCAAATAATTTCTCAGATCGAACCTTTATTGGGCCGATATCAGTAGTATTCTATCACCTACTTAAAAAATTCTACTCGCTTAGCAGTGTAAGTATCATTTACACGTGAGAGGGTAGGAATCGGATGGGACGTGAGTCCGAACCACGGATCGCTGACTGTTATCAACAATAGAACATAGTATACACAATCAAAGATTAAACACAGATTTAATATATCAGGTTGGAATCATGAAACCAACAAAGATACAGGTGCCATGCAGTCTATATTACAACTTCACTAAGCGCAACACTTTAGGAAGCGAATACAATTTACTAATACACCCACCGCTGTTACACAAGTAATCTACGTTACAAACATTTCATAAGAGATAAGACTACAGGAATGACCATCACTCGTTGCCATCACCAATCAAAAGCTGTTAATACATTTACTGAACAATCAAGAAAGTGATTCTAAAATATTATAAAAATAGGAAAGAAAATATAACTGTGTCTGTGCCTGATGGGAACATGGAATAATAAATACACGAGATGCACTGAAGGTACGTGTCGCGGAGTGTCGAGCCATCTCGACACTGCCTGTTCCTTCAACCGGCTCTTCGCTCGTCGCAAGAGATCTTTGTTCATTTGAATCTGTTTACACCGCTTAGTGCTACGCCACATTAAGAGGGGTGCCAATCCCTTCAAGTATTTTTAAGACGGTGTAGGAACAGCAGTCACTTCTACATGCTTAATGAATTCAGAGAACGCATGTCAAAATCCGGCGTGTCGCGTATGTTGTGAACAAACGATACCGTCACCAAGATTGATACGCTGTTGATTTTCAATACATGCCAGTACGCTACCTGACTCACCTCGTGTCAATGCGCTACCGCTCTCAGCTCATGTCAGTACGCTACAAGACTCTATACATGCCAGCACGCTACCTGACTCACCTCGTGTCAGTGCGCTACTGCTCTCAGCTCATGTCAGTGCGCTACCAGACTCAGCTAGTATCAGTGTGCACTCAACTAGCGTCAGTGTAATGTCACGTCTCCGCTCTCAGCTCATAGTGATCAAGACTTCGCTACCAACGCTGAATCTGAGTTAACACTTCTAACAAACAGCATTTCTCTTCAAGGAAGATCACGGACTTTACCAATTCGCGTGCCCCTGCTGTCATTGGGCATGAACTATTTCTACTGACCTTTGTCATACTACAGAAATAAACTAGTCCTGTTCACATCTTAAAACTTCACAACCTTTTAGTAATATTTATTTGTGGAATGGGGGATATTCATTCTCCTCTTATCACTCCCCCCACCAAAAAATATTACAACGGCATGGGGATGGTGACACTATTGCTGGTTTTTATTGGTTGGTCAAATCTGACAACTCGGGGTCTCTCGCCTCGAGGGAACGCTTGGTGTTTGGCTGTGCACATGTGCAGGCCGCATGACCAGTCAAGATTATTTGTTTGACTGAAGTCGGAGCAGCGAAATAAAGGAATGGAAAAGAAATTTTCCATTGCTGTTCAAGCAGTACCGTAACACAACAATACTTTCCGAATGGTTTATAGTTTAATAATAACATATACTTGTGAAATGACTTTTTTGTGTTTTATTAAATATAATATTAGTTGTATTACGTTAATACTGTAAAATGTGCCGAACTATTTTTCTTGTTAGGAGTATGTTGAAATGTGAAGTCCACCTCTGCCCTAGGGCCCTTGATCAGAATTGATGAGATGGTCGCTTGATATATTCCTTTTCTTCTTAATCTTTTCCTCTTCTACCGTCTGGTGTCGAGGATTGGTAAAGAGCTCGCCATTCCTTCCTGTTTAAGGATTTCTTCTTGGTTTCCTCCCACGTTATATTTTTCTCGACTAGTTGTTCCCTTACCGAATCATCCCATGTCTTTCGAGGTCTTCCTCTTTTTCTATTTCCAATTCTTCCCAATCTTGCTTCCCATACCTGTTTTGGTATTCTGTCATTGTTCATCCTGTTTAGGTGTCCAAACCATCTTAACTGAGCTTGTTCCAGCTTGTTTTGAAGAGGTTGAACTTTTAAGGTCTTTCTAATGGTATGGTTTCTGACTTAGTCTCGCCTCGTCTTTCCTACTACATTCCTTAAATACTTCATTTCTGCTGTCTGTATTTTCTTCTAGTAACTATCAAGGATTCGCTTCCATATAAGAGTGTCGGGATGTACGTTGAGTTGTATACTGCCATTTTTGTCTTCTGGTTTATTTCTTTGTTTCTTAAGAATCCTCTGTTTATAGAAGAGTAGAGCTTACTTGTATTGAGCAGTCTGGTATTCAGTTCTTCTCCAATCCTTCCGTCGTGTTTAATCGTCACTCCAAGATATTTAAATTTGTCCACCTGTTCTAGTTTCTTGCCCATGATTTCCATTTTACATTCCTTTTTCTCTCTTCCTATTACCATTATTTTAGTCTTTCCTTGATTTATCGACATATTTCTCTTCTCCAGTTCTGATTTCAATAATTCCAAATTTCTTTGTAAGTTTGCTTGTATCCTAGCAAATAATAATGTCATCTGCATACATCAACTCGCATACATTTATACTTTTAATTTTCCAATTTCCAACTTGTTATTTCCTCTATTTGGGCTTTACTTCCTTTATTATATCGTCCATTAGTATTATAAATAAATACGGGGAGAGGATATCTCCTTGTCTTACTCCGGCTGTGCCGTTAAACTCTTCGGATATATTATTTCCAGTCCTAACATAGCATTTACTTAGGTTGTAGAAGCTTTGTATGGCTCTTATCAAATCTCGGTTAACTTAGTTCTTCTTCAATATTCTCCATAACTCTTGCCATTGGACTCTATCAAACGCTTTCTCTAGGTCCATAAAGCACAAGTATCTCTCTCTATCATATGCTACTGTCTTTTCTATTACTTGTCTCAACGTGAATATGTGATCCTGAACACTTCTTCCTGGTCTAAACCTACTTTGTGTTTCTTCCAGTGTGTTTATTATTTCTTCTTTCAATCTCATTTCCAATATTCTTGACTATAGCTTAACTGGTACACTGAGGAGCGAGATACCCCTGCGATTCTTGCACTCTCTATTATCTCCCTTCTTAAAAATAGGTATAATAATAGCAATTTCCCAGTCCTTTACAATCTTCTTTCTTTCCCATGCTAACTGAATGATCTTCAGTAGTATTTCTTCAGCTCTCTTCCCCATATATTTAATCATTTCCGGTGCTATTCCATCTTGTCCTGCTGCTTTGCCCAATTTCATTTTCTTTATAGCCTTCTCAAGTTCTTCCATTGTAATTTCTTTCGTGTTCATTCCTTGTAGAACTTCTAATTGATCTTGTATTTCTATGTTATTTCCAGATTGTTCATTGGTTTCTAGTAGTCCGCTTAAGTACTTCCTCCATCTTTCCATTATTTTCTTTAGTTAAGTCACCAGGTTCTTTTTTTCATCATAAATATATTTTAGAGGGCAGTCTTTTTATTTTCTCATACACTTCAGAACTTTGTAAAAGAGCTTTTGGTTATCTCTATGATCTTCTTTCATCTATTCTCCAAATTTTTCCCACATTTCTTTCTTTGCCGCTTGGATTACTTTCTTTACTTTCTCTCTTTCTTTCCTGTACTCCGCAAATGCTTCTAATGTACCTAAATCTAGGTATTTCTTCCAAACCTTCTTTTTTCCATTCACATTTATTCCGAGTCCACCAATGTGTTACTTTCTTTCCCTTTCTCTTTTTAAATGTGCCACAGACATCCGCTGCTACATCTAATAAGGTATTTTTCCATTTTGTCGATACCTTTTCGAGATCTGGTTCTTGGGGTGAGCTTTCTTCAACCTCCTCCTCCTCTTTGAACTTCTCTTCCACCCTTTCCGTGAATTTTCTTTGGTTTCTTTCTCTCTTAATTTATACACTTTGATCCTTTCCTCCCCCTCAGTCTTTCCTTGTTTTCTCATTGTTGTCCTTTTTACTGTCCGCATATTGCTTTTTGTGGTCATACCTTTTTCTGCAATTACAAACCTTTGGTCACTGTTCAGATCTGGACCTCTTTTCACTCTTGCGTCTGTAATATATTATCTCATTTCTTTTTTAACAACTATGTAGTCTATGATAGACTTTTCTTTCTTTTTTGGTTCCTCTCTGGTGAATTTGTGATAATCTTTGTGTATAAACATAGTATTTACTATAACTAAATCATTCATTGCACATAGGTCCAACAATCTTTTCCCGCTGTCGTTTAAGGTTTCTTCTCCTGCTCTTCCTATCACTCCATCCCACATTCCTCTGTATTGTTTCCAACTCTTGCATTCATATCTCCTAAGATAATGATTTCCCGGTCTACCTCCTCAATGGTTCTTTGTAATTGTTCATAAAACTGTGTTTTATGTTCCGCTGTATCCTCATCATTTGGAGTGTACACTATCATCACTGTCCAGTTTTCTTCCTCCTCATCTATATCTACCGTCATAATTCTTTCACTAATGAATTTCCATCCCTTAAGGTTTCCTTCATTATCTCTGTGTAATATCAATGCTCTTTCCTTTTGCTCTTTCAGTTCTAGACACCCCACTGGCTAGCTTCCGGAGAATAAATTAGTTAATTTTTTTCTCCACGTGGTCATACACAGTATGTAACTGCTTTTTTACAATAAAATTTATTTATTACTATTCCAATTCCTCACAGAAGCCTATAAAGGATCTACTATTTGGTTTGCTTTCCTGCACGTTATTAAGGTCTTCTCGTGTTTATTTACATTTTTTAATGAAACCCTTGCAAGCAAGGCTATTCTGATATCAAAACGGGACAATCAAGTCAGTATTAAAACATATATTCCTCTACAATAATAGGGAAATAGGATAGTTTTTAATTATATAATCACAATTAATGATCTAATTCTCTCTGCTATGAATTTATATGCATTAATATGTAGCTTTCAATTAATTACCTTGTATTGATGAAAACATACATACTGACCATTCTCAATATAGTAACCCTTGGTTTATTTACTTATCTCTATAATTATTTTTTGAAATAAATAAGATTTTGTTTTATACGCTACGAGTAGTAGCCAAATATTGATTTAGCTTTCAACAGAGAAAATCATATTTGTCGAGTTGTAAATTATGAATGATTATTACGAACGATTCATTGCTTGGCAGTTAGCAAGTCAGCCATGTTAGAACAGGAAACTGGGAAGCTTCCCTATGAGGAAGTCGGAAAATATGTAAAACAGTAGGGAGTAGTATCGTGCATGATTGAGCGTAATGTTATTTAACGTACAAAGAAACCAAAATGAACCCTGTAATATGTAGGAGTGAATTCTGCCACGGATTTCAACATGATTGAAATAAAACTAGGTTAGAAAACTTGAAAAAGAAACCCGCATGGAATGACATAAAACCTCAAGTGGGATTTCAGTTACTAGAGAATTACGCAGTGTACAATTTGAATATAATAAAACACAAAATATCCTTCTCCGAAATAATACCATTTTATATCGTCTTTTTTATTCTTAAATACATGGCAGCCTTCCTAGCTGCCACGCTGTGCCGCAACTCATACATATAATCGCACCCATACTATGCGCTTACAATCGGCGAAAGTGGTGGAAATACCGAGCCCATGCACGAACTCGCTAATCGAACAAGTAGTGGAAATTGTAATCTCATTTAGGGCTCGCTTTTTCCACAACTTGTGCAAATATAATCAGCCTTTAAAAAACAACAAGTAAACATATTGGGCGTAGTTGAGTTACTTGCTTGTGGAGTCCACGTGTGAATGGCATGTGATATTTGTGAATACGTCAAATATTTTGCCAATTATAGCGATTACACTACACAAATAACGCAATGTCAGATGAAGTGCCAAAATTAGCATATATATTGCCCTAACTTTCCCTCACAGTATATTCGATCGCCGCTACCCCCTTTTTCACTTTTCAAAAATAAAATAAAACAATTATTGAAACTCTGTATCTCGATAACTATATGATTTATATCGTAGCAATTAATCTTTTTTTCTTATTTAATACTCTCTAATTATGTCAAGTATAATATGTTACGTAGATGCGCCGTTTGGGAGCAAAAAAATGGAAAAAGTGGGAAGATTTTGATGCCTTTCGGGCATAGCGCATCTCGCACAAGGTCTCTCTTAGTTGAAAACTTGGATTCTCATTTCTGATACTTCTCCGAACGTTATATTAAACTCAACATGATATTTGGCAATTTTTAGATAGAAATTGGCTGGGTTATAGTTCATACCAATACGTGAACTATCTGGCGCACATTGTACAGCACATTGCCCATGTAGTGTGTGCGCTCTCCATTCCACAGCACAGACTCCATCCGACTGCGAAGAACTGTGACCGATTGCGACAATAGGAGATATATTGCGAACGTCCTCTCAACTCTCTGCTATTCCCAAATTTCTTCTACAGAATGGAGCACCGTTATACTTCGCAATGTTAGTTAATTTTTTATCGTGTTCGAGATATATTAGAAATCTACCTTATTATTCTCCGAAATCACTTTAGTTTTCCACCTGTAATTGGCGAACTTTTTGAATTGATTTCTCTCTTTTTTTCTAATGTTTCATTTCATAGTGTGCGTTTAGACATTTTTGTGATGTTATGTGATTGGACTAGTGAAGCTTCTATCAACCATAAACTCTTTGTGCAATGAGTGATATATCTAAATTGCTAAACTTCTGGGGGCAACCACCCCTCAGTTATTGATTTTTTCTGGTACCGGAGCGGCGCTTCCCGCCATTAGTCAACCAGCCGTCACGACGTCCTTCCTTGCGATTGGCGCGTCAACTCGCACTCGCATTGCGAGTTTTTGCACAGCGAGCCTTGCCATGTGTTCACTTGTCGCGAGGACGGTCGGTCGGTCACTGTCTCTTTAGCAGTCAGCAGTCGGCACTCTATTTGAGCCGGTGCACTGTGAGCATTCATTCGCGGCATTCGCTCTTCAACCTTGTCAGCGGAGAATACTACTCTTCGCACTAATACTGTCGTTAGTCGGCAGGCTATCTGACATTTAACTGCTTCAATCCTGCACTAGGACGCGTCTGAAGGTATTTTCGTCTACTTAAAATCTTTCTGCAATTCATTGGTCTTCAACTCAACTCTACTGAACATCAACACAGAAGTATTCAACTCGACTCCAACTTCACGTCATCCCAGCGGAATTTCACAGAACAGCTCAGCTCATCTCATCAGTATCAAACAGCTTTGTATTTCATTATTCTTCTCCATTTCCTTCATATTACATGTCATACTAAACTTTTTTTGTTTGCTATCAGTACTAATCTACACCTCATCCTTTCTTCATTCTTTACTTTTACAAACATTTGGCCCTTCGAACCTAATCATCCATGTGCAGGTTCAGTCAGTGAAATGTCTGCACAGAGTTCACGGCGAGCCCCTGTGGCATTGAAGTCCATCCGCAAATGTCAGGGGTGCACGCCGGGAACTTTGTGCAGACATTTTACTGACTGAACCTGCACATGGATGATTAGGTTCGAAGATCCAAATGTTTGTAAAAGGAAAGGATGAGATGTAGATTAGTACTGATTGCAGACGAGGTTGGAGTGCGAAGTGAAGTACGCATGAAAGAATCTCTTGTTTTAAGCTGTCTCCTTTGTGCGCGCGGTTGAATGTTCTATTGGTGCAATCGATTGCGTGACTTCACGACTTGACCATCTATCCATTGTTTAACGATGTCGTGAATATTACGTAATATTACTGAAATTCTTGGACTCTTTCAGGCGAAGTAGTGGAGCATCGTGATTTACAAATAAAATCAACAAAGGAACTTGTAATTAATAGATCTGATTATATTATGTCCAATGATTTCCTCTGCATTTTTTACTCCATGGCGTGGAATTTGAATAGACCTATTATGTTAGAGAAAATTTTCCACAGAAATCCAACAATTGAGATGTGTCACTCATCCTGCACAAAGAGTGTAGGTTTCAGAGATGACTCACTTGACTTAATAACATCACGTGATAGAGTTCGCGACTAGACACTCGGTTAACAGACTTGCATTCAGTCAGTAACTTGCTCTCTGGTCATTTCACCTTGGCATTTATCACCTGTCAATGCACGCACATATTTCCACGTAACAGCCATTCCATGATCGAGTATTACCTTTACTGTGAAATCAATGATAACATAAGATTTACATTTCATGCTTGAATACATGTTAGATTTTCTCACAGTGTTACAAGATAAACATAAATGATCAGTAACTGACACAATATATTGAATACATTTAACACAACAAAGTACTCTAATACACGACAAAATAAATGATTAAATATTACAATTTAATGTTTATTATTTAAGTCTCAATTACCTGTCCAGTGAATAAATTGCCAATATGATCTTTATACATTTGTTATACCTTCATAATTAACATTGTAAGACTGACGCTGAATAATTAATAGCTATGAGCCATTGACGTTGTATGAATTGAATATGATACATTGAATTTACTATCAGAAGTGAGGTTACGGAGTGACCGATATCTTAGAAGACATGCCTTCCACAAATAAGAATTACTTTATCAAGCATCTTCCTACTTTATTTTCTCATTTAACTGAACTAAGAATTACCTAAATTCTCAGAGCTTTCACGTGATTCCCTGAGTCTACTAATTACTACAATAATTCCTTACTCTCATCTCTCGCTCTCTGCACTGGCTATATGCAACTTGCTCACTTCACTTGCTTTGGCTCTCAGTGAGCCCATTTGGGAGACAATTATCCTCAAATTGAAATTAGACCTCTATACATAGTTATATACTATAGTATATATACTATACATGTGCAGAATAACAGGGAATCATCTGAACTAGAGACATGCATAGAATCAAACATGTATAGATATTTTTCTACGGAAAATTGTCTATACATTCCATACCTCGAAGGGCTTAAATAAAGGATTAAGAGTAACATTTGCTTACTTTAAACTGGCGAGCCTTCTAAAAATTAACAGAATATTAGCCTGAAACGATGAGAAAAATACATGAACAATAAATACAACGAGGAATATATTCCCCCCAGGGGACTTACATCTAGTAAGTACGTGTTTGGCGAACACGGGGCCGCGAGCTGAGTGTGGCATTGCTCCCACTTACTTGTGCCATGCTCCTTCCTTTCTCTTTTCTGACTTCCCTTGGTCATCTCTTGTTCTTTTCGATTCCGACGCTATTAGGGCTAGGGTATCTTTCATTTTCCTCTTTCATCTTTTTTTTTATATAATGTTTTTAGTAAAGTCGTTTTTAGTAATGTTGGAATTTGTGTTTTGAGTTGTAATGCAGGAGGGTTTTTAGTGGGTATGGCTGAGTCATTCGGCGAGTCCCACACGCGGGGAGAGTCATGTTGGCTCTCCCTAGTGCGTAACTGCATTTTCCCAACCTGTACAAGTTTTAAGGGCTCTAATGACCTCGCTGTTGACGAGCCCTAAAGCCCCACCAAAAAAAAAAAAAGGAATATATGTCGCATAATCTCATCAACTACGGTGAATGGATTATCGTGACACATAATTTAAATATAATTGCGTTATCATATGAGATAATATAGGCAGTAACATAGATTGTACACTAGTTAAACTCACGAGTTTGAAATTTCTTAATATCCATTTATTGGCGTAAATGTAACATATTAATGTGAGGAATAATGAAAGCGATGACATAGACATGAAATGATGATGTGACGAGTAGTGTACACAATAATGTAGGATTTGAAATAGATAAAAATTACAACAAGTACATTATACCCATCCTTAAGGTTACATTTCTCCCCCTCGGATCCCACCCGGCAGGTTTAATTTCTAGGATACCCAAATTTAAACGTGGGTGGGGCAATATATTTCTTTCGTGGGTGTCATAGGCCAGCAGTAATACCACCCTCGCTAGACCAAGGGAGCCATTGGGGTCCCCGGGCTAGAGACCGTAGCCGAAATGGTGGAGAAATAAACATACTCAACAGCCCACAGGGATACTTCAACGTGATCCTTGCTATCTATTTTATGTAGTTAGTGTACTTGATGGCTTTGGGACCTTGGGAAGTGGGCATAAGGATTGAACTGTTCTATTGAATGCACCACGGGAGGTTTTGATTTCCACTGATCGAATTACATTGCTTGCATCGGAGAAAACCTTGATAATTCTAGCGAACTCCCAGTGCAAAGGAGATGTGTTGTCCGTCAGGTATACTAGAACACCAATATGTAAGGGTGTTTCTAGCACTTTCCATTTTGTTCGCTGCGGAAGCGATATGAGATGTTTTTTCCACTTGTTCCAAATAATGTGGGGGATTTTTTTCAGCGATTGAAAGTGAGAGGATTTGTCCAGAGGATGAGAGAAATTACTTTCAAAAGCATAATGACATAACCCAAATCCTGTATATAAATGATAGGGGCTTAAAACATTTATGTCATTTGGGTTAGCAGAATTTGCACACAAGGGCCTCGCGTTCAAGAATGCTTCTGCTGATGTGATAATTGTGATGAAGTGCATAAAATTAATGATTTGGCTATCTAAGTTCCTACGAAGGTAGTATTTCAGAGCCTTTACATTGCATTTCTAAAAGGAGCTTTGTGGATGTGAAACTTCAATGTAACATTTCTTATGGAAAGAGAGTTCTGGATGTCATCTTGAGTCTGTTCGTTGAAAAGCAAAAATTCCAAGTCTCTCATGTAATTTTGACTCCCATGAAAGGCAGTCAGGTTGTCACTATATATTACTTCAGGACATCCTCGCCTAGCTATAAATGTAGTGAATGTCTGCAGGTCTGCCGTGGTGAGAGACGTTACTATCTCAAAGTGAACCACTTTAGAGGTAAGGCAGGCAAAAATTGCTATGTAGCATTTTAATATGCTCTTTGAACGAAGCAAGCTGGCCTTCACAGAAAATGGTTCAGCATAATGTAAAGCAATATTTGAAAAAGCACGAGATATATTTATTCTGGCAGGGGGCAAATTTGCCATGAGTTGGGAGGAGTGCTTGACTTTGAATTTATAGCAAGTGACACACCGATAGGTGACAGTTTTTGCTAAACGTTTCATGCTCGGAATCTAAAATTATTGTCGAATCATAGATATTAACGCCTGTCCTTCAGTATGCATACTGTTAATGTGAACATTTCTTACAAGTAAGAATGAATACCATGAATGGTACGGAAGAATAATAGGGTGTCTTTTTTCATAAAGTATGTCTGTATTTGCTAATCTTCCTCCTACTCTTAGGATATGTTGAGAATCTACCAAGGGGTATAAACAAAAGCCTGTGAAGGACAAGACAGATTTTTATCTAATGACATCCGAATAGAAAAGCTCTTGTACCAATTGTATACTAGTCATTTTACTCCTTAATATTTCTTTTGCTATCAGGGCAGCAACCTGTAGGGGTGATTGAGACATCTTTGCCCTACAGTTGTTAATAATTTGATAACAATATGCAATAGTACGATGCAATCGATTAATATTTGAGAATCTTGATGAAATCTCATTAAACCAACTTGATTTGGTTTGTGTGAAGGTGACCGTACAGACTTTTAAGCCCAAGGATTTCGGCTGAAATTGAAATATTGAAAGTTTATTTGACCAAGTTGATTCATCTGAACAAAGCCAACTAGGACCATGATTCCACAGAGTATTATTTGTAAATTCTTTGAATGTTACTTTCCTGGTTAGAAGATCAGCAGGTTTTGTTGACGATGGAGTGTGGAGCCAGGTGACCTTGTTATCGGTGAGGGAGTGTACTACATCTAGCCTCCTAGCAACAAATTGACAGAACTTAGATGAGCAGTGATTCAATGTATGAAAATTTGTAGCACTGTCAGTAAATAAATAACATTTTGTTATTTCTAGCTGCAGGGAAAGTGTAACTTTATGAAAAATTTCAGATAATAATCTCATAGCACACAATTCCAACCTTGGTATGGATTGTCCTTGCTCTGTTGGAGCTAAACGTGACTTAGAACACAATAGTGTTGTGTGTAAACTATTGTGAGTAACAGATTCACTGTAGTTTACAGCACCGTAGCTTCTAAAGATAGCATCACAGAATGCTATCAAGTTGTATTGAAAAGATTCAGGCTCTATCACTCTTCTAGGAAAAGTTAGTGTTTCTAAGAGGGTTAATTCCTGATATAGAATCATCCATTGACTATAGGAATCATTATTCACTGGTTCATCCCAGGACTTCTGTGTGGGACCACAATGATTGCAAAAATAATGTAAATTTTATTTCCAATGGTTCTATTCTTCCATACAGAGTCCCTGGAAAGGATTGTAGTTTCTGTGACACCATGACATGCAGAAGATAGTGAATTAATACCACCAATATTTGATGATATTTTTAAACATGTAATTTGAGTATTGAACATAACTCGAATGAAATTAAATTAATTTGAGAGCCACTATCAATCAAGGCAGTAGCACAATGATGATTGCTACTTGACGGATTTTTAACTACAAATAATGCTGTGGGCAAAATTGTTGTTTGGTTTGATTTGTTATTTATTTTCTGAGATGCGATTAGCAGGCCATTTGTATCAATATGAGGTGCTGCAGAAAAATTTTGAGATATATCACTCCTACCTGTGGATGAAGATTCAGAGCTATCAACATGTAAGGTAGAATGGTGAAATGATTTACAGTGAAAACATTTCCACTCTGAACACCTGTGGTTTGGCACCTTGGCTGCAAGACAGTTTTTACACAAGTTGAGGAGCTTCACTAATTCTACCCTTTGAGCAGGGGATTTCTCCAATCAACCATAAACTCATTGTGCAATGAGTGATGTTGCTAAACTTCTGTGTCTGTCCTGTCAACTCCACTGAACATCAACATACAACTTTTCAACTCAACTCCAACTTCACGTCATCCCAGCAGAATTGCACGGAACAGCTCAGCTCATCTCATCAGTATCAAGCAGCTTTGTATTTTTTTTTTAATATAACTGTATAATTTCAGAGTAAGATTTAAAATATTCTGGATATTTCTAAAATTTCTTTTCTAAGAATAGAAATCTATTCTTAGCTTGGACATAACTATCTCTTAAGTTAGTTGAGTCATGGAGGAAAGGCAATGAAACTTGATGTATACCATTAGGTAGAAATTTATGATTTTCCTGGAAATGTTTCTCGATAAACATTTCTTCTGAACATTTCATTTTACATTGATGGCAAGCAGGGATAGATTCAAAATTCCAAAACCTTTCTAAAGATTCATGAATAGTGAGATTAAAGTATGATGAGAATTTGGAGTCAAGTTGAATAGTTCTGTGTTGATGTTGAGTTGAAGACCAATGAATTGGAGAAAGATGCAAGGCTCGCTGTGCAAAAACTCGCACTGCGAGCGCGAGTTGACGCGCCAATCGCAAGGCAGGACGTCGCGACGGCTGGTTGATTAATGGCGGGAAGCGCCGCTCCGGTACCAGAAAATATCAATAACTGAGGGGTGGTTGCCCACAGAAGTTTAGCAATTGAGGTATGTCACTCAGTGCACAAAGTTTATGGTTGATAGATGCTTCACTTGTCCAATCACATAACACCACAAAAAATGTCTTACCAGTGGTATGGAGAAAACATACATTATCCTTTAATATGGGTCTTGTGCCTGCAGGCATCAAAGAGGGGCTAAGAAATGGTGGCCAGACCCTGAATACTTGAGAGTTTGAAGGGTCTATTATGCTCCCAGATAGAAAGTATAGTACGAAATGGTTAGTCCCTGTCTGGAGTGATAAAATGGTTTCCGTGGAGGAGCATGATCGTAATTTGACTCAACTTTGGCCCTCAACATCCTGCTGCTCTGTGTGTCTTCCGACATGTTCTTGAATTAGATGGAGAGTTATTAATTTCAAATATAATTGATATTTCATTCTTTCTGGTTTCATTAAATAATATTACTTATCGTTTCTTCATTTTTGTTTATGTGGGATTATAATAAAAAAATTTCAGGCAGTGGTTCGCTTGGATCCACATATTGGGTTGCTTCATCGCGGAACAGAGTAACTTATTGAATACAAGACTTACACGTAACATTGTAGAACATAGACAAAGATATGCAATAACACTGGAATGGATTCATAACACTGAAAACCTTTTCCTCGACTTCCATCTTGGATATATCGAACGGCGCGCCATTAACGCTCTCTGTTGTCCCCATTCGGAAGCATAGATATCTGCCATTACAGTGCACAAACAGCAATATTCTGAGTACAACAGCATACACCAGACTGTGTTCCGTGTTTCTTGGGGGTAGAGTTAATCTTTACATTTCCTTGTAATCACGTAAACAAATTGGTATTATGCGTTGTATTTAATTGTTCATCCCGCTCTGACAGTGATCACCTTCTCGGTATCAGATTCTATTGAACCTACGCAGAGAGGTAAGTGTTTGCAGTTCGTAAGAAAAGCATTTTTAGTTAATATGGACGTGAAAGTAATCATACTTACTGTTAATATATTATTAGTGTTTTGAGCAAGGACGTAAAAATAATTCATAATACTCATCGCAATATATTAGATATTGATTTTCACATTATTTTTATTTTCAGATGTAGTTTATCACATTTGTGGAACAAGTCTGAATGTAGCGTACTATTGATTTGTGTGAGGTTTGTTCAATTTCTTTCTTATGGTACAGATGAGACTCGTGTGATGTTTCATATCGTAGCACTTATGATGTTAACCTATTGAGAGTGTGATAAACTTCTGTTTGTTTATACAGATCGGTGATTATTGCACACATAATGCCTCAATGCTGCAGAGTAATGTGATGCGTCCAAACGTAGGATTAAATAAAATAATAAATAAAAAACCTTATAAACAAGCTTCTATTTAAACAAAGTACAAATCAGATAAGTAAAGGTTTTTTAAGGCCCGAAATGTTCACAAAAGTAGATACCAATTAATTTCATTGGACAGTGACGGGTTTGTAAGTAAGTACTTGTTGATGTATGTATTTTGTTTACGATTCACACAACAAGCTTTTTGAAAACAAATAATTCAACATAAAATATTTAATCATTTTCAGCGATAAAGATGTAACTAATTAGAACGCACAAATGTGAAAGATTAAAACGCACTAATGTGAAATATGTATGGGGTTATAAGCATTTGAAATTGTATTACTTTAATGAAAACCTAAAATGATCTTATTCGTTTTAGTACATTGCTAAAACAAAAGCTTGTTTGTAAAAGGTGTTTTATTTATTATTTTATTTTATACTCTTTAGTATTAGAATTTGTATATTTATTTGTCATAATAATTGATCTTGTTTGTTCAATTGTAATACTCAAAATACCTTTTAAACACAAACTTGTATTAATATAAATAAATAGAATAAATTATATAGTATCCGTGAGACACACCTGATTGCACAAACATCTTTTGAGAAGCGATCGTAATGATAAGAAGTTAAAATGAAAAACGTATGTTATGCAATGCGTTGTACTTGTATGAGAGAGACGGATTGTATTTCAGGCGAAGCTTCCCGGAAGTAATTCTTCGCGAGTTATCTCGGAATAAAATCGTTATAAAGAAAAAACCTTTTTAAAAGTATTGGAAATATACATCATAATATTGCATTGTCAGGTTTGTAAACGTGAGCTAAATTTCAGTTCAATCCGTCGAGGGGAACTGGTTCAAAGTTCAGCTGCAAGATTTGGCCCAAACATACGAACTAACAAGTGAAGATAAATAAAAGCTTGTAAAAAGATTTCGTAGTGACTATTGCTGTTCCAAGAGGTAAAGATTTGAAGTGTAAGTGGTTTCGGAAAATACCTTCAGATTTTAGTGAATTGAAGGATCCTAAGAATACTCACAAGTATAAAACATTTCTCTGAAGAGGATATTATGTTCTGCGACAAGTGTGTTGAAAGAGTGTGGGAGGAAAATATCTAATGAAAAAATGGTGCAGTTCCTTACATTTTTCTCAATGTTCCAAGTTATTTGGGTGAAACTAAAAGTTCTACTTACATTGCTGGTTATGTAGTTAGGCGCAAAATCGGACAACAGAAATGTAATGTGCGCGTGACACGGCTGCAGTGTAACAAGACATTTGATTTGGACAGACTCCACTCTGAATTTAAATTGACTGAGGCATTGGAGGAAAATTAATGTTTTCAGAATTAAGATTAGTCAGAAAGAGCGAGTCTGGAGAATGCAGTGTGTGGGGTAGGTCTCCCCATCTCAACGTTTCCAAGTATATTTTGACCGACTTTGCGACATGTGGTCGAGTATTGTCATGTTGTAAAATCACTTTATCGTGTCTCTCGTATAGTGGCCGTGATAGTAAATCCAATTTTGATCCTGCCAATTCTCCTTGCGTTCGACACGAGTCTCCATGAGATAATGTCTCCAATTTTGCATCTTTGAAAACCTCTCTTCCACCGCCATGCCTGACTTCGATGTCAAAATCACCGTTCTTGAAGCTTTGAAACGACTCAAAACATATTCTTTCATTAATAATGGTATCGCCATAAGTATTTGAAAGAATTCGATGTGCCTCAGCCCTAGATTTCTTCATATTGAAGCAGAAAATTAAAACTTCCCGCAAATGACGAGAATGTGGGTCGTAATCTGACATTTTCAATTGAGAATAACTTAACGACGAAGACACAAATCGAATAATGTTTCGATGGGGTTATGTTGACAAATGCCCAAGCTTAATGTATGACATGTACTTCTGTTTATTTCCACAACCACATACCATTCAAGCCATCTATTGGAAAACGGCGGAAGCAAAGTTGTACACCTGATATAAAGATTTGATCATGTAAATTTGATCTCACTTTAATTTTATTTTTACAGCAAACCAAAACTAGTTCGCCATATTCTGAATACATGCATCTGAAGTCCAGCATACACGGTCCATTTTACAGGCAATTTGCGTTCACTTGTTGTACAAGAAATTAATGTGAAGCGGATGGTGTCACGCTTGACGTCATCTGCGTATCCAGAAACTGGATGTTTGGAAATAAGCGTTTTACACGGTATTGGATGAGAAATTGATGCTGTTAGAATGAGTTGTCTCTCAACGCTACGGGGAGCGCGATAAACAGTTAACCTCAATTGGACTACTAATTCTCTGAAACTTCATTGTTAAACATATGGTTTATTTAATACTTTGCTTTATTCACTTTGATTTCCGAAGTTCAAATTACAAAGGAAACACCGCAACAGAAAAAAATACGCATACTATTTTTGTTCGATTTAGGTTGGTAATGTGTAATCTTTGTCATCTGCGCTTTGTCTTTTATTGTTCTTCTTGTGTTAGTACTTTATTTTATTTTCTTTCAGCCTATTGGCTACCTTGTTTACATAGCATTATAGGTACTGCAGGAATCATGGTTCTTTTTTCTTGCTCTTCTTTGTATTTGCGCATTTTGGCCGACGTTGAAGTGTTGTCCGTTCCTGCCATCATGGATGCGTGCGCTTCATCTACTTTCTAGCAATCCTTTTATCTCCATTATCTTGGTCGTTTATTCCTCAAATAATTTATACTTTCTTTTTGTTTGTTTTAACGCCTTTAAATCACATATATTTAATATATCCTTCTGCATGAATGATTTTATGAATTCTCCACGTTCCGAATCATATTGTGGGCAATCCCATAACATATGGTCTATTGTCTTCCGTCCTTCTCAGCATTCACATTCATCATGTTCTAATTTTTTTATACGCTTTAAATGGCATCTTATATTTCCGTGTCCTGTCATAAATTGGAGTAACGGTCTTGTTGGTTTAAACCACTTTGTTCTTTTTTGCATAGTACTTGTGTTACATACTTGTATGTCTACCGACCCTTCTCACTCTTTTCCGATCTGATTTTCCATCCACTTAGCAATGCCGATGTTATTTTCCTTGTTGCTTTCTTCATGTCCTTTGTTATTTTTTCTCCATTTACCCATATTTTTCCATCTCGTTTTAACAGATACTTGTATTTCTATTTTTCGACATACAAACCTATTGACAGTAGACCTAGGAGCACATTTAACGTTTCAGCAGATACTGTTCTGTAGCAACTTGTGACTTGACTTGAACAGTCCCTTTCTATGGCTCGCAACTTTCGTTCATGATGTTGGAATACCACCCCCACCTGCCCACACAACATTTCCGTATATAAGAATAGGTCGTATTGCGCCGACATATAGTCATTAAATCGTGTCGTGTTATGTCATATTCCATTATTCCCACTCGTATAATGATGTATAATGTTTCTTACTCTTTGCTGCGTATATGTCATATGTTCCTCATATAATAATTTGATGTCTGTTATTAGACCTAAATATTTCATTTTTGTTACTATTTGGATTTTCTTTCTATTTAATTCTACTGTAAAATCCCTTTTTTCTTTTTTGACATTTCCGAATAGTAGTATTTTTGTTTTTGATTCTGACAACTGCAATCCTTTTAGCACATTCTTCCTTACAGAAATTGACTGCTTCCTGTGACTTTTGTTGGAACTTTGCACGTGATTTATTATTAACACTAGATCAACCGCATAAGCTAGTGTACTAACTCCTTTTATTCTAATGCCCACAATATTTGGTCCATGACCAAGTTCCTGAAAACTGGGCCACTTGATGAACCCTGGGAACATCCTATTGTTAACTGCTTTATTATTGCTTCTCCTCCAAGTCTCAATATGATAAAACAATCTGTAAAATACGATTTGTATATATAAACGTAGGCTTCCGCGGCCGGAGTCAGTATGAGCTAGTTTGTTCGGGACAAACCAGATCTTAGTGGATAAAACCATCAACGTTCCGGCCATCATGCTGTGGCCTTCTTCAGGGCAATGTCAGAGTCCATCGTGTGTATTATATCCTTCCAGGGGGCATGATCAAACGCCCTGCTATATTGAGGAAGGCACTGTGTGTTCTTCGCTACTACTTATCCTTCGTATTAATTCACGTAGTGCATCTTGTGTTCCCAACCCTGGTCCAAAACCATACTTGTTCATTCCTCCATTCATGTGTGTATCTTGTTTCCGGCAAAATTGATTAAAGACCTGAACCGTAAGGTGCACGTGTGTAATTATTTTAATCGCCTTTATCACAGATAATCATTGGACTAGCAAATATCATCACTGCTAATGCTCTGTAATTATAACAGGTTATGCGCCTAGAACTGGTTATTTGTAATAGTCGACCGTGTGATTGAGAGGTGATGTGCACATGTCATTGTAGTCGCCGGTAATTCAGTAATACAAGATGGGGGAATCCCATGCTACGGGACCCTGTTGTTTATGAATTGTCAAAATCTGGTGTTTATCGATTACTATTTTCGACGACAAGATCTCTGGAGTGCTATGTTGGGAACCAATTAGGCCGATGGTACGGAGCTCCACGAGGATCGTGCTCTGACCAACATCTGTCTCTCGGTCGACCCCCAAAATTATCAATACGTTGAGTCCAGCAAGACAGCTAAAGAGGTTGAGAATTGTTTAAGAAGAAATTTGAGACCAAGAGACACAGGCGTTACGTCCACCTAGTGCGGACTATAAGTCAAGCAAGGCATCAAGATTTCTCAAATATGGAGTCGTATATTATCCACATAACCTCTCTAGGTCAAGAGTTGAAGAATCTACGAGAAGAAATGTACCTGACAGCTACGAGTTCCCAAGGACTGCTAAGTAAGTTTGACAGCATAGTCATGACTCTTTGTGCTGCGGCGAATGACATGGTTTTGGACACTGTGATTAATTAAGTGTGAGGTTGATATGTCTCAAAGACGTTGTCGGCGTTGTCACTAAATGGGGCACTATATCAAGGATTGTCCTAAACTGAAGGAATCGCAAACTGGAGCTGAAAAGAAGACGGACAAGAAGAATGAAGATCAGAAAAGCAATCAAAATAATTCTAAGAGAACATTTTGGAGTGCTTTGTCTATTCAAATGTCTGATACTGCAATAAAAAATAGTCTGGTTCTGAGGGACACGTCACCAGAAAAGAGATGGTTTGTGAATTAAAAAGACTGAGAACATGATCAGAAAGTTATTGTTGGTAATAATAGAAATTTGAATATGCAGGTACAGGAGATTTAGAATTTTCCTCAATTTGTTCAACTGACAAAATATCTGATGTGCAGAATAAGGTGCCACATACTGGAATAAATATTATTCCTGAAGAGTTCACAGGGAAAACTATAAATATTCTCATTTAAAAGTTTTTGGTTGTGATGCTTACATTCATATTCTAAAACAGGTTCGTGGTGATAAGATGGATCTCAGTACTAAATGTAAAGTTTTTATTGGATACGATACGGACACAAAAGAGTATCATTTGTTTGCTCCTGATAAACAAAAATGTTTTTCTGTTGAGCAGTGTGAATTTTGATGAGAGTAAATTTACTGCTAGTTCAAAGACGGTAAGTGATATTGTTTACTGTCTAATTCTTGATCTCACTCTAGAAAATGACTTAGAGACTGTACCAATAGAACAACTGATGAGTTTCATGATGCTGAATATGGTATATTTTAAGCGAAAGATGAAGACATTAATGATAATGAAAACCCTAAAAACGAAAGAAGGTATCCCTTGCGAGAAAGGAAGGGAATTTCCAGATTTTGAACTCTATGCTCCTTCGTTATATGATAATGTAGTATTTGATGAAGACAAAAACCTGCTACAGTAAGCAAAGCTTTGGCAAGCCGAGATGCCATGCATTGGGAAAATGCTATGAAGCATGAGCTGAAGTCATATGAGGTAAATAATGCTGGGGACCTTGAAGAAAAGCCTTAAGATAAAAATGTTGTGAGAAGCAAATGGGTCATCAAAATAAAGCGCAACAGTGAAGGGGAAATTATCAAATACAAAGCGAGGCTCGTGGCTGAAGGTATACCGCAACAGAAAAAAATACGCGTACTATTTTTGTTGGATTTAGGTTGACAATGTGTAATCTTAGTCATCCGTGTTTTGTCTTTTCTTGATATTGTTATGTTAGTACTGTGTATCCTGTTTCGGGGAGTATTGATTAAGGACCCGAGCCGTGAGGAGCACGTGTGTAATTATTTTAATCGCCCTTAACACTGCTAATCACTGGACAAGCAAATATCACTGCCAGTTCTATATAATTATACCGACTCGAGAGAACACGGATGCCGCAACTAGTAAGCAGAGATGGTGCTAGGAGTCTCTAGTCAATTTGTACGAGTCATACTGAAAAATAGAACATGCTTGAAAATTTCGAACTCATACACGCTGTCAGTTTGTCTCGTTGAGAGATATCGCGTTTCTAATGCGATTTTCTCGAAAAGTGTGAAAGTTTTCCAAAATGTCTCGAATTACTTTTGTTTCTATTTTTAGCAGCCATGAGTATATTTCAAAATAATACTTTTGTTCCAAGATTCCTTCCCGCTGGCTCAAACCCACTATTCACTTTTAAAAACAGACCTCTGTTTTCCAATTTCTCGACATAAAATCTAAACGTTAGTGGAGATGTGATGACATTAAACAAAGGGTACGGGAAAGCTGAAAGTAAACGCTGGGAGTAAGGGAAGATGAAAGGGCCACAGCGAGGCTACGCTTCGTCTTTTCCGACTGCGAGACGATGGGTAGTTATTCGTTGGGAGCTTACTCTGCACTTTTAATAGCACGAAAGATTTTTTTTTTTCAATTTGGCGAGGTTCAGGATATTAGGCACGCTCTACCACTCAACCACATGATTTTGGGAGAAAGGAAAAGGAAAGGAGAGATGTTGGGTCAACGGGGAGTCTGAGGTAACGAACCATCATTATGCGGAATAGGTGAGGGAAAACCAAGCCTTATACCCTATTCTGCCAAGCGGGGAAACGAAACTGTGCTCTTCCGATCAACCGAGAATAGGGAGCGAGCACTATTACCGACAGCCATGGAGTAGTGGTAAGATTCTGCACAGGCATGGGAAGGAAACGGTTTACCTTCTTGGCCGCGACATAGTGGAAAATGTAAAATTATCATGTATAAATATACTCATTTATTCATCACGGTGATTAAAATACAGTAGAAACATTTCTACAATATTTAATACCTATTGTTCGTTTATTCCACAATTTTTTTCACGGAAGTTGCCGCAATTATCTCAGATTTCTATCAAGAAGGGTTTTCGTTGAATAATCTAAAAAAAATTATGAAGTATATTTAAATTTACATTCAATGTATTAAATTACTAATTTAATTACTGAGAAAAATTTATTCAATAACTTGCTTTATTTTATCTGAAAAAAATCCTGCAGCCCGTTAACCATAAATTTGTCATCCACATTTCGCGGCTCGTCCAATTTGTTTTCCGCTGAAACTGGTGTGCCTTACACCAGGTTCAAACAGAACTGTGGGATCGTTACAACATAACTCAGTCAGATAGGCCAAAAGCGTCGAAATTTGACACGTACATTCCATAGGAGGGGTACAAGACAAGGTAGCATTAAAAAATGAATTTTGATTAATATTAATAATTATATCTTGAATGTTTCTTAATAAGAGTCATGGAGCACAGAAACTCTACGAGGTCAAGAACAACGAAATTCCATCGAAAAGGGTAGACCCAAATCGAAGAGCTCCACCAAGAAATCTTTCAAAATTCAATTTAGATATATTTTATACGTTAGACGTTTTGTATTTATTTTTTACACAGCATTGAGACTTGAAGTCCCAGAGCTTCCATATTTGACACTCATGTCCTCCTGGATGGACCTCTTGATTCTCGAAACTGGGTGTAAATTTACATTTTTAATGGTTTGTTGGAGTGGGGAGACGAGCTTCAAAATTCGTCACATCCGTTCTCAAAGTCGAATCCAAGAGAACTTACCAGCAGTTTTTTCGAAATTGTTTAGAATTTTTCATGCCGTTAATCAATTATGGACTTGCATGCCTGGGGTTTGAAGGAGTTCTGATCTGATCACGCGTCTTGACTACGGAAAATTTCCTCAGGGTGCTTTTCTTGGTTTATCCAACACATTCGATGACATTCACGAAATTCTCGTAACAAAATTGCTTTCTTTTGGCATTCGTGGACTTGAACATCAATGGCTAACGCCCTACTTAAATGATAAGTATTAACAAGTCGAAATATATTTTAAAATTAAGCATCGCTTTTTGTCTCACTTCTCACCTCGGTTTCATGTAAATCTTATTATTGTAAACACTGACACAGGTGTCTACGTAATTTCACAATAGTATCACCATAATCTTTCGTTAAACGGAAAACAATTAAAAACTGTTATGAAAACAAAACTCGTCGGTTTCCATTTTAAAAACAATCTCACATGGAATTGTCACTTTGATAATCTTAATTCCAAATTAAGCAATGAGTGTTCGTATTCCGAATCTTAGTTAATGTACTTATCGTCTGGGGCAATATCAGTCAGAGCATCCGAACTTTCAAAATTCAAGAGGATCGAATTATTGCAGACTTCCATTTCTTCTTCACCAAAAACTCAGTTCCCAGTATATTCTCCTTATGTCCACTGTTGATCAATAAGTAATCATCCAGCTGTTGTATTCCCTCTACTCCCCATCACATTTCTTGCACAGCTGTTACATCTACTTTGTATTTCTTCAGTGTCATTTAGATTTATACTTGCTCCCGGCTGTAAATACTTCTCACATTCCACGTGGTGATTTCCATATCATTATCGTTAATTCGTCTGTTGTGGTGTCTTATAATTGTCTTTAAGATTTAAGACCAAACAGGACACCACCCCATTTTTGTTTGATTCCACTGACGGGGCTGCCATCTTACAGCGTGGTGGATTTAGTGTTGGTTATCTACCTGAGGTCCCCTTCCCATAGACTTAGGTTACCACCTCCTCCTCCTACAAGGCAGCAGGTGGTAAGGAAGTGGGAATGGTTGGAAAAAAATAGGATGTTGTGGAACACTGTCTGGTACCTCGACGAGACCTGTTCGGCTTGGGAGACCCTACTGGTAGTTACACTATCGCTGGTATAACTCTCAGCTTCGTTGGCCTCTGCCTGAAGGCCCTTGATCAGAATTGATGGGATGGCCTCTTGCTTGCTTCAGGACAGTAAATTAGTTCAACCACTGTTTAATGAGTCAAGTAGAATATCAAGTATAGTTTACTTTTAAGTTATCATAGACGAGACGGACCTCACATTAAAATATAACAAAATATTTACATGTTCAATGCCCAATTTATAGGAATACCAGCAGATTCTGGAAAATACAAAGATTATGCTTGCTAGTATAAGTTGAATGTACCAAATTTTAGCTTTTCCTAATACCCTGACAACTTTTAGAAATAACATCTCAAAAAGCAACTATTGTTTGACTGATGGTGACCCGACACACTTCTTAGAGAGCTATGGTTTACGGAGTGTAGTCACGTCAAGTTTATAGCTTAGGTTCTGAAAAGGTTTTCATTGTACGTTAGGTAACAAAACCATGTATCCTCTCTGAAAAATATATCATTTTATGATTAGAATAAAAAGAAAGTTCTTTTCTGACATCACATCTGTTGTGAGGACAATTAAGTTTCAGTCAGGACTCTAAAAGTGAAGGAAGTAAAGTAAGTGTTCACAGTGAGTAGGATGACATAATAATAAAATGGTGGTGACATTATAAAACATTTACCAGCATCACAAAAACCAAGCTTTTCAGGAAGAATAATTTTGAAAGGAAGGTAAGAACACTTCAGTTAAAAAAATTATATTATATTATCAACACGCCACTATCAGAGGTCATACTTTCTCCAAATACAACCATAATTCACACAGAAAAATGTTTTCCCTCACCTTATTCAACTGTGTGAAAAAAGATGTATTCACACCAGGCAGCACAAATTTTATAAATCGAAAAAAGAACCAACATGGAAAAAATGTGATGCATTCATCAGTTTACTTATGACAGTTGGACACTTGAAATGTTTATCAAGCTCTCTTGGGTTAATGAGATCACTGTAGCTCAACTCAGTAGTGAAGAGTTCAAAATTCTTTTGTGATTTACTCAACCTTGTCTTTAACACTTATCCCGAAATTGTACTAAACAAGTAAATGTAATAAATAGGACAAATTATGAATAAATTCTTTCGGATAAATAGAGCTTTAGAATTTCTTTAATAATGTTTTAATAAATAACAAATTTCATTAACTTAAAACAATATTATACAAAGGTGATTATTTCACATAACAAAATGAGTTTTCAAGACAATAATTTATTCATACAACCTACAACAACTGATCCTCGTATTTTTATTTACATACTTTCCCTAGAAAATATTTACATTATTGACTGCAAATATTTCAACGATCCACCTCACCAAACACTATATCCAGTGTTCCTGCAACAAAGTAAAAAATATTAATTAAGTTCAGAGAAACTTCCCTCAGTTATGTCTCAAGAGGACAATTATTCATTCCCCACCCCATTCCTACTGAATTCAAGCCAATAGTCTTCAAAAAATGTGAACACACACTATAATGGACATTGACAGCCATATTTCCCCAATAAACAACAATAGACCGCAAGGCAATAAAACTGCTCCATTTCTAGTAACATTCGCCCTCACATCATATATGTAAGATCCTGTTAGATTTCAGTTGGTCTCACACTCCAATTACATTTTTAACAGGACTCACGAACTATGTTCTGATACTGGAGTTGAACATGTGCCTGACAAAACTTGTAGACTACTTACTGCAGTGACTCCACAGTAATTTCCACAAGTTTTACCGTCATCTTCGCAGAGGGTCACTTAAATCACAGTATAATTTTTATGGAATGAGGAGAAAAATTTATCGAATAAATGGATAGTTTGATAGCCAAACTCCCATTTTCTTTCACAGAAGAAAGAGGAATTTAGTGCATTATATTAAGCTTGTTCAAAACCATATAAGAAAATACCTAGTTTTTATAGCAATTTGCAACACGAATATTTTGTATCACAACTCCCATTACAGAACAAGAAGATGTTCCTTACAATATATTTTCTTTTATAAAACCAGTAATGTAATTAAAATTTGGGATGGCAACCATCGCCTGAAAATGGCAGAAGAAATTTTAATACTTATTTAGTAAAAATGTATTAGTTTCAGTGTAACACAGACAATATAAATCACCATCCTTCTTCCTAAGATATAGTGTTACTTCCTAAGTGCCAATCCCCTAATGCAAATCTACTTACAAAATTGCGAAAAAAGTGTACAGCAGAGTAGGCATTAAAATAAAATAAATTAAATAAGTTATGTTAGGCTGATATTTTACTTACATAATAACAATGGGTGGCCAACATTACTCAACATTTTATTGCAGTGTATGCACACTAACTTATTAATTTGTAATGATAGTTTTGTATGGAGAACTAATAATATTACGATTCTCGGCCCTATACTCTTTTTATTGTATGTGAACGACATGTCATCATCCACATCAGATTGCAAAATGGTTCTTTTTGCTGATGACACTAATTTACTACGTAAACATGCCAACGCTCAAAAACTTTTGTCTAACCTTTCGGCTAGGTTCCACGCAAATCATCTCATTGTAAACACTAACAAAACAGTGTCTATGTCATTTCACAATAGTATCACAAAATCTTTACCCCAGGTTTCTCTTTATTTAAACGGAACACAATTAAAAAGTTACGAATACAAAATTCTTAGGTCTCCATATTAAAGACAACCTCAAATGGAATTGTCACGTTTACAATATTAATTCCCAATTAAGCAAATTGAGTTATGCATTCCGAATATTTAGTTAACGTAGTTAGTCCCCGTATTTCCCGTTGCTTATGTTTTGCAAATGTTGACTACCAGTTACGTTACAGCATTACCTTCTGGGGTAATTCCGATCAGAGTATTCAACCTTTCAGAATTCAGAAGAGGAAAGTTCAGATAATTTGTAAATCACCCCCCCGAAAATCTTGTAAACCTTTATTCAAGGAATTAAATATCTTAACACTTCCCTGCGTTTATATTTATGAAACGGTCATGTTTGTGAAGACCGAATTACTGAAGTGTCACCCTTGCTTCATACTAAACAGCCTCGATCACAAACACAATACTCGCAATAGTAATAATATTCATCGACCTAGAGTGTCAACCACTCTTTGCCAAAAAGGACCATATCATTTGGGAAACGTTCTATATTCCCAACACAAAAATATAATAGATATTATGAAATGGAATCTCTTCAAATCCGCGGTTAAAAACTACCTCCTGCACCAGTGCTTCTACAATGTAAAAGAAATTATTGATTTTAATAAAAGTTAAATCCATCTAGTACTTTATCATGACATTGCTGTAGAACTTTTAAAATAACTTATAACAATTTCAAAAACTATTTTCTTGCATGATTGTTGTGTCTTATGATTCATATTAATTTAGTTTTATGTTTACTCAACTTTGGCATGGTTGTGTACATTAATTCTGTAGCCCCATCCTGGCCCGGGTTTTTCTCCGTTTTTCCTTCGGGTAGAGGTGGATTTATTATACAGGTTCTCTAGGCTTTGTCTAGGGGCGTGTTTATTGTAACAATAAATCGTGAATTTAGTGTTTTTTCAACTCTTATGATTTTTAAACACTATACTCAGTGTAATCTATAGTTTGATAATAATTTGTACGTGTAAATTTTTTGTGTTAAATTACTAACATATTGACATTCTATTAGTATTATAACTCATAGCTAACTTTTTATCTTATCTAGGAATTTTTGCTGAAATTTCTCAATCCTCCTCTGCCTTAGGGTCCTTAACTGGAATTGATGGGATGGTCCCTTGCTTGCTTCCAGAGAGTAAATTAGTTTATTGTCCTCCACATGGTCTTACCCAGTTTGTACTGCTTTTTTGATAATAAATTTATTTATTTATTTATTAATATAATGTGAGTGCTTTTTGTGATAACTTACCAATAATAGCTACTATATCAGCAAGCATGTGATGCTTTCCAACTTTATCAAGGGCAGCCAAATGTGCAAAACCAGGTGCTTTAATTTTGCATCGATATGGTTTTGAGGTTCCATCAGATACCAAGTATACACCAAATTCTCCTAAAAAACATGTTAATGTTGTTAGAATTTCAAAAATTAAATCAAATCAAAATCTAAAAATATTTTGCAGTATTTCTGAGGAAGATTTAGTTCTTTTTCCACACGGACATTTAAAAATTATTATTTACTGTACAATAAATTTACTGTATACGAAATGATTATTGTACATCTATCATGATCTTTGTTTTGCTCTCCCTGTATAACATTCATATTATTCTTTAAAACCTTCATGCCAGCAGACCCAACAATTTTGGTACACAGGGTCTGAGCGATCAAACAGGTTTAGCATTAGCAAATGTTTTGTATTTAATGATTGCAATACTTGCTTGTTAAGTGTAGGCAAACATAATTCCTTCAATTTTGTTTTTATTACTGTCTGATATCGTATTCGACCATAGTGTTGCAGTTGCCACAGATGATGGCATGTACTTTGGGTACGCAATAGCAACTTAGATAACTTGTGATGGTGTACATTGAATGGCGTAATTTCTCTCTTAGATGTCTTGCTGAGTAGAAGAGACTAGAAGAAGAGCACAATTGAGTATTTCTTAGATATTTTGCTATCTATAGTGATAGAATGATCAATAATTTTTGTTCATTGGTGCCTCCATGAGGAATGACATGGAATTACAGAAGAACACAGGTGAACAAAGGATATCCCATGGCATGAGCCTTCATACAAACTTGTCTCTTCACATCCCACATTCAGTCTCTTAGCAGCTGCTGCATTTCATGAGATCTTCCTCTTCAAAATTTTGTCTAATAAAGTCATTAATTATTTTTAAGAATTGGACTATAGTCTTATTGAACTTAAAGGCATGCCACTCCTTAGGGGTTCCATGGCACACACGGATTTATAGTGATAACCATGAATTATTAATGTATTAAGACATGACAAACAAAAAAACATATTACAAAGTTTATCTTGCAGTCACACTATTCACAATTACTTATATACCATAATGTTCCCCCCAGGGGACTTACATCTAGTAAGTACGTGTTTGGCGAACACGGGGCCCCGAGCTGAGTCTGGCATTACTTCCACTTACTTGTGCCATGCTCCTTCCTTTCTCTTTTCTGACCTCCCTTGGTCACCTCTTGTTCTTTTCGATCCCGACGC
>NNCF01126229.1:73305-87934 GCA_002313205.1 Laupala kohalensis | reverse complement strand
AAAAAAAAAAAAAAAAAAAAAAAAAAAAAAAAAAAAAAAAAAAAAAAAAAAAACATAATGTTTGAATGTCATGTAACCTCACGTAATGCAAGTATATTGTAAGAATTTCCACTTGCATTTGCAGCCTCCATCCTCTGTAACTTACACAAAGCTTGCTTGGCTTATCGCTCAGTGACATCTTTGGGCAAGCATAAATTAAAATATGAATTTAAAGTAATGCTCCATAATTTTATTATTGTACTACAAGGTATTTTAGAGAGAACAAAACAATTTCTCTTTTCTGAAACAGTTGCCTCAAATACAGTAAAAAGTGCTTGTTTGAATTAATTCACACCTAGAAATTATCAGGAAAGTATGTCATTAAGTTCAGTAATGTGAGTGATAAAAGATACTTCAGAAAAAATTTAATTTGTTTAGTTTACAGGAAAAGTTCACTCGCATATAAATAATGGGTTTAAATTATCCTGAGGTTTCCTGAAGTCAATGCTCATGTTCCTATTTTAGATTTTGAGAAGAAATATGTGGATTTGAATTTTAAAACGTTGGGCATATAATTTACTATACTATTCAATTTTTAGTGTTAAGAATAAATCTAAGGTATTATTTGTATTTGAATTAATATTCTTTGTATTTCAGAATATTTCGAACAAATTATCCATCTATCACATAATATTTAAACTTGTATTTAATGTACGAGGTTTTCCCCATTGATGAAAAATAAATACTAAAGAGGGTTGGGGATTCTTGGGCAATCTCATCACACTTGAAATATCAATGGAAGTTCCCTGACACGACACTTGTTTAACATCAGCTAATTATGACAACATACTGTGAATGTGGAGGTGGCCATTCTGTAGAGGTGGCAATTTAGTTCTAGGTTTATTTCATAGACATTTGCAATACATATTTTAATTCCCCCGACCCATATTTAATTTTACTTTTCATCTTTTAAATTATATGCATTATACCTTTGGGAGCTTCCACGGCTGTGTATGTAGCCCCAGCAGGAACTTGATATCCTTGAGTAAACAACTTAAAATGGTGAATGAGAGCCTCCATTGATGTCTGAAAAAATGAAACATACTATTAAAAGCAAACTGTTTCACATTGTACAACATACCTCATTGATTTACCACTGAGGTAATTACTTAATCCTATAAAGTGTACCCCACACACAATAAGATTTTAATATTTGCTACATAGAGGACCTTCAAAATAAACCAAGAAATATTACAAATCTTATATCAAGATACATTAACTAGTTTTTAAAATACAACTACCAAATTTTCCAAAATCCCCTAATCTACGTATTTCTATGTAGCCATTATTTAAATCTAATAAAGACTGAAGACAAAAGAAGCATATATTTGCAGAACATAGTACGCAATTTTCTTTAACCAGTACATACAAAAGTTAGGGGGATTTAAAGAAACACTTTTCTAATTTTTGTATCATAATCTTGCTTTTGGATTTTATAAAATTGACTACTGAACAAAATTAAAACAAAAATTCTAATCAGTCTTCAAAGGGTAATTGAAATCCGATAATAAAAGTACTGCATGGAAATTATTAGAGACCGGAATCTTTAGCAACTGCACATTTAATTGGCTTTAATGAAGATAAGAGAAAATTGAAATATTATGTGAGTTAAGGCTAAATGTACAGAATTTAGTTACAAAACCAGTCACCACTTTGCGCTTCACAATAATCAAAATTTGTTGCTCAAATACCTGAGAAACTAATGATCCATTTTCATGCTGTAAATGCAATTAAGTTTTTAACATAGAATTCAAAACAATTGTATCTGCAACTCCTATTTGATTCAACAAAGAAAATAGAATTTCTAAAACCACCAGAAATTCTCTTTCAAAAAAAGTTGGCATATGGCGCCCTAGAGGTGAGTATGCAAATGCTATACGTGATAGACCCATGCCTTTTCTAAAGAATTGTGATCGGCAAACGAAAAGTTGAGGAAACATGGTGGCACGCTACATGCTGCAATCGTTTTTCACTGCTCCAATAACTTGGCCGATCCCCCTCCATCGAAAGCTGTAGGCCCGCTGGAGTTATTGTTCATTTTCGCTGCCCGTCATAAACCTTCAGCGCACGTCTGTAAATGTTCTCAAAACTTTTGAACCACTCATCCGATTAACGCAATTCTTTTTTTAATTCATAGGTATGTTCTCAGGAAAGGTTTTAGTATATATTTTATTACTGTATGAAAAACAAATAACAGGGAAAGATATTACTAAATCAAGTAGGAAAAAAAACCATCTTCGGAGATATATTTTTGTATACACTGCTTAAACGGTTAGAGATAGGTGACAAAAATGAATGGCAATAACATTCGTCTCTACGTTCTAAGAGTTCTACAAAAAAGTCTGCGACAACATGTCTATCTACAAAGGTTAACCTATATTATTTAAAAAGTTTTTTAAAATAGTCTTGTTAAAATACTTCAAATGGGCTCTAATGACCTTGCTGCTGACGAGCCCTTAAAGTCCTAAAAAACGCGCACACACACACACTCACACACAGAAACAAACAAACAAACAAACTTCAACTAAGAGAGTAATTGAAGTACATAAAAATAAATCATCATCAAATTAAATGTGGTCTTTGTTTTGTGCATTTAAGAAAGATTAAAACTGTCTTTAAATTGTAAAATTTGGACGAATAGTTTCGATTTTACAAGTGTTTTAGTTTCACAAGCCTCCGCTACGGTGTGTTGCCACTGGCAAGAATTACCCTTGCTATCCCGAAATTGGTGTTCTATCACTGTATTCTGATTGAGAATGATACAATGCACTCGAAAAGTCTTTGTACCCATTCTGCAATAATTCCAAAATCGTCCCTTATCCTCTCACAGATAACCATACAACTTACGAAACTCTCCCAAGACTCTTTCTTCACTGATTTCATGAACCCAACGCCTATAGTCTACTATTTTCAACAAAAAATAAAGCAATGGGGTTCAAAATAAATGAAATTCTGTTACGGATTCGAGAACTCAACTTATATGAAATTGCGGGCATCGCATCGCTTACAGTGTGAACACGTCATCGCTTTGAAACTCGAAACTTTCATTACCTGGCATAGAAAAAAGAATGTAGAAAAGACATCAAAGTCAAAAATCTTTCCTTAAAGGCTCATCCCATTCCGTGAAATATTCTTGTAAGGATGTAGCCCAGGTTATGTATATACTGTTGAACTAATGCATATGTTATTAAGTTGACGCTGAGTTTATTTTACTATTAAAGTTTTGAATAAAAATGCAATATCAACCTTTGAAAGAGATTATTTTATTTACAACTTAGACATTTAGATATTTTATTTACACCTGTAGCAATATCCAAAAACCTTACTTATCTGATACTTATATTAAAAAAGTCGTTATGTTGGAAAATTGATACGTTTCCTTACAATAAACATTTTAACTTCGCATTCCCCCAGAAAC
Source organism: Laupala kohalensis (assembly GCA_002313205.1). Taxonomy (NCBI): domain Eukaryota; kingdom Metazoa; phylum Arthropoda; class Insecta; order Orthoptera; family Trigonidiidae; genus Laupala; species Laupala kohalensis. Next base: position 84,477 of record NNCF01126229.1, on the reverse strand, counting down.
TGTCAGTCAATATGTTTATGAATTTTACATTATTATTAATTCTGACTGAACAGACCTCAACGCTACACTCCCTAAAATTGGAAGGTGACCATCCCTCCACGAAGTGGTAGTTATTGACTTCAAATTTTCTTTCAATATATTCCATATTTCATATTTTATCACATATAATTTTGTTCCATATATAATGTACGAGTATATAATTCATTTGTTAATTAGTATACTCTTCTTCCTCGTATAATCATGGGTCTCTCAAAGACATGTCTAGTATATTTCCAACGAACATTTCATTTCCCTTGCGACAAATACATATTGACATTGTACTTTTCTTTAACCTTTGTAGATAGTACGCACTCGTTAGTCTATATCCACTCGCAATAGGAATTAATTCCCCGCTAAGGTAAGGAGATGGCTGGACAAAGAAATAAATGGCTGTTAAGCCGCCCATGGGCACCCCCAACTCTTATCTTTGTCGAATTTCCAATTTAGAACCCATTACTAAATTCATTTTCCTTCAAGGTCGGAAACACATCCGGAAGGCGTTCCACGACCCCCACCCCCAACAATATCTTTCACAAGTACTCTCGGCATCTTGCTCAAAGAGTCAATGCCCATGCTCACAGTCGGTATCCTTCCGACATACTTCAACTCCCCATACCCTCATTCTACCCTTGAATATCCATTTTCAACTTCATCCTTTCACCTCAATATCATCTTTCTCACCCAAACCACTGACATGACTCCCATCAATTATCCTTTTATCCCTACCTATTTCCTGCCTCTACTTCCACTTTACCACACTAATGAGTGCCTAAGTCGCCGGTTTCCGGCGGACATAGCACACGTATTATATGTTACAGAAGACCTTGTCAACAATTAAGCCGTGCAGCCATCCGGTGCAGGCGTGGACAACTGATACCACACCATCGAGGAAGAAACAAGCTCTTTCGATGAGCGGCACCGACCTGCGCCGACCCTACCACACAGACCCACCGACTGCTTTCCGCCTGGCCCTCACCCATAAACTGCCCGATCACAGAAGACGGGAACGGTGGACTGACTATCCCTACTGGCAGTGCCCGCACCTGAGTACCCATTCACCGTGTCCCAATTTTTGTTTTACGACGCTATTACTTGACCAATGGATATTTCTATATGTTTTGAGTTAATTCTTACATCCGTATTCTTATATCCTACAGGCGGACTATTTAAAAAAAACTTACAACTTCAAGAGTTACATTTACAAAATGTGGCAAGCTGTAAAGAAAAGAAATTCATCACCAATTGCTTCAAATTCCGTTCATTCAATAAGAACAAATCCGTTTTCAAAATTAAAATATATGAATCCGTTATCGAGATATGGCAGCAATGAATTTAGCTCCATGAGTGATGCCATCTATTGACTTTGATTTACACTAGACTAACGGGACATTTAGCCTGAAGGTCGCACTTCACAAACTCGAAAATGTAAGATTTTGTTTATATTTCGTAAACTTGTTATTATGACTGTTAACAGGTGGACAAAGTTTCATGACCTTCACGAGAATAGTTTGCGAGTTATTGCAACTTTAATTTAACATGGTCACTTATGAGATTTCACGAATTATCAACTTTAACTGGAAAAAAATTATATAGGAATTTCTTAAAACTTTTTTTAATTGTTCACTGGTTCTCTGAAAGTATGAAAACCCTATGGCAATCAAGTCACGGGATCTAAAATCAGATATTCCATAAAAAGTAAAATAAAGTCAGGCTACTGGAGATTACTGTAGTGAAACGTCACAACGCCGCACTACATCGAGTGAACCACGTATTTCGTCTTTCACCTCCAGAGTGCGAAAACTAATGACATGGTCTCCTGTCTTTCCCAACACACGGAATCCAGATGAGAGCATTAATATGTAATTTTTCATTTTTTCAAATTGAAATAAATTACATTGAGCTGTAAGTCGATAGAATGCTTTTTCAGAGACTACTTTGCCTTTCCACATACAACAAGATGGTAATAAAGACATTCTACGAATAATTAATGTTGGAAGTAACCTCAAAAACTTTTATATATTTACGCTTTGTTTACAAGTAACAAGCTCGGCTATGATTTACAACGCCACAAACTTTAAAATGTAAAATGCAACGTTGCCGCGAGTTAAATGTCAAATAACACGTATTATTTTAGTTCGTATTTTACTAAAATTCATGGTTTAATACATGTGACATTAATCTTATGTTTTAAATAAGTATTATCATAGTTTGGTATCTTACAGCGTAGTTTGAATTTGAATTTTTTTCTTCTGTAAATTACAATCCAGGTAGTCACATTAAAAGTTTGAAATTTCGAATTAATTTTTATCATTTACAACCATACACACTAATTTAAAATGTTTAAACATACTTCTCAAGCTATTTTGAAACTCATTTTACAGAGTGAGTGAGGTCTTGATAGGAGAAGCATCGATCCACGCATGCGCCATTCTGGCGCTCATCGTGGATGGTCTCACGGGTGATTGGTTCACAATGCTCTCTGGATTCAATTTTAAACTGCTTATTTTTATTGCATTTTTACTTTTATATTGCATATTTAAAGGTTGAATGTATTTTCTTGTATATTCTGGGAGAAGTTATTCTCCAAATCTGTTCTCTAGTATCAACCAAATAAATGCAGAACTATAGTTCAAATACAGAATGAAGGAGGAAGCCTCCATCTTGTTATTGGAAAGAGATTGAAATAACAATTCTCTATTTAATTAAAATCTGACAGAGGGCCTTCACATGCTGATAAAATTTTGTTAACTTTAAGTTTTTTGTTTTTATATTACCAGTCTTACACATAGGTAACTTCTCTTACCACTGTAGGAACTTATTACTTTACTTCTCTGGTTTCAGACACAAACATAATAATGGAATTTAACAAAACATTCAGTTAAATTTTCAAATTTTTATCAACCAACTGTCATTTAGAAACCAACAGCTTTGATGCAAATTCGGGAGAGTAAGATTAAGAGTCCTTGAAAAGAATATTTTTGAAGACTTGTGTTCTTGTTGGAGCTATTAGTTCCTCTCCTTGTTCTTATATTGCAGGGCAATTGACAACAAGCTAGCCTATACTATGTAAACAAGTGGGATAAAAACATCAATTAAGGGTGATGACTCAATGAAGACACTGCTATAGGAAGAAAAGTCTCAGTTCATAGATACCTCCAAAGTTAAATAAGCTTCATTAAAATGCTTTTATTCTTCCTTCTAACCACTCTCTTGAAGCCGGAGGAAGGTGGACTGGAGCTTCACTATTATTTTATGAACATATTTCTTCATACATGTGTGAAAAGTATGGTAAGATAAAATGACAACAATCCAGGAAACTAACTCCCTGAAATCTCCTCCAGGTTCAATTCCCTACTTGTACACTACTGATAACATAAAAGGGCCCATTTATTTTTCCAAGTCCCACGCTCTGACCAGTTTTGGATCTGTTAGGTTTGCAACGGATCTCTCTTCTTGCTTCCCCTTTGGCAGGGGAAGTTTCATTCGACCAATCGTAGGTCTATTTNGACTAATAGTACCGCTGGTAAATCGTAACAAGATAAAATGTTTAATTACACCGCTATTAAAGAAATATTTTGTATTTTTTTATTATACACATTTTGGAATTCTATAACAAAAATATACTGTATATTCTTGACTTCAATAAACTTTACCATTCTCTATATTTAAACGACATCTCGAGATTCGTTGTCTCGCAAGGTCTTCATAGGCAATGTAAACGATATTAGAGTTTCTGTAAAAAACGTTTGCGTAATACTGTGATAAAATATAGTTTTTAACAGAATTTGAATATAATTGCAAGATATCGTATGGAATTGGTATAATTCAAATCACAAATTACTTATAAATATTCCTATAATTTCTTATATTTATACAGTGAAGTAAAGAAATCAAATCTCATTGTCTCACACCTTGTTCCTTGTTCCTCTCACACAGTTTCCCCCTCCACAGAGAAACACGAATCCTAGTGTGAACTGATTTTTGAAAATGGTTTATACCACAATTCAGCTCGTAATATCTGTTTGGGAGCTGCAATGCTCTCACATTGCTTATGAAAATCTTCAAACATACACTGAGCAATTGTCAATTCGGCAACGTAACATTACGACACACATGGCAACATGGCAGGGACAAAATTCATCTTAGCAAAGTTGCCGATGAGACGACAAAGTTTCTATAAAATAATTTCTATTCATGCTCTCTTTAAGTTTCGATATTTTAGTTTCTTCATGTGAAAATGAAAGTGTTCAATGATATATTTTACGAGGAATTTAGAAAAGTTCTTCAAAATTTCAATAAACATGTGCAAAAATTTTTTATATTGAATTTAAAAGCAAATAATTTATATTTAAAGAAAACAATGATACTAAAAGAATTGTAGATAAATTTATTTTTTCTACAAACATAAAAAGGAAAAAAGAAAACCCTAGATGTTGTGAAGGTTTAGCCTTTCAGAGTCGTAATGCTTATTACACTAACATAAAACAAAAATGTATTCCTCTCCGCGAGTTTCATTAGAAATCTCTTCGTTGTTCCTGCTCTATCATTTGACAATCAAATATAAATGTTTCTTCTATTTGTTAAATGAAATTACGTGTCATTGGCGCCTTTGTCGTTTGTCCGAGAGGAAAATTCCAGCGATCTAAATTTCTAATTTTACAGCCAGTAAAAAGTAGAACGCCATTAAAATATTATGCATAAGTAACATAAATATTACAATGAAAAAACATATTTCGTATAATATCCCATATTTGTTGAACACTTTCTGAAAATATGAAATTCTCTGTTGAATTGACGGCAAAATGTTACGTTAATTGGAGAAGATTTCTAGATTTAAAATAACAAGTCCTTAGAATATGACACTGAATCAGGAATACGGGGAACTACAAGTTACAATAACTTAACATATAAAACCAAATACGACCTTGTTAACTGCCTCGCTCGATTTAAATTTACTGTAAATATTATACTGAATGTCTGACTAATACGTTTATCTTCACAAATGTAACATCCATGTTGCTTCGTAAAAAGTTATATACCCGCAAAGAATGTTTCTAAATGACAATGTTCATTCCCTGCTCTGGAAATCAATAAATAATACTGAATATCGATACTAACATTATAAATGAGGAGTGAGTTAAGTATGTAGAATATATAAAGTATTTCAATTGTAAAAAAATTCATCAACGAGGTTTTCATATTATTGATCTCTGATTATTTTTTTTTAGGTTAAATATAGAGAATGGTAAAGTTTATTGAAGTCAAGAATATACAGAATATTTTTGTTATAGAATTCCAAAATGTGTATAATAAAAAAATACAAAATATTTCTTTAATAGCGGTGTAATTAAACATTTTATCTTGTTACGATTTACCCGCTGCACGTGTCTTCCAAATATAGGCGCCATTTCAAATAGACCTACGATTGGTCGAACGAAACTTCCCCTGTCAAAGGGGAAGCAAAAAGAGAGATCCGTTGCAAACCTAACAGATCCAAAACTGGTCAGAGCGTGGGACTTAGAAAAATAAATGGGCCCTTTTATGTTATCAGTAGTGTACCAATTTGTATCTAGCCACAATTACCACATTGTTCTATGTTCAGTTTTCTTCCTCAGAATTCATTGAGTTGAACAAGTTCCATTCCTATAGATGCTTCAGGCATTTTGACTTTGTATCCTCCTTTCATATTTCATATTTATATACTTAGAAAATAATATTTTCAAGCTGTAATTATATTAATCAATTTTTTGTGACCATTTAATTGTATCATCCATGTTTTAGATTTTTTGTGAATGTTTTTAACATTTTCCAGGGTTTTCTAACACATACTTTGACTGATGATACTGCATAAGAAACTGTTCTTTACTTAATGTAACAAGAAAAAAAAAATCCTGCAACTATCACATCTCTATAATCCCCGAGCCATTGTAGCTAAATATCATAAATATTTTACAAAAAGGCAAAAATATCAATCATACATTAAGAAACAAAATTAAGAACTTTCTGTGAGTGTTTTAACACAAATACCTTCATCTCTGATCTGGATGGAGGAGTTATTTTCATATCATCTGTTTTGATTTCTCCAGGAGGCATTCGATTGAGGCACTGATCTATAATTCTTAATGATTGACGCATCTCTTCAACACGACAGAGGTACCTACAGGAAAGTACAAATTACACAAGTATAAATATAAAAGAATTTAAAATCACTTCCTTTGATAAATTGGAAAAAAAAAATTATAGTCTCTATGTACTTGTTACATATCATATCTCAATGTGTCAAGGTTTGACTATATTACTATCATGTTCTTATCATCCATCCAAGACCATCCATGTACTCATGTTTAGGGAAGAAAGAGTGGGGGGAGAATATCTGGTCGGAATGCTGGGAAGTATAGAGGTACAAAGAAGTCTGGAAGAGGTAAATGAAAACCAACTGACTTTGAATGAGCACACACCCAAATGCATGCTCTCCTGCTGAATAGAATGTTCAGTATGGTATGGTTGTCCATAATAATGTGAATTTAAACATCTTTAAAACATACTTTTGTTCTAACACAAACTATGTTCTCACACATTAAACAAATAAATTTATTACCTATACCACAAATAGCCATAAATTGTGAACAATAACAGATCCTGTACAGTATAAAAAATTCACTACTCAAGAAAATCAGGATTGAGGCATTCACAAACAGCACACACCTAACACCGAATTGAATGGTAACCACCTCATCTTTAAACAAACAACACAGTTTCTGGGACTTACTATACAAGATAACATGAAATGGTCACCTAGAAACACTGAAAATGAAACTCAGCACAATAAACTATGCCATCAGAGTTCTAACAGCAAATTGCACAACAGATACCCTTCAAACAGTATACTATGCAAATGTCCATTCCATTCTAAAATATGGTATAATATTATGGGGACAAGCACTAGAAACAAAACAAACTTTTAGTATACAGAAGAGAATAATACAAACAATTACCAACACTAATAAACTTTCTATGTGTAAACCATTATTTGAAAAGTTGAAAATACTTCCACTGCCATGCATGTACATTTTTGAAACTTTGAACTTTGTAAAAAAGGATCTACTAGACAAAGGACCACTCTATAGATTTAATTCCACTGTTCATGTTCACAACACTAGACAGGCCAGAAATATCCATCTACCACAGATAACATCCACTCTTAGCCAAAAAAGCACTCATAATGCAGGTATACAGCTATATAATGCGTTACCACTAAACCTTAAAAACATCAATACACTGAACCCATTCAAACCAAAACTCAAACAATTCTTACAACAGAAACTCTACTACAGTGTACAAGAATTCCTTAATGACAATAACTAATGTATGACATACAATCTGTTGCAGGTAATCATTAGAACAAAGGTGCAGAAGGTGACCCATGATGCAGGAAAAGATCTAACAACATTAAATTACACTGTTTTTGCATAAATATATACCTTGACATAAATTAATAAAATAAAAGTAAAATAATAGAATTCCTACCATAGATATCTAATAACCCTAGCCTAAATAAATATTAATATTCTGTAATAGTAGAAAATAATTGTATTTTATGTTAATTTCTACTTAGCCTAAGTTAAATGAATATGGTTAAATGAATCAAAAATTATTATAATGTTGTTATTCTTATATGTAAATATTATTGTTATTATTGTTAGTACTATGACTCACCATACATCATTGTTATGATCTATGTGGTTCAATAAAATATTATTATTACAACAATAAAAGCAGATCCCAACTAACCTCAGATTTTGAGATTGAAACATAACTATATACTCATACCATTTACCTTCCATACGCTAGAATAACAAATTGATGTATGCCAAAACTCTTATATTCCACCAAAAATAAATCTGAAGCAAATATATAGTCTGAATATGATTTTCGCAAATCACACATCAGAAGTGCTGCTTGTTTTTGTTTATGAAAAGTAGGGTACAACAGTTCAGAGATAAATAAAAGTTACCAACCTGTCGTAGCAGTCACCCTTAACACCAATAGGCACATCAAATTCCATCTCATCGTAAGCGTCATAAGGCTGAGACTTACGAAGATCCCATTTTATTCCTGACCCGCGAAGCATAACACCACTGAAATTAGTTTGATAAAAGTTTCCATGAAAATTCTGAAGTTTCATTAAATAAAAACATATATAAAAAGTATTCAGCACCTAAAGCCATAATTCAATGCTTCTTCAGCTGAAACTACTCCAATGTCCTCAGTCCTTTGAACCCAAATTCTGTTGCTAGTTAATACATCTTCAACTTCATCGATACGTTCATTAAATTTACTGGCAAACTCATATATGTCATCCAACATTCCAAGAGGTATATCCTGTAAAAGTCGAAATTTAAAACACGTTACGAATCGTTATCCAATAACAAATAACATTTAAATCAAATGTAAGAATTTTTTTATCACAAAACTGAGAAACAGACATTGAATAAGATGTGGTGAATTATCAGAAGTGAAATTCACACCGAACTATGTGTATGCTATATATAGGATTGCTGACAAAACAGCATTTGTACACATTTATTAAAGAAAACAACTCGCATATTTATCACCATCATCTGACATTTACCAAGTTAACGATTAGTAGTACAGACTTCCTAAATACAGAAAGAAAGGAAATTCCCCTTACAAAAAATTTTTGATATAGAAGTCTCCAAAGTAACTACCATGTCTCCACAGTGGACACAAAATTTTTAATTATTTAATCATAAATCACTTCTTTCCAACATTTCAGCAAATAAAGCAGTAATTTTGTTAACAATTCTTCCACAAACTGAACATACTGTTTAAATAAAACTGATACTGATAAAGGTTTTTAATAAAAGAGATAATTCTACAGGCATTTTTGAGTAAATATTGAATCAAGAAAAATCAAAAATCAATCTTCAGTTTCATCATTATTTTTAAGGCAACCTATCACAATAAAAATGTTTGCTTCTTATAGACCAATGTAAATTCAAACATTTTAAATTTTACACGTTTGAGCGAGGTTATTTCATCTTATTTGCAATACTAGTATACATCAGATTTTAAAAAAATAGTAGAGTTGGAATATAATCTCACTAGTAGCAAAACTTACCCTCGTTTCTCAGCTTTCAAGTAGCTAACAGATTATTTCAATCTGATCAAAGCATTTCTCAGTTTCAGACTTTAAAATTTCATATTTTTACACAAGATATTCAACATAAAATAAGAGAAAGACAAAAAACCTATAGAATCAGCATTCATAAGGTTATCATACTTCCCCACATAAAAATACAGAATGCAATACACAGTGAGCTATTTGCTACTTTTCATTTTACATCACCATTTCACAATTAATTGAGCTTAACTGAACAAAAAATGTCAAGAAAAATGCAAAAGAAAGTGAGGTAAGAATATACCTGGTTTACACCTCCTGGCCTAATATATGCGGCATGCATTCGAGCTCCAGAAACTCTTTCATAAAATTCCATCATTTTTTCTCTCTCTTCAAAGAGCCAAAAGAAGGGAGTTAAAGCTCCCACATCAAGGGCATGAGTACCAATAGCCATAATGTGATTCAATAAACGTGTTATTTCAGCAAATAGAGCTAAAGTGGGAGAGAGCAATTAAAATATATTAAACCATTCAAACTAATTGAAATTTTCATCAATGTGAGTACCAAAATATATCCCATTTAACCCATAAATGAATTCCCAACATAAAAATTCAAGAAATATTTCACAATAAAGAGTAAAATAATTGGTACATACTTCTAATGTATTTAGCTCTTCTCGGAACATCAATATTCAGCAGCTTCTCAACCGCAAGAGAGTAACATTGTTCATTAACCATCATAGATACATAGTCAAGTCTGTCAAAATAAGGTAATGCTTGAGTGTAAGTCTTGTATTCAATAAGCTTCTCTGTGCCGCGATGGAGTAACCCAATATGTGGATCGGAACGAACCACTGTCTGAAATTATTTCATTACAATCTCACACAACAAACAAAAATGAACGGAAAAACAATAAGTAAAATTGTCAAAATGAAACCAGGGAGAAGGAAAAATCAATTATATTTAAAATTAATACCTCTCCATCTAATTCAAGAACAAGTCGCAAGACACCATGAGCAGCAGGATGTTGAGGGCCAAAGTTGAGAGTCAAATTACGAACATGCTTCTCCACTGGAACCATTTTATCACTCCAGACAGGGACTAACCATTTCGAACTCTCCTCTCCATCTGGGAGCATAATAGGCCCTTCAAACTGTCTCAAGTACTCAGGGTCTGGAAACCATTTCTTAGCCCCTCTTTGATGCCTGCAGGCACATTAAATAAGAGCCATATTGAAGCATAAAGTAAGTTTTCCCCATACACACTATAAATATGAAATATTAAGACTAAAGAGAGAAATCAATTCAAAAAGTTCGCCAATTGCAGATGGAAAATGATTCCCGAGAATAACAAGGTAGATTTCTAATATTTTTCGAACACAATAAAAAATTAACTAACATTGCGAAGTATAACGGTGCTCCATTCTGTAGAAGAACTTTGGAAATAGCAGAGAGTTGAGAGGACGTTCGCAATATACCCCCTAACGCCGCCATTGTCGCAATCGGTCAGTTCTTCGCAGTCGGATGGTATCTGTGCTGTGGAATGGGCAGCGCACACACTACATGGGCAGTGGTGCTGTATAATGTGCGCCAGATAGTTTACGTATTGGTATGTGGCCCAGTCAATTTGTACCTAAAATTGCCAAAAATCATGTTGAGTTTAATATAACGTTCGGACAAGCATCAGAAGTAAGAATCCAAGTTTTCAACTACGAGAGACCTTGTACGAGATGCGCTATGCCCGAAAGGTATTAAAATCTTCCCACTCTTTCCATTTCTTTTGCTCCCAAACGGTGCGATCTACGTAACACATTATATTTGACATAATTAAAGAGCATTAAATTAAAAAGAAGACTAATTACAACGATATAAATCATATAGTTACTGAGATACAGTGTTTCAATAATTGGTCTTTTTTTGTGTGTGTGAAAAGTGAAAAAGGGGGAAGCGGCGATCAAATATCCAGTGAGGGAAAGTTAGAGCAATATATATA
>NNCF01126229.1:23335-73222 GCA_002313205.1 Laupala kohalensis | reverse complement strand
TGCTAATTTTGGCACTTCATCTGACATTGCGTTATTTGTGTAGTGTAATCGCCGTAATTGGCAAAATATTTGACGTACTCACAAATATCACAATGCCATTCACACATGGACTCAACAAGCAAGTAACTCAACCACGCCAAATATGTTTACTTGTTTTTTTTAAGGCTGATGATATTTGCACAAGTTGTGGAAAAAGCGAGCCCAATAAATGAGATTACAATTCCACTACTTGTGCGATTAACGAGCTGGCATGGGCTCACTATTTCCACAACTTGTTCCCATTGTATACGCACATTAGCCCTGTTTGGGTGCGATTATATGTACGAGTTGAGGTACAGAATGGCAGCTAGGAAGACTGTAAGATTTAAGAATAAAAGAAGACGATATAAAATGGTATTATTTCGGAGAAGGATATTTTGTGTTTTATTGTCATTTATGTAAGACTTTTGTAAGAACATTGATTCCATATATTCAAATGTATACACTGCGTATTTCTCTAATAACTGAAATCCCACTTGAGGTTTTATGTCACTCCATGCGGGTTTCTTTTTCAAGTTTTCTAACCTAGTTTTATTTCAATCGTGTTGAAATTAGTGGCAGAATTCACTCCTACATATTATAGGGTTCATTTTGGTTTCTTTGTACGTTAAATAACATTACTCTTAATCTTGCAATATACTACTCCCTACGGTTTTAAAATTTTTTCCGACTTTATCATAGTGAAGCTTCCCTGTTTCCTGTTCTAACATGGCTGGCTCGCTAACTGCCACTCAGTGAATTGCGATGGCCACAACTCGAGCAATATCCGTGACTATACCGCGCAACTGTCGGGCTCTCTAGCTGCCACGGTATTTCACTATTGTCACAATTCGTACAACTAATCGCGCCCATATGGTGTCACGGTGCGCACACAATTGACACAACTTGTGAAATAGTGAGCGTATTTACGGACTCGCTAATCGCACAAGATGCGTATTCTAGTACCGACTTGTACGAAAAATTGGAGCAAATAAAAAGGTTCTAGAGGTGTGTTTGAACTCGTGGACGTATAGTTCTGCAACGGCCACCGCAACGTCACCGAATGTGCCACGAGGGTGATCCGACAGGGAAGAAGTTTTGTAATCATATGAATGACAATCTGAATTAGGGTAATGATATTTAACGTAAGATTTTAAATTCAAATGAAACTTTATATATGAGATTAAAATCTACCACAAATTCCTTAATAATTGAAATGAACTTAGGTTCGAAAATTTGATTAACAAACCCGTATGGAGTGACATAAAAACTTAAGTAGAATTTTACTTACTGAGCACTTCGCAGTGTAAACCTAATATTTGAATCCATGTATTAAAAACGTCTTACTTTAAAAGAAAATTGGACTCAAAAGATCCTACTCAGAAATAAAACTGATGTATATTGTTTTTTATACCAAAGTACATATCAACCTCGATATCAGCGACGCAGTGTATCACTATTCACACCTTGTGGAAATACTAAGCCCGGGGTGGTTCGATATTTTCACGAATTGTACAAATAAATCAGCAAATCCTGAATTTAGTGTTATTTCAATTCTTATGATCTTTAAACACTATAATCAGAATAATCTATAGTTCGACAATAATTTGTACATGTAAATTTTTTGCGTTAAATTACAAACATATTGACATTCTATTAGTATTATAACTCGCAGCTAACTTTTTATCTTATCTAGGAATTTTTGCTGAAATTTTTTAATCCGCCTCTGCCTTAGGGCCCTTGATCGGAATTGATGGGATGATCCCTTGCTAGCTTCCGGAGAGTAAATTAGTTTATTGTCCTCCAAGTGGTCATACGCAGTTTGTACTGCTTTTTTGACAATACATTTATTATTATTATTAACATTATAGTGGGATTGCTATTTTTAAAGTTGTGCGAATATCCACTTCGCTTTTTAAACCGGGGCTGGAGAGCTTGGCCACGTCAAGGTNTATATATATATATATATATATATATATATATATATATATATATATATATATATATATATATATATATATATATATATAAGTATATATATATATATAAGATTACAAAATGCATGGCAAAGAAGACTCTAGCGGATGTTGATAATTCATACGCCCATTTGCGAGGATGTATTATATAATTCAAGACACCTTAAAACTGTTCCGTTATTCTAGTCCATAGAAATGTTTTGTTATAAAAAATATAAAAAAGTCAAGAACATATATTAAGAAATCAAAATATCAACAAGTCTTAAACGCGCACGCTCTTCTGAGCGAAACACGACTAACCTAAGAACTTTTCACGTGCCTTAAGGTTATATCATTACATAGCTTCCTACAATTCCCAATTGCTAAGTAACTAGGTTTTGTCATTTTCTGACCAATAGTATAAGTAATTTTTTCCCCAAAAATTACATTTTTTAAAAAAATTTCCACTTGTATCATTAGAAAATAATGTTTTTTAAGTATTTAGTGCAGTCATATTTTAATTTATCTTATAAATGTCGTCGTAATTTGGTAAGAACTGCGAGATGTGAGGTATTGTTCCTCTTCGCACTCCCCTCCTCACCATCTTTGACACCATCCTTTCCCAAAAGCTCAGCCTGCGGAGTGAATCAACCTTTAATTATTTCGGAGACTGTGCGAATGGTTAAACTTTGGTTTTATTGATATCCTTTATTGAAACGGTATAACTATTCGTGCTATGATGAAATCCGCTCTTTGTGTGGCGATTTTTCATTGTTAGCGATTTTGTCTAAAAGAGCTTTCGTTACGAAAGGTTTTCCATTTTTTATATTATAAATACTTAATAAATATTATTCAAATATGAGCAATATTTTTATTCTAATGAATTGCAATTCCATCTAGACGAGACAGTCCAAAAACGTAATGCTGTTCTGTGTTGGATCGGCGCACAGTTTATTATTTCAACGTGAAACCGGACCAAAAGTATTTTTCCCGTGAATATGGTTGAGGGTCAATGGGCTGACATGGAGCAGGTGGGGGGCCTGATGCCTATAAGTGTACTCCATTAAGTACCTGCAAACCTTCCCGTTAAATAGGGCACTGTCAGTAGAGTCCGATCCTCACCCCCTCGTGGGCAATGCACTCTATAGCTCAAAAGAACTTTAGAAGTTCCAAAGATGCTGGTGGTTTGGCGTCGAGTGCCTGTTTTTTCTCTGCAAGACCTCTTCTGAGATTTTTGTTAGATGTATGCGGAATACTCCTCGTCAACAAACGGTGTAGCTAATGGGAACGGGTAGCTAAAGGGAAGGAAAACTCTGACAGAAAACTCCCAGTAGACTGCTTTCTAGGCAGCAAGGAGAGAGTCTTGGGTTCTCCAGCTAAGTATGTCCTATTTTCCACTTACTAGAGGCAGACCTTCTAATATTTCCTTTCCTATTTGGTCTCCCTTGACCAACTCTTGTTTGTTTCGACCCCTAAAGGATTAGAGTATTCGAGGCTCAAAGGAGTCTTTTCTATGTTCTTCCTAACTCTACTTTTTAGAGGAGTAAACCCACCCAAATCCCGCTGGTCGGAAGTGGTAGGAACCTATCGTATCCGTCACCGTGGCATAGGGCTAATCATTCACTCATGGTTTTCAACTGATTCAGAGCAATTTAGATAGCCTCGGACAAATGAACAACTTAGACGACAGCGTCATGGACAAAATATGAGTATTGGTATATGGTATATTACAACATTTACCAGAAAGGAACAGAAAATAGTAGATGATATCGGGAAGTACAAACTGAAGGTAATGGGGATTAGTGAAGTAAAAAAGAAGGATCAGGGAGAGATTGAATTGACTACAAAATACATATTGGGATACAGTTGAGTAGAAAGGAAAGAAAGAGGCAACTGGAGTGGGAATTTTAGTAACCAAGGAATTAATGAGAGAATAGTAAACTGGAAAACCATAAACTCAAGAATTTTACAAGTAGATTTTCAAATGGAAGGAAGAGTGGCACTTGTTGAAATATATGCACCACAAGACTGTATTACAAAACTATATTACAAAACTGTATTAGAAAAGAAATGTTTCTACAGAATTACAGAGAATAATAGAACAAGTACATAAAACAAATGATCAAGTAGTTGTAATGGGAGATTGGAATGCTCGAATAGGACTAGATATAAGAAAAGGGAAAGGTAGTATGGGGAAGTACGGAGCAGAAAATATTAAGAATGAAATTAGAGATAGGATGTTGGTATTGTTAACCAGCTGTTGATAGTGAACACGTGGTTCCCACACAAGAGAAAACACCAGTTTAACTTCGAAACAAGAAGAAACCAGAAGATCATAAGAAGAATGATAGACTACTTCACGTACACAAAAGTCTTTAGATACGCAGTAAGACACATCCACATTTAGAGAAGTGCAGAACCAAGCAATGAACACAAACTAGTGGGGATGAAAATCCGAGTTAAAACACCACAGGTACGTTACAACAAATATTAAAAAATAAGAGTGATTAGATTAGACAAAAAGATATACGGAAAAAATATGAACATGTCATTGTTACCGTGAAAGACCGAAATTGGAGAATGTCGACTTTCACCGGTTAATGTCAACATTCACATAGTCACTTGGTGTATGTCCGAAATATTTGCTAAGTACCTTTATTTCTGACTTACACTGGTAAATGTCGACATTCACCATGCACTAATGGTGAATTTTAAACATGTCGGAGATTTATATTTTCTTACCAAGAATTGAAAACACACAGTACATTCTAAATGGGAAAAGAAAATAATCGCGACATAAAAAATTATGAATATATATTTTTCTCACTGTATATGACACCAAAAACTCTTTTCACCTTTACTTGTACATTGAAAGAAACCTATTTTTAATTCTTTTTTTCTTTCGAGTCTCTGTGTCGGTGTAAACCTGCAATGTTGTCGATGCGTTTAAAAAGCATGACTTAACATTACAAATATTGCTGACAATCGTTTCTCGAATGCTTTTAAACATTAAATGATGAATAAAACAAATATTAAAATAATCATTTAATATACTTGAAAGAAGTACTTAAAATGCAAGTTCCGTTACTTCGTTTGTTGTTATCAACAGAAGAGGTGACGAGGAGACAACAATGCTCAAGACGCATCTCCGCTGCTTTTTAAAAGGAAATAAGTGATGGTGGCATTCAATATATTCTTTCAGTTATGGGAACACTATCAACAATACTGTAATTCCAAATCTTACTCCCAGAAAAGGGCAACTTTGATGATGCGAGCAACGTTTTCTTAATATTTTTTCGGATACCGTAATTTATACTAAATGGATACTGCAGTAAATCGTGATCTTTTTCTTGAAAAGTTAAATGCATTAATTGCGGGTAAACGAGAAGACAATTGTTTTTATTTTTCTGAAGAAAAGTACTCTAAAATACTTTCTGAAGTGGTTTCTGCTAAAACTAAGTGCAACACACCTTTGGATTACAGACGATTAAAACGTTTTGACGTTTTAAAAATTAATGAGGAAGAGAAGTTAATTATACCATTAAAACCAGGGGAAACGAATTTACAGTATTATGTTAATGAAGAATTGTTCAGTATACTATATGAAACTCACACCAGAATAGGCTACGGAGCTTGAAGAGTTGCAAGTTAAATGCAAAAATATTAAATATGAAGTTGTAACGTTGTATTTAAATTTATGCAAACAGTGTCAAATGAAACACAGTGCACCTAAGAAAGGTATTGTTGCGAAACCAATGGTCAGTTCTGAGTTAAACTCAAGATGTCAAGTTGATCTGATAGATCTGCAGTCAAACAGAGATGGCGAATATAAGTTCATAATGGTGTATCAAGATCATTTAATTAAGTTTGTTCAGCTACGACCTTTGAAAACTAAAAGAGCTGAAGAAGTAGCGTATCACGTTCTTTCAATATTTTTAACATTTGGTGCACCAGCAATATTGCAATCAGATAATGGTAGAGAATTTAGTAATGAAGTCATATCCGAAATATGCGCTATGTGGAAAGATGTTAAGATAGTTCATGGGAAGCCTCGTCACAGTCAAACACAAGGCTCAGTTGAAAGGGTCAATCAGGATATACAGAATATGCTAACTGCATGGATGAATGATAACGATACAAACAAATGGTCAGATGGTTAACCTTTGTTCAATTTGCCAAGAACACTACATATCACGAAGGAATACGCCAAAGTCCTTATGAAGCCATGTTTCGCGTTAAAGCAAAAAGAGGTATAGCATCGTCTTTTTTGTCCAGCGAACAAATCGCAAATATTGAAACCGAAGAACAACTTGAAGAAACTGTTAATACTTCTGAAAAAAATTGAGCGGTGGACATACCGAAAACCAGATTCCAAAGAAAAATATTGAAGAGGACCCGCAATCTACAATGTCTTCACATCAAGTTCTGACTGAAAAACACGAGTTAATTTCTATAAAAAGAGCGGCTGCGAAAGAGAATCTTCTACTGCAAGCAGCAAAAATGTTACGAACCTCACAAAAACAATTTCCTCCTGCTCAAATTGGTGATATTGTACGAATACAAGTCCCTGATGTCGACCTTGGTCGTACAGATAGCCGAAATGTGTTAGCGGTTGTTGTTGAAATAGAAGACTCTGACTTCTATAAACTGGCAAATAAAAATGGTACACACGTAATCAGTTCGTAATTTGTAAAGAAAAGTTATTTTCCATAGATGAGATTTCTTTTGTAGAAATGTCGCTGAGAGAAGCAGCTAAAGCTAATTCGAGAAGTGAGGGGCAAGGCTATACACGCTGTCATTGAAAAAGAAAGTGTTCCACAAATAAATGCAGCTGTAAAAGCAAGGGACTCTTGTGCAATTCAAAATGTCATAATATTTTAAGTTGTTGCAATAAATAAGATTTGAATCACATAATTAAATAATTTTTTTATTACTATTATTTTGTTTTTCCATTAAGAATGTACTGTTTACTTTTCCCATTTAGAATATTCATAATTTTTTATGTCGCGATTATTTTCTTTTCCCATTTAGAATGTACTGTGTGTTTTAAATTCTTGGTAAGAAAATATAAATCTCCGACATGTTTAACATTCACCATTAGTGCATGGTGAATATCGCCATTTACCAGTCGACAATAAAGGTACTCAGAAAATATTTCGGACATACACCAAGTGACTATGTGAATGTTGACATTAACCGGTGAAAGTCGACATTCTCCAATTTCGGTCTTTCACGGTAACATCATCACTACCAAACTGGAAGTAGAAAAGTAGACAAAGAGGACAACATAGAAAGAAAATGAAGACGCCTAAAAGAAGTAATATTGGAGGCCGCAACATAGGTATGCGGGAAGAAAATCATAAATATAAAATTTAAAAGAACCAGATGGTGGAATGAGAATGTAAAAGAGTCGGTTAAAAAGAAACAGAAAGCCTATCTGAAGTTCGTGAAAACTGAATAACAAGAAGATTGGGAAAAGTATGTGGAGGCCCGGAATAGAGCAAGAACACAAGTTGAAAGAACTAAGGAAGAGGCATGGGCAGAGATTGGAGAGGAAATGGAAGAAAAATATTACCAAAAAAACAAAGTTTACTGGAAAGTAATTATTGGATTAAGAGGGAAACATAGGAAAACGGTAAGACCAGGATAACAATTTAAGAACGGGACAGACTGAGATATATGGAAACGTGGAAGAAATATTATGAGAACATTTTTAGATTGGAAACCACAAGTGAGCAGGATGTGTGTGAGAGTCACGTGATTTACTTACCAATTAGAAATGAGAATGTAGAGAAAGGGTCTTCCTTTTGGCCTCGTTGCACGTATTCCCCAATAAAGGAGGATATTAATAGGGGAGGAACGAGCGACTGAACACAGAGAGACAATGGTAGTGCGGCTTCTATACTCAAAGTTATGTATCTACGCCGAAAATTAAGCAATACTACCTAACACAAAGTACCAACATCTACGAATTTAAGTAACATCCAAATGAGTATTAATGTTAAGCACAAAACGGATATTTGCTGTAAAGAAATACAAGTTAATAACACAACAAGATAAAACAAGGTAATATTGTTTCCACACGCTTAATGCACAACGAACAGAATAGCGCCATGTAAGGATAATTAGAGGCCCATAAAAAGCATCAATTTGAAAACAGTTTTTTGAGATTACGAAACGTCCGTGTTTTTTTAGAAATTTCTTGACAGTTAAACAAAACGTAAGTTTGGTGGATCGTGCGAGATGAAGGAAACTTTTCCACTAAACAATGCATTTGTGTTGACAACAATTAATTGCTTTCAAATAACTGTTGAAAGCAATTAATTGTCATGCAAATACGAAACTACAGGAACTACTCATCTCGCCAGTTTTTTATGTGGCCACACCTTATTCGAATATTCCCCGAAAATGCTTCGCTGTCACGCTCGACCCTAGAAAATTTCTGCGGATACAGTTGATCGGTGCGTGTACGTGAGGTTACCCGAAGCAAAATTGGAAAAAATTTACATTCCTTGGAGCTAACTACGTCAATTATTTGGTGGCTTCAGTGGCAATATCGTCTATTTTATTTGTAAGTAGTTTTTCCGTCTTGGAAATTAAAGATGTAATTTAAGGAATGACTGATTCTTTTGCTTGTACGAGGGTTGAATCAAAATAAGGTTCCCAAGCGATAGATCCGCAAGGAGAGGTGTTAGGCAAAATCTGTCAATACTGGCTTGTGCAGCAGCTTTCCCTCTCTTGATCCCAATATTTCCCACTTATCTCTGCCGTTTAGTGTTGGCCTAGCAGTCGTCCGTGACAGAAGTGCCGATAGCTACAACCGCCAATTGTGAAACCAGTACAGTTATACGCTTTTTATACCCGAAAGGGTTTCCACCTATAGACAGTCATGGTCAGTTGAGCGAAGTTTATGATGACAAGTGCATGTCCGTGCAACACACCCGCAAGTGGTGTAGGGCACTGCTGCTCGCACGGACATTCACGATGAAGACCGAAGCGGAAGACCATCCATTTCAGACGAGACTGTCAACAAAGTCGAGAGACTACTGCTCGAAGATCGAAAGAAAACCATCAGTGAACTGGCTCTTCGCGTTCCTGAGATTTCGGCTAGTTCAGCTCTCAGAATTTTGTCTGAAAACTTGGGGTATCACAAGATGTGCGCGCGGTGAGTCCAGAGAATGCTTACAGAAGACCACAAGTAGCAACGTGTCGATTGTGCCCGCCAATTTCTACAACAATATGAAGATAAGAGAGAATAATTGTCGGACTCAATTGTTACGGGTGACGAATTGTGGGTGTTTCATTTCACACCCGAAAGAAAACAACAAGTGAATGGCGCTTCTCACCATCGCCTAAACCAAAGAAGTTTAAAGAAACGCAGTCTGCTGGCAAAGTGATGGCTACTGTGTTTCGGGACCGTAAAGGGATTTTGTTGATCGAGTTTTTGCCTCCGGGAACTACGATAAACTCAGACAGGTATTGCGACACACTAAGGAAACTCAGACGGACGATCCAGAACCGTCGGAGAGGGAAACTGAACAAAGCCGTCATGCTTCTTCACGATAACGCTTGACCCCACGTCTCCCAACAAACCCAGGACCTACTGAAAGGATTTGGTTGGACTGTCATTGCCCCCTCCCCGTAGTCCAAACCTTACCCTTAGTGATTACTACTTGCTTTAGAAATTGAAGGACCACTTGAAGAAATGATGGGATCCATTATATGTCCATAGATTTTATATACAAATGGATCCCGCATGCTTCCAAGTTTTCTTAAATTTAAAATTTGCATTATGTACATCATAATGTAACGTGTTTTAGTGACATGTTTCATCGTATATTATTTAAAAAGTCATTTGTTGTCTTCACGGTCACTTCTCATCCAGTCTTATGCTTTTTTGGTTGTTTTTTGCTATTTAGTTAATAAAAAATTAATTTTGAACTTAAAAACCGCTGTTGCTTTTTAGTTGTTTTTTACACGTTTTTATTAATTTTCAGCTTTTTAGTTTATTACCGTATGGTCGTATGCAATATTTCGCAGACAATTTAATTCTTGCAAGGAGTTTAGGTCATGAGGGTTATTTAAAATCTTTTCTGAATCCGTATGCTTGAAAAATAAAATATTAATACATTTTATGGAACCCCGTGACACTCGCGACATTAGGACGAAACTAACGACGTATAATTTATCAAAATCGGTTCATCCGTTAAGTAGTTACGAAGGAACATAGGAACGTGCATACATGCATACAAGTCAAACACATAACCCTCCTTTTGGACATAACCGCAGTCATGAAATAAAGAAGTTTTTTGTGTTTGTTTTTTCACTTTTGTGGTTCCCCCCGTTTTTAGTACCCTAGTCGCCTCGTCCTCGACGGCACTGGATGGTTCCGGATGGATGTAACTTATCTTATTGTACCCCCTAGATGACAATAAAGTTTGTATATTTCTTTACTTAGACTCAATGTGTCCAGGTCTTAATGGAAGGACTCCTTGACACTGCTTTTCAAACACCTTAAATATCTCTTAAAGTAAAGGTATTGAAGTGCAATAGATTGATCATGACATGGGGATAAGAATGTGATATGATCTGTAGTTGAAGAGAGATTAACACTTTTATTGATTTTTTAACTGAAGTCTGAATCTACGATTTTTAGCGCTTTAAAGTCCAAGAACAAATAAATACAATGATGTAAGCAAGACGTACACACTACAACGTAATAAAGACCTTATTGGGGAGAGAACCGACAGAAATGTCCACAAAATTAGAGCACGTAATTTCTCATGTAATAGAAAGGTAATTTCTCATAACAGCAATATTCACTTCGCATACATTTCATAGCTCCATTTGGCGTCAGCTGTGACTCTATGCACGTCTCTTATTGGTAGAGTACGGTGAAAGAGAGAGGGACACGAAGTCACGTGACTAACTACAGTTAATTGAAACTACTATGAGAAACTTCGATTAGTATTTTTCGGAAATATGAAAAATTCCATATTATATGTCCTCCCTTGACCGTCTCTCTTGATTAAAGTCTCTACGACGAATGGGCTGTTTTAAGGGATGTTAGCGACAACCGTCTCCCCCGATACCTGTTGAAGCTTGTGAATGGTAACGGAAGTATTGATATACGAAAGACGAGTGTAGAACCGCATATTGGAACAGATTGACCATGAGACTTTCGTTCTGTATGGACTTTCATTTGTGTCATTTTGTTGACCTGGATTGATACAATAAGAAATTCATGATTTTAATCTTAAAAACAAATTTTCCTAACAATAGAGTATGAATAAACATAATACGTATATACACTAGCTGAGTATCTGCTGTTTTGCCGGCGTGAAAGAATGAATTTTGAACAACTAAATGATTCTAAATCGCCATTGTATGTAAGAAAAAATTAAACAACTTTCGAAAAAATTGCTTCCGGGATGAAATCTTGTGGATAAATTACTATCTTCACCTCCCGCTTTCTCCTACAAACTCAAATCCAAGCAGTCATAATACACAGTATACCAGATATGGCCAGTTATAACAAGCAGTCACAATTCACAGTATACCAGCTATCTTCTACCGACACGAGTTTTCTCGGAGACTTCCATCAGGGATTTAATTCACCAGCTCCCTCGACCATTCCTCCTCGTTGGAGATTTCAACGCCCACAGTGCACTGTGGGATTCGTCGAGCGATTGCCTCAGAGCCGACTGCTGAATTAACTCTGTGAACGTGAAGATTGATGTCTAATGAACACCAGGGAGATGACCCACTTTTCGTTCGCCACGGTGTCATAGACTGTTAAAGACCTGTCAATTTGTTCTCCTGAAGTTGCTGATAACATGCAATGGAAGGTAGAAGATGATATGCATGGTAGCGATCATCATCCTTGCAGGAACGTGCGACTGTTCTCGAATGTAAGCCTCAGAAATGGGTTCTCAGAAAGGCTAACTGGACATTGTACCGTTCTCTGGCTGTTATCAGAGAAATGGGAAGTGTCCAAGAGAGGGTCGACCATCTGACCCAGATGATTCGGTGAAGAATCCATTACGAAAACATCTACGTTTCAGCGAAAACTGCATGTCCCCCGGTGGAACGAATCATGTCATTCCGCCATTCGGGCGAGGCGTAGAGCGTGGCGGAAATTTAAGGGTAGTCCATCTCCGGAAAACCTCGCTGCACATCGGATTGCTGGGGCCAAAGCGCGCAGAACCATCAAAGAATCAAGGTCCATCTCCTGGAAAGAGTTTCCAAGTACCATTAAGAGAACAGCATCGTTCACTGAAGAATGGGAGTAAATACGAAAGACATATGGAAAGATATATGAAAGAGGTAAATACGAAAGTAATTCTCGAGTCCCAATATCTGTACTCAATTATCGGGGTCAGATTATCACCAACAACAAAGAAATTGCAACAGTGATGGCTTAGTACTTTGCTGATCTAACATCTACAGCAAACTTCGATTCTGATTTCGCGAGAAAAAGAAAAATAGCAGAGAGCACATCAATTGACTTCCGTTCCACCAACTGGGAACTCTACAACTCTTTCTTTTCCATTTGGGAACTTGACTCAGCTCTAGCGACAGCCCACGACACTGCTCCTGGCCCTGATTCCATTCACTATGAAATGTTCAGACAACTGAGTCTAGAATAGAAAGAATACTGTTCAGACTCTTTTATCATGTGATGTTATCAAGACAAGTGAGTCATCTCTGAATCTCACACTCTTTGTGCAAGATGAGTGACTCATCTCAATTGCTCAACTTTGGTGCTCAACCACGTCATTGATTTTTCTGTGAGTCATTGATTTTTCTGGTACCGAAGCGGCGCTTCCTGCCAGAAGGCAACGAACCGTCACTATGTCCTTCCTTGAGATCGGCGCATCAACTTGCGCCATTAGCGCGAGTTTATGGACAGCAAGCCATTCCATGTGCTCGCACTAGTCGCGAAACTGTCTGACGGACTCTCGCTCTCTGGACTTGCGCCAGTACAGAGCAGTCAAGCAGTCCGCACTCGACGGACAGAGAGCAGTCGTCACTTCACACTATATCCAGTTGTCACTTCGCTCTATTTCCGGTGGTAAGCAGTGCGCAGTCGGCACACTTTCTTGAGCAGTCGAGAACCTTCGACTCTCCCAGCAATGCACTTATCACGCCGCAACCGGGCAGCCACGGTTCTCGCTGCGGAGCGCACTCACTTGCTGGCGGTCGTCTCATCTCCTTTTATCTGGCGCAATGCCAGACTCTCTCTCTCTCTCTCTGGCGGGCGGCAACCGACCACTCACTCTTCAACAGTCAGTCACTCTCCATCACTGGCTGGGCAAACAGTGCAATTATCACATCGCAGCATGGCAGGCGCGCCATGGACGGCTCTCACTGCGGGGCGCGCTTACTCCACGGAGGTCGTCTCATCGCCTCTTATCTGGCGCCATGCCAGACTCTCTCAATCATCACATGCCTCACCAAGCAGGCATCTAGTCCACGGTCACCACACCAAGGCCTCAGTTGCCTCACCAAGCAGGCACTAGCTCGCGGATACGTTTACCGGAGCAATCATTTACCTCACCTAGCAGGTACTAACCCACGGTCACGTCACCGTTGCATCACCATTGCCTCAGCAAGCAGGCACTCGTTCATGGACACTCGCACCGGGGCATCCATCACTCGCCGCAACATGTCGGCACGCTGCGGGGCGCACTTATAGACTTCTACGGTCAGCAGCACCAGAGCCATCTCGGTTTGTTCCTCACGCAGCATCACGCAACATCATCGTCGCATGGCTAACACGCCTTCTAGCAACACATCAATTCAACTCGACTCCAACAACTTCATCTCGGCTGAATTTCCAGGAGCATTTCATCTCATCACGATGTATCATGGGAACTCCGTATTGTATCATTCTTCTCCATTACCCTCACATTGCGTGTTTCAATAAATTGTTTTTGTTGGTAATCACTACTAATCTATATCTCATCCTATCCTTATTCTTTACAGTTATAAAGAGTTGATCCTTCGAACCTAATCACCTCATTTGCAGGCAAAGTCAGTAAATTGTCTGCACATTTTTGGGTCTTTTGTATTATCATATATATATATATATATATATATATATATATATATATATATCCTGTTCCTTATTACCAACAATCATGCGCCTTATCAGTCGTTCAAAATTCGAATCATTTTCACCTACCCTTTACTAATCTCAATCAGTGCCAGAACTGGCCTCGGAATAAGAAGATTGACACAAAGCATTCAGAATCACAGTTGATCACAGAATCACAATAGAATCAAATTGACCTATCTATTTGTTCTCCTGATATCTTCCAATGAAAGGTAGAAGATCTGCATAGTAGCGACCACCATCCTATCTGGCTGTCCTTGCAGGAACGAGCATCTGTTCCCAAATGCAAGCCTCAGAAATGGATTCTCAGAGAGGCTAACTGGACACTGTTCAGTTCTCTGGCAGTTTTCATAGAAACGGAAAGTGTCCAAGAGAGGGTCGACCATCTGACCCAGGTGATTCATCACATCACTGAAGAATCCATTACGAAAAATCTATGTTTCAGCGAAGACCTCATGTCCCCTGGTGGAACGATGCATGTCGTTCCGCCATTCGGGCAAGGCGTAGAGCGTTGTGGAAATTTAAGGGTAGTCCATTTCCGGAAAACCTCGTCGCATATCGGATTGCTAGAGCGAAATCGCGGAGAAACATTAAAGAATCCAGATCCACTTCCTGGAAAGATTTTCTAAATACCATTAAGGGAACAACATCGTCCACTAAAGTAGGGGAGTCAATCCGAAAGATATCTGGAAGCTATTCTCGAGTCCCAATATCTGTACTCAATTATCAGAGTCAGGTTCTCGTCGACAACAGAGAAATTGAAAAAAAACCGCTAATCCCCCTACTAATACCCGGAAAGGACAAGACAGCCATCAGTAGTTATCGAAGCATTACCTTGACGATTTGCATTGGCAAAACTCTGGAGTATTATCAACCGACGTCTCGTCTAGTAACTTGAAAGGCATAAATTGCCGAGTCGGTCTCAGTGTGGTTTCAGGAAGTTCTATTCAACCCTGGACAACTTACTTCTACTGCAAACAGCCATTCAAGATGCCTTTGTTCGAAGATAACATGTCGTCGGAATATTCTTTGACATCGAGAAGGCTTATGATACTACTTGGCGTCATGGCATTTTAAAACAACTCTATGCATGGGGTTTTAGAGGAGATCTTCCTCTGATGTTACAGTCCTTTTTGGATCAACGTTCCTTCCGATACGGAATTGGAAGATACTCTTCGGATCTCCTTCAAGATAACGGTGTTCCTCAGTGCTCAGTCTTGAGTGTGTCCTTATT
This sequence comes from Laupala kohalensis, assembly GCA_002313205.1. Lineage (NCBI taxonomy): Eukaryota > Metazoa > Arthropoda > Insecta > Orthoptera > Trigonidiidae > Laupala > Laupala kohalensis. Next base: position 57,897 of record NNCF01126229.1, on the reverse strand, counting down.
TGCAGTGGCCATTAACAGCATAACATCCGCTGTAAAGAATCCTGTCCAACACTCTCTTTTATTCGACGACTTTGTCATCTTTTGCTCATCGCAGAGTATCACAGGTGTGGAGCGACAAATCCAACTTGTCCTTAATAGATTATACCACTGGTCAAAGACGACGGGAATTCGTTTCTCTGCTGAAAAAACACGCTGTGTTCTTTTCAGTAGGAGATCAAGCCTTCTGCCAGAACCTCACCTCTCCCTGGGGAACAACGTTCTCAAATTCTATCCTTTTGTGAAATTCTTAGGTCTAATCTTTGATCAGAGATTTAATTGATTTGAACATCTTAGAGACCTAAGAGAACACTAAAGTCTCTGAATCTATTGGAGTGCCTGAATAACAGGGAATGGGGCGCTGATCGCTCCTCCTTTCTCCAGTTTTATCGAAAATTCATAATCGTTGTTCTTAATCGAGCATTCATTTATCGGCGAAGGTGGCATACTTCAAGAATCGCGTGGATTTCTTCACGATTCCAAGAAGGGATCTCCTAAATTCCATCAAGACAACGATTCTGAGTGAATGGAACAATGAATGGTTGGCTCTGACTTATCAAATCCTTTGTTAAGTCATGGCGCAGTTCCTGTAGGTCAGCCAGGCGCGACGAGGTCTTGCTGACCCGCCTGCGCATAAGACATTGTCCTCTCACTCATCGGTATCTTTCGCTACTTGATGATGAACCCATTTGTGAGGAGTGTAGCTCTTTTCTGACTGCGTCATCTACTAACTGATTGCAGAAAATACACCAGAATAAATTAATAAATTACAATAAATACACTGGAGAAAATTTGGTCTGGCTGCAGATTTACCAACAATTCTCGGAAATGAAATGGATGATGTTAATAAACTATTGAATTTTACGAGTAGATTGGGGTTCCTCCAAAAAGTTCTCGGGAGGGTTTGAATTTGCATTCTTCGTTCCTCTTCCCTTTCTTCTTTCCTTTTATTCTTCCTTTCTGTAGTTTGAAAATTATAGTTTTTATAATTTATTTCATTTTCGATATAATGTATTGGGCAACTGTTTCCTTTTCTTTTCTCTCATCTTTGTGTTTAGATTTTTGTTGAATTCAGGAGGGTTTTTTTACTGGGTATGGTCGAGAAATTCGGCGAGTCCCACACATGGGGAAGAGTTACTACGGGTCTTCCCTATGTGCACTTTTCCCCCCTGCAAGGGCTCTAATGACTCTGACGTTTACGAGCCGTAAAACCCTACACACACAAAAAAAGGTATCTCCAGTCTTCTATATTTATCAGTTGGACTTTTGCAAAAGTTTGGCATAACGGCACTTCACCTCGACTTTACCCGTGGAAAAGCTACTTGAGACCCTGGCCGTGACATGAAGCAGCCTCTATACACACAAAGCTCAGGGATCAAGCCCGATGTCGTCACAGCTGGCATATCAATTACTGCCGGCTCAGTGATGCAAATGGTTTTAATTTACATATGCATCAATTTTTGTCTGATAAATCGGACAACAATTAAAGAAATTATAGAGTATTCAACTATATGATTGTATGCTAATGTAAACTACAAAAATTTTGTTTTATATTAAGACCATTATAAGAGACAAATCGTTTAAATCTGAACATTTTAAATTATAAGGCCAGGAAAATCCGATCCTAAAGCGGTCCATCTTTCATTATTTTGTGGAAGTCTCTTTTTCCGGGTGGAGCTTCGGTCGATATCTTGGTAAAACCACTAAATTTTGCTACTTTATAAAGTTTTTCTGAAATGCCTCCGTGACTCCCGGGTGTACTTTGGTGGAGTTCTGGTATCCAGTTTTGTTTCGTTCTTGGTGGTTGTCTCTTTTCCGTGATAATGGTGTTCGCAGTCTATCCTTTTGATTCAGTTTGACTCGGTAGCAGGATTCGCAGTTGTAGTTCGTCCGCTGTGAAACGAGTGGTCTCGTGCATTGCATAAGCGATTTCGTACGCAGCCGTGAAAGTCATAAAGGCGTGATACGATAATTACGCGAGAAATTTGCACACACACACACAAAAGAAACGTTACAAAACGTTTATAAGCACATATGTAAATATAAAAAAAATTACATATGAAAATTGGCATCTATGTAATATGTGAATAAACATGTGGCAAATAATTGGTTACATTACAATAAAAACGTTCAATTACATACATGTTCCAGATCTGAAACTCCATCCTTTTATTCTCAATGGCGATAACATATTTCAGGGCCTCTAACTCTGCAGTATAAAAGACAATTTTCTCTTTTCGATACGGCCCTCGGTTGACGTTCCAATCAGCGGGAAATCTGAACTTCCCTAGCACCAAAGCGTTATAATTCATGAGGGTACCCTCTGTCGCACACACTGCAATCAATACACGCATGCGCGGGCTAGTACTCTTGGGGTGCACTCTCGTTGCTGTAGAATTCCTTTTATCTGTGTCATTAACTAACTGAATCCTCATTATTTCTTCATATCATTCCTGTGTTCGAGAAAATTTTATGCTGAGTTAGTATGTAAAGTTAAAACGTCTACAAGAGGCAATGACTGTTCGATTTCTCGGCAACTGGAAAGAAAGTTACTTTCCGAGCATAAGATTTTCTAAAAGTGAGATTTTGTATTGGAATCTTGTAAGAATAAGAACAACAATTGTACTAAAAGGATAAATTTTGCTTTTAAATTCTTAGTACAATTTGTAAATGAAATGGTAGTATGAAAAAACGAAATCCTTTTTTACTATGGAAGAGTTACTTTTTTCTTTTTGCAGTTTTCATTGTTATTTTGTTAGCTGAAGTATATCCGAAATTGGGAAAAAAAGGGGGTATGTTAAATTTTGAGTCTCATTATTTCAGGATACAATTATGACAGTAATTTTCACTGGTCAATGAATTTCATTTTCTTGATCGCTCAGGACTTCTGTGGCCAGAAATTACTGTTGATTATGGAGCAGCGTCAATTATTTACCTCTTAAGTGGCTTATCAATGAAACACGAGGATATTTTGTTAGCTGTTAAGCATTATGATTTGCATATTTTTGTCCAAATATTCTCATTGCTGTTTGTCCCTGTCTTTGTGAAATCTTTAACAACAGCCTTGCAATTCTTTTCATTAGATGAGTGGATTCTTAAAGGGTAATGTTGACTATAACCTTTAACTCTGTCATTTATTCCATTCATAATATTGTTTCTCATATTTGCTGTTTCTTGTTTTAATGTTTCAGATTAATTGTTGTCAGCTGTATGCCTCCGTCATATTCTTCTGTAATAATGGCTAGGACAGTTGGTGGAAATGAAGCAGCAGCAGTTTTCACCTCAATTCTGGGAATAGTTTTGGGAATTTTTACTACTCCATTTACTCTACTATTTTTTGTAAGTGTAACTCAAGAATATGGGAGGGAAAAAATTGTTTAAAAAAGCAGTTGCAAACTATGTGTGACCACCTGGGAGGCAATAAACTTAGTTACTTTCCGGAAACTAGTAAGGGCCCAAGGGGAATGAAATAATGTGGAATGAATTTGAAGACTCAAGCTTTGTAGTTCCATGACTATACTTTCATTATTTTCAATAATTGGTTAAACATGCAATTTGTCTTAAATTTACTAACATAAGCATTTAAATTTTTAAAATAATATTTTAAATAAATACTAACATGAAATATAATGTAATTCTGCAAAATTTTAACTTCTTTTAATGTTGAAAAATTGTTTAAGGGATAGATGTAGTGCAAAGAGTAGACAAATAAAATATGGTGTCGGAAGTCCATTAATAGATAAGAATTGGATTTGATGGTATTGTAATGCAACCCATAATATACACTGAAGACTCACTGTCTCCTTCCTCCCATCAACCACTGTTACTAGAATACTCTAATAGGATGATCTCTTTTCTTTTCTAAAAATTATCTAAATTTGACAATCAATGAAAATATGTCAAATGTTACTAACAATCCATAAAATGTTTTATAGATCATACACCAACCAGTCTGCTAATGTGATATATTACAAACTTATCTCACCTTGGAGACAAAGCGTTGACTTTAAAATATTTTTTGTACATTCCCAATGATGTGTTGAAACAATTGATTTTATTACATAAATCTATAATTCTTAAAAAAATTGGTCAAATCAAAATATTTCTTTGACATTCCTATACCTACTTAAACATTTAATCACATTTTGAAGTATTATACACAATGCTCTCCAATGTCAAACACATTTTAATAAATTCAATTCTCAATATTGGATTGGATTTTCATCAATGGTTTTATTGTAGAGAACAGAAGCATTACAATCATTGAATATATCAAGCAAATAGAATACAACCCATCACAAATACAAAAACAATTAAATAAAAGTACTAAACAAACATACACTTCACAACCACAATTTGCTAAATTTAACAATCAATGCTGAATCCAAATGTAAAGGTAAAAAGAGGGAATATTTTATTTATTCACCTCCAACATCTCAGAAAACCCTTAAGTTTTTGGTTGAATGAGGGCAGATTGGGTAGAACTACAAACATACAAAACATGCGACAATGTACTACAGTGTTTACTCTCTGTCTTTGTTGTAAATGATAATGATGGAGATTCATTAGAGTTTATGAAACTTTGTCTCTACAATAAAATATACATAGCATTTTGCTTCAAATGAACAACAATTTGAGTTGCCTTTCCAGTATGTTAAAATTCAGCAAGTATTTAGAAGAAGTAAAATTTAATTATGTTTATCTTTTAGAGTTGTATCTAAACAATTTCATGGGCTTTTCTGAAGGCAAAATCCAAAAAACATTATTTTAACCTTTTTGATATTTTAACCCAAGTTGTTTTTCTTTAATTCTCTAAGGCTTAGTCAACTTATAGACACAATAGACAAAATTTCTTCCTTTTTTCAGCTTCATGCAACAGCTCTAGTTCCACCTATATCTACATTAATAGATCTACTTTTGACAATCACTCTGCCATTGGTACTTGGAATGGTTTTCCGCTACTTCACGGGATGTAAAATTCCAAACACATTTGTTGAAAGAATAGGTGAAATTGCATTGCTTCTGCTAATCTATACAACATTTTGTGATATGTTTTTAGCTCATGAAAATATGTCATTGCAACCAATGAATGTTGTTCTAACTATTCTTTTAGGTAGGTTGGTGCTATAAATGCTATAGATTAAAGTTATTTGTAAAGCTATTTGGTATTTTTAAATTTTTTAATTTTATTTTACAGTTGTGGTAATTCAAGTTCTACTTCTTCATCTAAGTTTCTTTTCTTCCACAATTATGATGAAAAGTTTTACTCCAGCTGATGTTGCAACTATAGTATTTTCTTCAACTCATAAATCTTTGACATTTGGTATGGTGAATATATTAAAAACTCATGAACAAAAATTTAAAAATTTAATTCATATTCATAATTACATATTTGTTTTTCAGGAATTCCTATTTTAAGAATATTATATTCTGGTTACAACCATTTATTTGCAATATCTCTTCCATTAATGGTATACTACCCTGTTCAAATTATTTTGGGTGGTCTCATTACTGGAGAATTACAACGATGGATGGCTCATACAAATACTAAATAATTTTGTGGTCCTTTAAGATATCAGTGATTGCACTAACATATTAATTTTCTCAAGAAAGCTTATCATGATATTAAAAGTTGTGAGAAAAAAACTAGAAACTTCATCTGAAGTGCAGTGTGCAAGTATAAAATCAAGAAAAAATTGGTATGAACTTTGTTTGTGTACATAATTTGTTCTGATTGTATAACATTTCTAGCTTAATAATAGATACCAATCAAAACATCCTTTTTTTTTGCAGCAGGAACCGACAATCAAAATATTTTCGATATATTTATTAATGATTAAGAAAGAAACAATCATTTCCATGGCATAGGAAGAAAATACTTTATACATTTTCAGGCACACTTGTATATTTGCTTGAATTGTTTTTTACTATAATTAGATTTATAAAATATTATTGTGCATTATTTTTAAAAGCTGTTACACAAATTGTATTCCTTGGTTTTATTTGTTATTACAAGTTTTTATTTAACTTCACCTGTTAGTTAGAATGTTTGGGCCAAATCTTGCAACTGAATTTTAAACCAACTGAAATTTTACAGATATGTGCGGTTTCCATGACAGTAGTTGATAATGGTTCAATTTTACTAAATCCTTCTCCTAACTGGGTGAAATAGGGGTTTGTATTTTTGAGTATATCCCACTGTAACTCTAGAATGTCTGGAGTTATCTCAACCAAACTTGGTACACAGATGATTGACTATCTGACAGCAAACTCTGTGGAGATAAGACAACCCTGGCACACCCAGGGATGGGGTGGGAAGGGGTGACATGTAAAAATTGTGGATTAATCCTATATAAGATTGGAAATCACAGTTTATGGTGCTGTTGAGATAAATAAAAATGCCTCCAATGCTGCGTAATTCACAGTCAGTCAACATGGGAGATTTAGCACCCAAGGACCAAGGGGTGGGAATGCAGTGGCAAGTACAAATTTCTTATTTTAGAACTACCAAAAGTGGTGTTAAATACATCAGTTTTGAGACCACTGAAGTGAATTAAGACTCTGTCAATGTAACTTAAGCCCATAATCACCCTCTTCATGAGGAATAAATACCCTTTGACAAGGGGGTGCGAAGAGGATGAAATGTAAAAATAATCAAAAACGACCAATATTAGTGTTGAGATCATGGTTTTCAGGACATCTGAAACTGATAGTGATATTCCCGGAAATGCTTAAGTTCACGATCAGCCCCTATAATTTCATAGCACTTCTTGGGAAGAGAATATCAGTTTAAAAAATAAAAACCTTTCTAAAAACAAGTTTTTATTTTTGCCATGTAGTAAAACGAATAAACTAAGTTTAGGTTTCTATTAAGGTGATGCAATACCAAATGCTAATACCTCCATACCTATTTCACGTTAGTAGACCCTAATAAAAATAAGCATACTTTCTATCCTTGTCTCTGAAAACAATATAATACTTGTTGAATTATGTTTTTCAAAATGCTTGTAGCGCAAATTGGCACTTCAGCAAGTACTGACTTACCAACTATCACAGTCCTGTGAAATTAATTGATATCCAATTTTTTGAACATTCCACATGACAAACTTCTTGAAGCCCTCCCCTCCAAGAAATACAATTAACCCTTTATTACTTGGCATGATACTACTTGCTTTACTAATCTTCATTCCTTGCTGTGGTAGTGTACACATCAGGCAACGGATGATGTGTTGTGCATGATTTTGCTTGATTAAAGAAATTCAAGGAAATAGAATTAGATAAGATAAATTTTTGCACAAATTATTTATTACCATTCACATTTCCAACACCTGTAATGGATTTTTTTTTTGCTGGAAATGGAGTGGGGAAGAGGGTTTGCGCCACCCTAATCATTCCACTGACTTTAAAGCAACAAATTTGATGATGGTCCAAAAATTTAAATATCTGCTGTCATGAATAAAAGTCTTTATACTCATGTTAGAGCATTAAACTGTTGTTCTGCACAAAAATTATTACACCAAAATTTTCCATATTTCATTCTGCATTTATCAGTAAGAATTTAAAGTATTTACTGCATCCTATTTAAATTTTATTGCATTTATTAAGATCTTTTACTGCATATCTTTCAATCAAAGCGCTGACTGAAAATTCATCGCTTAAAAACCACTTGTCTGATCACAATCAAATTTTAATGTTGTACACAAGCAGCAAGGGTGGCATAGAAGCAGCTGGGATAGTTTGGTGCTGCCGCGTTGAACGGCTCGCCACGAGCAAACTGTACTCTTGAAAAAATCAGACAGACTGAGAAAATAGAAAGTGATGCATTTAGAGAAAGCGTGCCCCATATTAACCCTATCGTGAAAAACTTGTAAATTTGTAAATATTTCACGTAGGTCAAAATTGTAAATATGCAGTGTGCTTAGCAAAGTAAAAGCACTGTGAATATCTTGTAAACAGTAGACAACGATTGAACAGCCAACACACCATTTTATACTCGCCATTGGAGGTCCAAAACCCTAATGAGAAAGGCTGATGATATTTGAACAAGTTGTGTGAAGCCTCTCCAGGCTCGCTAATCACACAAGTTGAGCGATTAGCGAACCCGTACATACGCTCACTAATTCCACAACTTGTGCGATTAGCGAGCCTGACATGGCTTCATCACAACTTGTGCCAATTGTAAGCGCACTGCCTGGATGTGTACGAGTTGTGGCACAGCGTAGCAGCTAGGAAGACTGTCGTGTATTTAAGAATTAAAAAAAGACGATATAAAATGGTATTATTTCGGAGGATATTTTATGTTTTGTTGTCTTTTTATGTAAGACTTTTGTAAGAACATTCTCTAATAACTGAAACCCCTCTTGAGGTTTTATGTCACTCCACGCGGGTTACCTTTTCAAGTTTTCTAACCTAAGTTTATTTCAATCACGTAATTCGTGGCAGAATTCACTCCTACATATTAAAAGGTTTCATTTTGGTTTTATTGTACGTTAAATAACATTGCGCTTAATCTTGCAATATACTACTCCCTACTGATTTAAAATTTATCGGACTTTATCATAGGGAAGATTTCTTGTTTTCTGTTCTAACTCTGACTTGCAAATTGCCACGCAGTGAAACGCGTTATGTGCAGCTATTGCTCCTCTGATATAACCCTATCTAGCGGCGGGCCATGAAACTGCGCTAGTGAAGTCTTGAATTGTGGAAATAGAAAACAATAAAGGTTGCTTTTCATTCAAAACTACCATAGTTAACCATGGTTGATCATAGTTAACTATGGTAGACCCAATGTGCTTTTCATTCAAACCTAGTGAGTGACGCTCAATGCCTGGGTTCGTTCACATAACCATTCAAGAAGGCACAAAGAGAATCAGAGGCACGAACAAAACTTAATTAATGTGATCAAGACCCTATACTCTTTTTAAATGGTAATCACAATCGGCTCTTCTAGATAAAAATAAATAATAAAGCCATTTCAATTCTGCTTACAATCATGCGGAGGAAATACACTGCTTAAATTAATTACTTAAAATTCGTAAGGAAAGAAATATATACTTACTGTTACACCAGACATTATTCTCAAGAAGGCAGGAGAGGAGAAAACACAAGGAAAAATTGACTAAACACATCAATTATCTCAAGAGTGGGCAGAAAACTATCCATGACGAACTTTAACCACGACGACTCAACAAGGATTCAACACAAACTCGTACACACTTAACCGACTATGATAAGAGTAATGCTACTAATACTACTAATTATAATGATACTAATTAATAGTAGTAATTATTATTATTATTACCTTTATTATAATTATAATACTTATACAATAATTTATTACGTATCATAACACTGTTAATAATAACGACAGTACATTCTATAATGTACTTAGTTTATTATACACCACGAGGTCATACGCAGTTTCTAACTGCTTTTTCGACAAAAAAGTTTATTTATTTTATAATGATACTTAATACATTTCTGTCTCAGCGCACTAGGACTTTGATTCATTTGATTCTTCGTTATATCTCGGTTTTATGCCTTACCATGCGTTACTACGCTTCTACCACGCTCCCAGCCGTAGTACGAGATAGTCAACCATGGTTAACTACGACGCCAAATGGAAAGCACATTTTGGCGACTATGGTTAACTACGGTAGCCTACTACGACAAATGAAAAGCACCCAAATGACAACATGACTTAGTTAACAAATGTACCTCATGGTCAACAAGCAGATGTCTGCATTATCCAAATCCTCCAATATTTACGGAGGTTCCAGCGAAGGTCACGTTTCTTCTCACCAGTAACTCTTCTCATAATGTCATCCACTACCAGCAAGAATAACAATGGTGATAGAATACAACCCTTGCTCACGCCATTCGTTATTGGTATTGGGTTAGATAATTTCCCATTTTGTATTATTTGGCAACTATAATCCTTATACATATCTTTGACAATATTTATTATCTTCTGAAGTACACCATACTTTCCTAGCACTTGCCAAATGGCTTTATGTCGCAAGGAATCAAATGCTTGATCAAGGGTTTCCATGATGGTTAAACATAGAGTACTATTCCACTCTACAGTCTGTTTTATAATAAGACGAAGCGTGTCAATTTGGTATATACAGCTACGATTATATCTAAAGCCAATCTATTTTTTCCTTATTCTTTTTCCAACGCCAGTTCCATTCTGTTGAGAATCACACGTGACAAGATCTTACCGGGTACCGATAACAGAAATATCCTTCCAATTATTGCATCTTGTTCGATCACCTTTTTTTGGTATTGTGATCAATAATCCGGTCTTCCAGTCCTTGGGGACCTTTCCTTCTTCCCACATCTTCTGAAATAGTTCTAGCAGTAACTGTCCTGTTGTATTTACATTTGCAGTGAGAATTTTAGGGCAAATACCATTTTTATCTGATGCATTTTTTGTTTGTTTCAGGGCTGTTATAATTTCAGAAAGGGTTGGCGCAACCTCACTTATTTTAATCTGCTGATACATCCCTATAGCGTATCAGGTAATTGTTCCATATCACCTTGCGTTTCTCAATTCAGTGTTTCTCGACAGAACTCTTCTCATTTTTGCATATGATCACCTTCAGTTGTTAAAAGCTTTCCTTCTTTACTGCAGACATGACTAGTTTTCTGATTCCTCCTACCTTATAATATCCGTATGATATGGTATAATTCCTTTTTATCCCTTTGCTTGCAGCTTCTTCTGCTTTGCGTGCCATTTCGTTTATCCATTCAATTTTATCTCTGAGATAATTGCGTTTAACTTCCTTGTCTTTTGCATTATATTCCTGTATTAATTCCTTTTCCCTCCCATGTGTTTTACAGGAGTTAATTTGCTGCTTAATATTCTTCCTCTGATTAATTTTCTCCCATGTACTTTTTGCCATCCAATCTCTTTGCTCTTTCCTCCTGAATCCAATCACTCTTTCACTCACATCCAGGAGGCCATTCTTCACACCATCCCATATGCTTTCCACATTCTCCCTCGACAGCTTATAAAGAGAATCATACTTATTATGGAGCTCAATTTTAATTTTTTTCTTTAACCTCTTTTTTGTGGATTTTCCGGATATCGTAATATTTTTTGGGGGCACTTTGAAAATTGATATTGTAGGTTACTCTTACTCTTATGCGTGCTTGGGCTCTAATGACCTCGATGTTGACGAGCCCTAAAGCCCCATTAAAAAAATCTTATGCGTGCTATCATGAGATGATGATCACTACCAACATCTGCCACCCGCTTATTTCGGACGTCCAAATGTGATCTTCGCCATGACATACTGATGGAAAAGTGGTAAATTTGGTTTTCTGTTTTTCCGTCAGGAGAAATCCAAGATGTTTTGTGACACTTTTTGTGGGGAAATAGCGTACCTCCTATAACAAGATCATGGTCACTACAGAATTCCACAAACAATTTTCCATTTTCATTTATTTCTCCATTTCCATGTGGTCTCATGACATACTGCATTTCCATTTTATCACTACCCACCCTAGCATTAAGATCGCCCATGAAAATAATTTTATCTCCCCGATTGACTTTGGTTACGGTTTGCTTTAATTCAGAATAGAAGTCAAGTTTGGCATTTCGTTCTGTGTTTTCTGCGGGGTTTGTACTATTGTAACATTTTTATTTTGGTTTTAAATCGTGCCGTAATTATTCTATCGGACACTGGCAATCATTCAATTAAGCTCTTCTTAGCAGTTTTATTTAAAAGTATACACACGGCAATTACATGTTCTTTATCTTCTAGAACTCCAAAGTATAAAAAGGTATAACAACGATCTACTGTTTCAAAGGTTCCAAATTGCTTCCAACTGATCTCACTCAACCCCAAAATTTCCACTTTATATCTCTTCATTTCATTTATAACCTCTCTGAGCTTCCCCGGTCCATTTAGTGTTCTTTCATTCCAAAATCCAATTTTCGTCTCCGTTTTCATGCCAAAGGTTTTCCTCGTGTCAGACGATTATTTACATGTTTCTTAATAGTTTCAAAAATGTAAGAGAGTAAGGGGTGATTGGCCTGATACTCTCCGAGTAACCTGAGAGGGCTGCTGTCTTAAGGTCTGATTACTTGTCTCTGCGCTTTGATGGTTTGCGCATGTGCCTTGGCATTTCCTCCTTAACTGCATAAAGGTGATATGTTTATCCCGCCAATACTCGGTCGCCGGAGCCTCGTTTGTGAAAACAGGGTCTACCGCGTGGAGGTGAGGTGGGCATATGAGGCTATGTTATCCCTCTAACGGCTTCGCATCACTTCCCCTTAGACCCTCAATGTCTACTCAGCAAATTATTTATGAATTTATTGCTTGCCCATTTTTATTTTTTGGGATACATTTTTTTCATATTCCTAAGGGTTTAAAATAGCATTTTAAAATATTTTTTTACAATTTTGGTTTTGAATTCTTATTTTGTCATAATATCAAGTTTCCTGTCTTAATTTTTTCGGCCAGATAATATACCCTGAATTTCAGCTAGAATCTTTTAATTTGTATTGAAGTTAATTTTGTTCTTATTTGTTGACCATAGAAATTTTATTCACAAAGTTTTAAGGCTGATATGGATATACTATAAATCTTTTAATGTTTGAAAATATGGTCTTTGTTTTTAGAGTTAAATATCTCAGATGGTGCAGATTCTAAAATATGAAACTTGAAAGATTTACAATCCTTTAGAATAAGAAGCAATAAATATTTCTTGACAGATACGGTGTTTGACAGATAATATTCATGAATGACAGATAAAAAATCGTTGCTAAGTCAGTATTAATTGTTGTCATCTTTAAGGTGTAAACATGTAAATAAGTGATATTAAAACAAGATGTAAGATACCAACGTGTTCAATAACGAAAATAGAACAAGCTACAAATATTTTATTAATATTTTTTATTACTTCTTATGCTAAATATTATAAATTATTTAAGTGTCATAATTATAGAACCCATCCCATCCCAGATACTTAACACTTATAGCATGTTTTTTTCAAACATCATTTCTCAAACACTATAAAAATTGTAGTATATCCATATCAGTCTTCAAACTCTGTAAATAAACTTACTATAAGCATGTACATAAGTATGACATAAAATAAAGCTCATTTCATACTAAATTTAATTAACTGAACATGAAGTGTCTAGAATAATTATCTTCTCATTCCAGGTATTCAGACATTTCAGATATTGTACTATTAGCCAAGTAAACGGTCTCCGTAGGCGTGGTGGAGCCAACCTCTCTAAGGGAGAAAATCTCAACAAAATCTTGGCCCTCCAAGTAAGGGGTTGGGCGCATGGCTAATTACCAAGCACAGTAAAAAGACAATTGTTGCGAAGCGCCAAGAGAAGCCTCGGAGACAGGACGGATATAAGAGGACAGGTCAAGGACAGGATATTCTATTTGGTACATGGAACATAAGAAGCCTATTCAAGACAGGAGCAACCAAAGAACTAACTACCCAATTGGACAAGTATAAGATTGATATATGTGCCGTACAAGAAACAAGGTGGTTGGGCAGTGAGGTGAATGATCTGAGAGACCATACAATACTTTATAGTGGGAAAGATAAAGGAAAGCGCGAATTTCGGGTGGCCTTCATTATAAAGAAACATGTAAGGGCAAGTGTACTGGACTTAATAGCGGTAAACGAAAGAATTGCGATTCTTAGGATCAAGGCCAAATTTTGCGATATAAGCATTGTCAACGTACATGCACCAACGAAGGAAAGAGAGGAGGAGATGGCACAGGAAGTAGTGAAAGAGCAAGAATCATTTTATCACCAGCTAGAGGAAGAACTGTATAGATTACCAAGTAGTGATGTATAAATGATTATTGAAGACTTTAATGCAAAAGTGGGAAAGGAAAGTTGCTATAGAGGGACGATAGGAAATCACAATCTCCTTGACAAGACCAGTAACAATGGAATCAGAATGATAAACTATGCTACAAGCAAGAATTTGGTTATCAGCTCCACCTTCTTCCAAAGAAGAGATATTCACAAATAGACATGGACATCGCCAGATAGAAGAGCACATAACCAGGTCGATCATGTGTTAATAGATAAAAGAAGAGCAACAAACATAACAAATGTTCGAACAAAAAGGGGAGCAGAAGGATCAGATCACTATCTGGTGGTAATCCATTATAGAAGTCGCATTGCAAGAACAAGCGGAGGACGCTATGAGGGGGGTAAGAAATGGAATGTGCAGGGCTTATTGAACCAGGAGATGAAAGTGAAATACATGCAGGAGGTGAAGTTACGACTGGGCGATGTAGAAGAGGAATGTGAAACAACACACAACATACAAAACCTGTGGGGGAGACTAAAGGATGTGAGGAAGACCTGTGGGGGAGACCAAGGCAACCCAGATGACAATCGTACATATGGAAAAACCAAAAATGGAAGAATGGTTTGATGAAGAGTGTATGGCAAAAATGGAGGAAAAAAGGATGGCCAAACTATAGAAAGACCAACGAAGGCAAAAAAGGCTACGTATGAAGAGAAACGGCGGATAGCGACCAAATTGTGTAGGAAAAAGAAAAGGAAGTACATCCAAGAGAAGCTCAATCAAATTGAGGAACACTTTCAGAGGAATGAGACGGCCCAAGCATATAAAGTAATTAATAGTTTTAAGAAAGGATGTGCCCCTAAAACAAATTTCATCAGGAATAAGGAGGGAGCGATAGCAGATGGGCAGGAGGAAACCAAAAAGAGATGAGTAGAGTACTTTGGTAATCTCTTAAACCCCAATCAATACGGGCAAGAGGCAGCAAGCAAGGAAGGAGAGGTGGAGGAAGGACAAGACGAGAACCTTTCGGGTATTATGGCAAAATTTTGAATCAAAAAAGTATTTAACCAATTTGGCATGTTTTACATTCGAAACATCTACTCGACATTTGAGAAATGGACTATACTTTAGGATTTTATTATCAAAATTTTTGAAGAAATACACTTCTGGATTTTGTTAACAAAACATGTTCACGTAAATATGTAAATAACTTACCCCTAAAGGTTTGAATTGTCGACAAGAAGTTTTCTTTACGTACCATCGATTTGTGGTTTTCTTACAATCGACCCCTTACTTCCAAACTGACACGTCAAACTAATTTGGTTTTTCAAATGTTAAAAAAAGTATTCTCATTCGGGTTTTTAATTTTTTTTGGGACATCAAAGTCGGCCTTTTTGCTTAAGAAATATCACACCGATTTCTGAGAAATTAACCATTATTTAATTTCGTTAACGATTCCACTGCAAGGAAAATAAATAATAAATAAATAAATTTTATTGTCAAAAAACAGTACAAACTGCGTATGACCACGTGGAGGACAATACACTAATTTACTCTCCGGAAGCAAGCAAGAGACCATCCCATCAATTCCGATCAAGGGCCCTAAGGCAGAGGCGGATTCAAAAAAAATTTCAGCAAACGTTCTGAGATAAGATAAAAAGTTAGCTGCGTGTTATAATACATATGTAATGTCAATATGTTTGTAATTTAATGCAAATATGTTTGTGAATTTACATGTACAAGTTATTATACACAAAACTAGACCTATTACAGAATGTTGGTATTTATTTTAGAAATAATTACTGTTTATATAGCGTAACAAAATTTAAAAATGAAGAATATTTAAAAACAAAATGGTTCCTGTGAAGTAAAATGATTGAATTAATTGAAGAAATTTTGAATTTGTGCGTCTAGTACAGGGGTACCAATCTGAAAATAATTGATAATCTCCACACCTGTGTTACCAACTTTATGAAGGTAAAGTAGACACATAATGGTAAATGATTTGTAACCTTGCATACTCAGCCGTGCGAAAATTGATTCTTTTAATGGGCCTCTAATTATGCTTACTTAATATATAATATAATTACTTAATATGATGTTACATTACTGACAAGGTCGTGCGATATTATTCCCCGTTAGTTCCCAAAATGTACGGGACCTGTGTCCTCCTAGTTAGAATATAATAAGAACCAGACACCCAACGTTCTCTTTTCGCAGATCCCACTACGCACCTTCTCATTTTTTCTTCGCGACGCAGTATTCTTCCAAGTGACGCCTGTAACATATAATTGTTCAGCTGAAACTATAGTTTAATTAATAAAAAGTTTAAATTAATTAATTATTTGTTACAATAGATCAGTAATTTTGAGCTTTTGAAGCAACAATGAAGTGAAAGTGGAGAATTACGGAATGCACCCGATCTTTAATATAGCAATCAATATTATCAAGAGAACCAATACTTCTTTCACTTTCAGAATCGTGGAAGCAATTATATTTAAATGTATCCAAACATAAGGTTATCAGGACTCATTTATTTTCCATATACTAGCCACTTGCCGTCATCTTGTAGATTTCCTTAAACTATACGTTAAATTCGTCTTAATGGCGCGAGTGTCACTGGGTACATTATAATTTAGTAAAATGTCTGATAAGAAAGATAGAGATTGTTTTTGACTGTAAATATCGATAAAATCGGGAAAAAGAGAGGTTCGAGTTAGGTGACTACTATGAATGGCATTATTGTTTGTCTCAAAGAGTTCATTAAAAATCCGCGACAGCATACCTGTCTACAAAAGTTAATCTAATTTATCAACAAAAGGTTATTAAAAATGTGTTTCGAAATGATACTGCTTGTTGCGTATCAGCCTTCCCTGGAATTGGCAGGCGCCTCTTGCTTACAGGTGTGCCATGCGCTTGCGCCGTGCGTCAAAATTGACGCTCCCGCCTTGAAGATATATTAATTCTTTTAGTAGCCTGCTTGCTACGGCGGCGGTCTGACCTGAGCAGACGCTTACCCCCTCTCCTGAAGTGTAGTTCAAACGTACGCGGCCAGGGCGCTCCAGTGACCGGATGCGAGAATTGCAGTCTCAACGCGATAACTCGGAATTCCGGCATAACAGCGCGACTGTCGGTTGACTGTCAAATACGACCTTCACATGTTTCATTTTTTATGGTATATTTTTAATGCTGCTTTTCTACGAAGGAGAAAGGATTCGTATTGTATCGTATATTATCGTTTTATGCTCATTTTTTCATATTGAAACATTTATTCTTCATTCACATTCTTTATACTGTGAATTATTCTTAATTGAACATATTATTGTCTAAGCAATTGAATTTCTTCACGACAATGAAATCCTGCTTTTTATAAGCGCCAATGATATTAATTCTTTTTTTTCAACAATAGGTGTATATTCTTTATTGGAGTGATCTTCTTCCACTCATTCTTGTAAAACACTGCTTCAGAATCAACGAGGCAGACGCTGCGTCGAGAGCTGAGTCTTCAAGCTATTATTCTGTGTTTGTGTGTACAAAATGGAAGTGGTAAAATATCAATAAAACGTTATTAAGAATAGAAATGTTAAAATAATTTACTATTTAAGAGAGTATTTTAAGAAGGATAAACTCAATTATAAAATTTAACTGATTATTCGTTTTGTACGTTTAACAAAGATAAAAAAGTCTTTAAATCGTAAAACTGCGACGGATAGTTTAGATTTTACAAGACTTTTAATGAAATTGTGCAATCGCGTTATACCTCGGAACCGAAAATTCGACCGGCGCGGTTTTGACGTGATGGTGTAGAGCAGGGGTTGGCAACCTTTTTTCGGCCGCGGGTCAAAATCTACCAAAATGTGAGTATTAAAGTGACGTTTCGGGTAAGATAAATTTTTGACATGGATCTTACGTACATAAACACTTACATTAATATAAGGTCCATGGTAATAGAAGTAAAATGTTGTTCTTAGTATCTATTTTCAATTTTTTTATTCTTAAAATGTTTGTTTTATAATTTATTTTTATATATTATACTTTATTTTCGGAACTAAAGTGAGTCACTTGAAATTATCAAATGGGTTACTCGGTGACCCTCGGGTCATAGGTTGCCGACCCCTGGTGTAGAGTATGTAGTCAAGTTTTGCTTTGAATTTGTATTATTATGAATATAAAAAATTTGCTTCCATGACAATTACTCATTATAATTTTGAATTCCCGGGTATCTCTATGCCACGGCGACATTGTTTGCATTCGATTGTTCGGTGCGGTTACATTACAGCGTTACGCCGCAGTGTGAACTTTTGTTTTCTTTATTGTTTAGGAAATGATCAGCTCTTGCTGAGACACAACTCATCAAGAAAAAACAAAATTTGAACGAGCAACAAGAAACATTGTTAGTATTCATAACAAGTTATTTAGAAGTGATTAACTTTTAAAAAATATTTCAGATGTGATGAAGAAGATTTTGATATGCGAGGTATGATTTAGTATTGGAACAAACTTTTTCTGGAGAAGATGATTTTCCATTTGTAAGTTTTTAATATTTCTTGTGTTATCAATGGTTTATCGAAAATGGATTTCTTATCTAGACTACAAGTGCAATTTTTCGCTGCACTTCGCGCAGACTAAAAATTTATAATAAAGAAAGCGCGACAAAAAATCGTGTTTTTGTAAACGATTTTTTTTCTTTCTGTTTGCAAAAAAGCGATAATCGTTATGATGAAAGAGCTCGTTTTACGCAATAAATGGCAAACTTATTAAAAACAAGATATGGGACGAATGCTGTCTTGCTGGAAACCTCGACAGTAAAATTTTTCGGCCATTCAAGTAAGTTTTAAAAAAACCTTCAAGTTATAATTTTAAAAACATTAATTATTTTGTTAACATTATAATTTATTTTCAATTTGTAGAGATGTGGAACTATTTAAAACACAAAAAGATCTTGATGATTTTATTTTCATGAAGTCAGTGATAGGAGCATTAGAAGGACACAAAATAGAAATTACATTTGAAGAGATTTAGAGTATTAAAAAAGTAATTCTTTTGTACTATATAAGTCATATAATACGTTTGCAAAATGAAATATATATATTCATTTATTGAAAAAATATCTTTTTTATTCTCCTGTTCTCTCTCCTCCATAAGAGTAGGGCATCTTTTAATAATCCTTTTGGAAATAGGATAGGATACTTGAAAAAAACAATAATTTTTTTAGATTCTAATATTTTTTAAAAATTACATCATTTGTCAGTTTTCTCGTCCTCTCGTTGAATGCATTCAAGAATAGCGAGTTTTACACCTTGCATAAACCATTTAGACGCAATCTTTGCCTAGCTCTTTTGTGATGTTGAAGATGTACGTCTTATTCGTCTTCTTTTGATGTTTCCATTCTCCGGTTTATTATTAATTTTCTTTCCGCAAAGACTGCACATATATTCTCGATGAGGTGAAAGACGTCTACTTTTGCAAGCGCGTTGTGACAGCGATGTTGAAGAACTGCTGTCTTCTTCCGCTGCTTTCCCTGACTCCATAGTGTTCTGATGTTTCTATATGCGCGAGCACAACGCTACTGAACATTGTGGAAGTGACACGTACGTAGCTATACTCTTTTTAGTTATATTTTCGCACATGCCTCTCACTAGTGTGTAGTCGCATGCAACAGGATGTAGAATTAAACAATAGGCAGATGTGTTCGGATTAATGTTATTCTTTGTCTCAAAGTCAATACGTATTTCCACCGTTGTACATATCGTAGGTCTACAATAAAAAACGATAAAGGGGTATAGGTTTGTGTATCCCCAAGTTGTAATTACTGAAATAGGTTCCCGATCAAAAAATATCTTTCAAAATCTTTGAACATGTTAAATTTTTCTGGACCATACCTCGCGTAGTTTACTATAAGGAATAAACACATCATGTAAAAAGAGCTTTGCCGTACGCAGAGAACAATGATTGAATTCTGCAGCGTCTATTCTCTTGTAGAGCAAAGATGACATACAATGGTGCCTCCTTCACCGTTGACCATTTAAAAGTCCATGTGTGTTTTGTAGTCTGAGACAAATCCGTGAGCGCCTGAAGTTTCCACCGAATGAAGACGATAGGCAAAGCTTTTTCACTTTCGATAATCAGTTAGATAGGGCTTTGCCATCACATTGACACGCACATGAGGTATGCGCCATGACATTTTATTCATGACAACATCTGCAGACTATTCTGCAGATACAGATGCTGCTGCACTTTTTATAATGAAACAATCAATATCATGTCTGGAGCGAACTAAAACGAGTTCATGTGATACACCGTAAACAATATTTTGATGATCTTCTGCAAATCCCATCATTAATTTTAATGGTATCAATGCCTTAAATTCATTATTGCTTCTTATCAAAGATATTAGTGCATTCTCTTCGTTCACGTAGGGTGCCTCATCTGCTGTCCGTCCGGCATTTTTATGTAAAATTCGCTCTTCACGCTACTGAGAAAGAAAATTTCTTTATGGTTGTCGATATTCCGGGAAGACGTGTAAAATCAATCACAGTACCATTGATTTCATAGCGTATTTCTTGAAATAAAAAGGCCCAATCGTTGATGATAAGATATGCATCTGTTTGCGTTGTTCCAGTTTTTCCTTCTATAACGATCACACTGTCAGAAGGAATTGTGAGAGAATCCTTATTTTGAATGACGATGCGTATTTCATCTTTCTAATCGTATGATGCCGTCTAAGGTGTGTAAATATGCGTTTTACTTGCTGCAATATGTGAATGTTTGTGAATATCTCTCGTATGATCAACGAGGAAGTTGTCGCTTCTCGCTCTTTTTCACTACGTTGACAACATGATATCCAAGCTCACGCAACACACGCCTACTCTTCAGTGTCAACGCTGTGCTTGCGCAAAGCATAGTGTGTCGTAAGCGGGGTAGTGGTCGCATTTTATACATCTTTTTAGGCTTGAATGGGACAGCAATTTAGAAGCGTGTTTTTTCGAAATGGAATGAGCACACCTTTGCTATTTTTCAGTCAATTGGTGATGGCGTTTATAGTTGGTGTTTAAACGATGAGCCACCGCGTGGTATGGTATTTCTTCAATGTTTGTTCCGATTGGTTGATCGATGTAAAATGGTTGTAGAAGGTGCGCCTTTCGATTGTTGATGTATTCGCATTATATGATATTACAAGTGATATAAACATTGAGAGAGTCTGTTAATTTAT
The DNA here is from genome assembly GCA_002313205.1 of Laupala kohalensis. Taxonomy (NCBI): domain Eukaryota; kingdom Metazoa; phylum Arthropoda; class Insecta; order Orthoptera; family Trigonidiidae; genus Laupala; species Laupala kohalensis. Next base: position 36,847 of record NNCF01126229.1, on the reverse strand, counting down.
CCTCTCTCTCAGAGTCGTAATATTCATCGGGAGCTGTTTTTGGGTAAATGCTCTTATTGAAACCAAGGGGACCAATTGCTGTTGTCTGCATCGAAATAAGAATGAAATGATGAATTCACTTGACACTTATGCGTGGTACTATCACCGCCTAGATCATAGAAATACTCTTTCGGTTAAAATTTTTCTTTAAATTACTTTTTAATTTTTTTTCAGATAATAGTCGATATCATCGAGACCATACGTACCAGGTAGAATTAATGCAGGAAAGATAATTTCTTTTGTTGATTTATCGTCAATTGATTCTTCATTTGATGATTCGGAGTCTATTTCTGGATCTTTTTTTGGAATTTTTGGTACACAAGCTTTTGTATCAAATCATACAAACGCGTGATGAAATTTGGAGTTTGATACCCAAACGCGTGATTTTTTCGGAAACGTTCAGTACAATGTTCTTTGTCTGCAATAGCAGCAAAGAAAGGTCATAGTTCTCATTGAGCACAATGGGTGGCGTGTAATGCACAGTAAACTCGGGTGCATTGCCATTAATGATTAGCGTACGACTCATCACACCTTTTTGCGACAGGTTCTGTTCTTCCAATTATAATAGAGGAATTGAAGACCGAGGCGTTACAAATTTTCGTAATAAAATCCCAAACTTGCACGTTGTTGTAGACGATGTGGAACTGTGTTCCAATATAGGTGAATAACTCTTGCGGTGGCAGACCGAAGGAGTGAAAATAGCATACATCATTGCGGTGTACGGTGTATGCTACGAAATGCATGCCGGCCTCGAACTATCATGCAGATTAATAATGCTCGATTCTCGTTTTCTCTTCTTCTTAGGTAGTGTGTCACGCATAAAGACACCTATAAAATAGGGAATCTGCAATGCACGCGCATGACGTATTACTCCTTCGTGGGTCATGCTATGCTGCAGAATGTCATTTAGTTTTTGGACTTGTCCTCCTCCTCATTCGTCGCATCCTCTTACCAATGCGAGGAGGTTTTCAACCATGTCTCGTCTTCCATTGCATTAGTCTATTCAACTCCTTACCTTGTTTTGCCTTAGGAAGCATTTTAGCATTATTTACAGCGTTCGCAATGGCCGAAGCACCAACGGCAAGAGAACCCAATGTGCTTAAACCGACGAAGAGAGGGATTAGAAGTAGGAATCAACATTGCTTCGCTATTGTGAGCTCTTTATACTTCTTTTTCCGATAATGTCCGTGCTTTGCCATAGTGCTTTCTCACTCTGCAATAGTAAGATATAGAACTAAACAGGAAAAGAATATCGACATACTATGAATTTTGAATGAATGGAAGTTTAGGGGCTCCCTGTAGTTTCTCAAATTTGCAATACCAATCATCGTGCTGTATATTGTATTCAATTTCCATAAACAGTGGAAGATTCTTGTATTTAAACACATTATAGTATCATTTATCGATTTCATACAATCTATTTTTCACGATAATCGATAAATCTATTGTTTGTATAACATTTCCTTCTAGGGTGTTCTATTGCAACATGTGTATTCTATTCTTGGGATGTTATTGAGTCACATACCAAAGTCCTGTATAAGTTGCCTTGCAGGCAGAAAATTCAGAAGAGATTGACCATTATTTGTTTGGTACTGTAGACGGTCTATTCACGGAGCTGGCGATGATGAGAGATGCACGATGATGTGTAGATAACACACGGAAATTGTTATCTATGATTGTGTCTTGTCTCTGCCATCTTCTTTTACTTTTTTTGTGGATACTATGTCTTGCACTGTTTCGTCGATATATTGTTTTAGTTCGCATATTCTCTCATCCGCGATACGTTGATCCAACATTCTAACCTGAGCTAAAAATGCAATCAGACCCCTTCTATGAACCATAATAATTGTTTAAAGCAGAAGAAGTCTCAGATATAGCCGAAACGTCTTTGGATTCCAATGTTTACGATGGAGATGATGAAAACGATGGTAATTTCAACTAGAATACCAAATTGGTAAATGTCCATACAGGACTCTCAGATCAAGACTATGACCCACGTTTCGATAATGGAAATTTGCTTCTCGGGAATAGACGTATGGATCTTCATACAAACTGAACATTCACGGTTAATCACGAAACATATCGTGCAACACCTGGTTTAACTGGTTTTATCGACGACCAGTTATCCGTGACGTGACGACAGAGCATGAGGCTTTTAAAGGAAACAGGTGCCTATAAAAATCTTTATAAAGGTGTACTTAAGCAAACATCAAAAGAAAAGTATAACTACATTAAAGAATTTTTGAGATCCACCACTCGCGCCCGAAACGTAACAAGTCGAAGAAAGCCGAAGAAAGGATCGGGACTACGTTTTGTTTCAACACCTCGCTATTTTTTAAATTTTAGTTTTTAGTATTTACTGTCGTGATTCGAATACGCTTGTAGAACGTTTACGTCTATTACATGCTTCTCAAGCAGCTGGACAAAGTGGGTATGGTGGAGAAATTGTAGAAATTGGAAACGAGCTTCGTGATGCTGTACTTATCCTATGATGAAAAAAAGACAACGAAGGGCGATTTGGTATTGCAAAAGAACTTCACGCACCGGCCCGCAAACGCTTTCGTAGACGACTAATGGATTGGATGATCTCTGGCAAGCCGATTTGGTGGACATGCAAGAATATGCAAAGAGTAATAGAAGGATGCGTTACATCTTGACAGTGATCAATTTATACTCGAAATACACATGGGCTTAACCTTTGAAGAATAAGGCGGTGGATACTATCAAGAAGGCATTTACACATATACTCTCCTCTTCAAAACGTAAACCTAATCTCTTACAGACGGAAAACAGTAGTGAATTCTACAATTTTTCAAAAATGGTTTAATGAAAAAAGCATTCATCATTACTTCACATATTTTACTATGAAAGCTTGTATAGTGGAACGTTTTAATCGCACGCTGAAAGAGCGCATTTGGCGTCGTTTCTCCGCTGAGTTATCGCACCGTTTGGTAACGATGCTCCTCGTTCTTTTTAGCGAGTACAATGCTACATCACATCGCAATACAGGAGTGCGACCGACAGATATCAAACACCTCATGAAAACAGTCTATGCACCTGTCCAGATACTCGACACGCGAAGAAGCAATATTCACGTGGGTGATCTCGTACGCATCAGCAAATTCAATCACCACTTTCAGGAATGTTATGAACCCTCGTGGACAACAGATCTGTTAAAAATTGTTAAAGTCCAACTCTCAAAATATTCACTCGACGATGTACAAGGAGAAGCTATCACTGGTCGATTTTAGCAGGAAGAACACCAGTCCACGCGTTACCCGCATAACTTCCTCATCGATAAAGTTCTTCGCAAAAATGGAGCGCTTCGTTATGTTAAATGGTTGGGTTTTGACTCATAAAATAAATCATAGATTCATTTAAAAAATATGTAAAACATGTACTTTATTAAGTAAAATAAACAATCTTTTTTCTTTGTCTTATCATCATCTGAAACAATAAATGAGTATAATCATGTGTAAATCGATAGAGTGAAATGATTTCAATATTCAAAAAGGATTACTTACTCGATTGATAAGAAGGAATTTTTACCTTGTTAGAGGTACATAGGAATAAGTCCAACTCAAATTTGCGCTTAACTTCAGCTCATCAAAGCTCTTCCAAAACATCATCTCCTAGTGTATACTTTTCTTCCACTCTTCTTTTAAATGTTCCACACACTCAGTCAACTTTGGGCACCCGTTATTGTGAAGATCTATGTCGTTCAATTTCTGTTCCACATACGGTCTTAACCATTTAATTTTTTATAGCCCTTTGACATATATTATATCCATATTAACTAATGTATCCTTCAGAACCGTCGGCAAAAATTTGTACTCCGTATTACCAAAAGATTGCCATAGTAAATTATGATGATAGTGTGTCAACCATGATTCCATCTTTGAATCGTTTTCACTCTGGTCCTAATCTTCGCATGACGGATTAAACTTATGTTTTCATCTGTCTATTCGCGAGGATCAATACAGTTTTATACACAAAGTCTTCTTCTTTCATAATACCCTGCTTACCAACGAGAAATTATCTAAAAAATAAAAAACATGCATAAATAAAAAAATATTTTAGATAAAACTCGTGCAGAACTTACGGGCCATCAAAGTTGGATCGTTAATGTTCTTGTTGTCGGCAAGCCATGTTGTAGACTATTCGATTCCGTCCGCCTGCTCTTATGCTCAACATTGCATGTTATATAGTACATTGCTTCATGCATCATTTCGTTATCCTTTGACGACAATGCTGTAGGATGTGCATTAATGCATGGTGTTAAAAGTATGTCGTGCCTCAAAGGATAACAAAATGACGCATGTCTGCATGTAGTACTTAAGATATACAATGAAACGCTGCAAGCACAATTCGGGTTTGAGAATGGTTGTCGACTACTACTACAAAGGAGGACAAGAGTTATCTGCCTTTGGTGATACTGGGCTACACTACGGTGTTTTTCCGCTACATGACAGCATTTAACGGAGACCGCTTGTTTGCGACTGTTACTTGTGTCGGTACAGAAACGTCGCATCGTCATATTGCATTGAGCATTGTTGACGCCGAATGCAGTAGAGCCATTGCTGACTACTACAAAGCAGGACATCTCTTACACTTGAACAACTAGACGATGAGTAATCTGCCTTTGGTGATACTCACTACCTGGGCTGGACATCGACTGCCTACAGTGTTTGAGCGTTTGCCGCTTTACATCCAACATCATCAAGACATCAAACAGCTTCAATACTGTCGACGACATTAGGTAACACACATATTGTCGGACTGCCATCAGTTGTTTGCGACTGCTGCTTATGTCGTGGAAGAAGAGATCACGCAGAATAAAAAAAGTAACTGATGCATAATATTATGCGAATGTAGATATTTGCTCATTCATACCTTTTGTTATTTGTCAGATGACATCGCCGACAACTGATAACTGTACCCACCGCGTTTATTGCACACTCCACCCCTATTGCCGAACACTCATTTGCTTATGTTGCACACATCGTATGACAGATGATCAAGTGAAAAGTGCAGCATTTTTGACGAACAAGAACTAAACACGGTGTAACGAATCGTGTTCGTTAATCGTTCTACCGACAGTCATGTCAACAATCTCGACTTCATCAGGTGCATATTCTATGAGGAAGTGGGTGGACATCATCCTAGAGTGTATCATTACCTGTACAATTGTCATTCTCTTCATACTATCATGACATTCTGTTCTATTTATTCACATGATAAATCTGACATATTCAAGTTGTCTATGCACACCTTGTGTAAACAATGCATCGAGAATTGGATGAAACACCGCGGTGATCGTTTACTACGTCGTCATCCATTAGACATGAAGCATTGTCAATCAAAGTATTGGATTTCACAAGTATATCCTTTCAGGTTAAGACGATTTATTACACGTTACATCACCTGTGTTAGTTGATCAAAGCAATTTTCTTAATAATTTATTTTATACAAGTTTCACCAGTGATCTACTCAGTCTAATTTATAATAAAAATTTATTGATATTATAAAAAGAGTGTCAAGAAATGACCTTAGAAACATGTCTGTTGTATTTGGATATTTTAAAAGAATAAATATATGTCATTTGATCTAATTGAATTAATCGATATAGTTGTGGAATTAATAGACACATTCATGCATCTTTGCGTCTCAGATGAATTGTGAAAATCGTATATCTAGAATAAGAGAAAGAATTGAAAGAATCACAAATGGGATGTCGAAGTCTTTTCTTCATGTCTCCACAAACGATATTGTACGCTAAAGTCAACTTTTTTCTTTTCAGGTATAGCTGAGTGTTCCATAGTCTTCGAGAGCATGTGCAAGAAAGCGAAAATGTAATGACAAACTGTGGACACTGCGTCTGCCAAACACGTATCCACCATCGGGTACAAATCAGTCTATATGTCCAATATGTCGACGCTTCGTTAATGTGAGATTATTGATTCGTCCACCAGGCACGCAACAACATCAGATCGATGATTTGCATAGCTACAGATATCGACAGTATCCACATGTTTATACATCTCCAAGAAATTTTAGGTTTTATAATTGAAGACTTCAAAGCTACATCAACATTTTATTCAGACCAAATATTGTCGATGAAATTTGCAAATGAAAAATAACGAATGAATCTTATTACATGTTACATCACCTGTGTTACATCACAACACTCCTCCAGCAGTATGCTAAGCGTCGCGTGCAAAACATTTTATATGAAACAAGTGTAGCCCTCATCGATATTATGTGTAATGTCATATGTAAAATTTACAATACTGAACGTCGAGATGATGAAACTCGAAAATTATTTCTTCGCGTATATACGCATAATATACGCATTACAATGGAAAATGTGCATGTGCATTGGGATATTTTCTTCGATTTGCTAACAAGGCGTACTATAAACAGAGCGAGAGTCTATATGCGACATCTTGATTTTTGGCGTAACAAAGCCACGAACATTACTGGAAGAAGCATATTTTAATGAATGCAGAATGGGAGAAGCTATAAGATGTGAAGACAAATAGCTTCAGACGTTGTATCAGGCTTGCTGCGTGTCAACACGGTGTGATAAATGTCCTTGGCTGGCATCTGACATCAAATCATGAGTGGACGAGCGAGGAAAAGTTACGACGGCAGCATGATTCGAGTAAACTATGTCTTAAACAAACTGATGGTAATCACCTTTTGATGCAAATCGCTTTCGCGTTGAAAACTTGGGTGTTTCAATGAACGCTTCAGATGCAGTGAACCAAGACTATGTGAACTATGCAATACAGCATGCATTGAAAGACTTACAACATGATACAGAAAATATGAAATCCTTTCAAGAAGAAGATCAAGCAATCAAGAAATATATAGACAACAAATTGAAAAGAATTGAAGAAGCAGTTCGGAATCTTGTCGTTAACAAGATACGTAAAATAGTATTGGTACGATCGCGTGGTGGAGGACGAGCCCTTTTCAACTGCAAAATATCCCGACTCACTAATTTAGAAAATCCTATTAATCCTCAAGTTGCTGTAACACTCAAATATATTAAAGATCATTATGTAGCAAAAGATAATGTAAAAGAAAATTTATAACTTATAACAGATATTTAATAACTTTTTCATGAAATTCTCATCCAGTTCGGGCATCCTTTCTATCTTCAGTTAGATCTCCCAATGTTCAGTGTTGGGGAAAGACGTCAGGTGGTAGGAAGAATGACGTCAATGAGGGTCGGGATATTATTCTTATTAGTCTCATTGCCGTTCATTGATGTAGTCTCTCTTTAGCGATCGTCGATGATGGGTCGTCGTCGAGGTAAGACTATTTAAAACACCTAAATGTTTTGAAAAAATTTGTATATTTTTAAAAACAATTACGCAATTTTGCGTTATGTTGCATCATACCCCTTTTTAAAAACTTTTTTGGAACACCCCGATTCAAAATTTTAACCCCCCTTTTTGGAAATTCTCTACCATCCCCATTGGCAGCACAGAACTGACTCTTTTTGGGCGTCAAATGTTTCTTCACTATTGGAAATAACACCACCCTTATTACCACCACTTCTTGTGCTTGATCCTGTATATTTTGGGCGCCATCGTTAACCCCAACTTCCTGTGATAAGATTTTATCAGTTCTGGTCTGTGCTCGAAGTGGCACAAGTCTCCTACTGCTATTACAAAACGCATAAAGTTAATTTATTAATTTATTTAATATTAATACGTAAGGCAAAATCAATTAATTAGTCTCCAGAAATAAGAAGGGGACCATCCCAACAATTTCGATCACGGTCCCAAGGGTAGTGGTAGAAAGTACTAGTGACAATCCCGCCTCTATCCGAACGAAAACCGATGAAAAACTTGGGGCACGGTAGGACTCCAACCATGTCAAAGTTGGGTATAGTTAGTTATAATTTATTATGAATATAAAGGAACAAAAATTGGAGGAATGAAAAAATATTTTTATTTAAACACTTTTAAAAGTACAAATGCAATTTCCACATTCAATGATGCAAATAAAGTTGTTACAATGAAGCAAAATGTGGAAATCTCAACAAGCATAAAGTTAATTTATTTTATATTAATACGTAAGGCATAATCAATTAATTAGTCTCCAGAAATAAGAAGGGGACCATCCCAACAATTTCGATCAAGGTCCCAAGGGTAGTGGTAGAAAGTACTAGTGACAATCCCGCCTCTTCTGAACTTTTAAAAAATATCACAGCACTGCACACTGGGACAGAGTGAGGTAAAAATGGGACAAAAATAGAAAAATTAACTTCTTTTGGGTGTTTGAGCACAATGTAAGCGTAGTTAAGAAATTGAGGATGAACAACACGATCTTCTTTGGTCTAAAAATATTAATATTGACAAAATTAGCCACACTGATTCTCGTTGTATTTTCGTCGTCGCGAACTAAGCAATTGTGACTGAGGTGTACATATTATTCACAAGCTCATTTCGCATCACGTCTGAAAGTATCGGTGATTATAATGGCTGCACCTTGCGTGGCAATTCGTAGGTATTGAAATGTATTGTCCATGTGCAACATGAATTATGTATACATGGCCTAGACGAAGAGTTAATAAATGCGTACATTTTACGATTAAGTTGTCCATCGAAAAAATTCACCTGGACGTACAAAAAATGTGTAAGCAGATGTAAAGTTGAAATCACCTGTTAACTATTATATAATGTCTGTAGAATGTATATATGTTGAAATCAGCTGCCCGTTTTTGCCCCTTTTCTGCGAATTCTCGGTTAAATATGTAAAAACGTATTCTCTAATATTTCCGAGTATTCTCATATCTATCATCGAATATTTGTGGAGGTGCTGTTGGGAACAAATAAACTCAGTGATGAAGTACGTGGCAATCGTCTTGAGCCTAATATATGTTTTGAAGATTTTTTAAAGATCTGTTAGTCTAAGCATTTTTTGTAACAATTATGATAAGATGTGGGGAACTGTATATCCGAATGAGGGATCGCTTTGATAAGTGACAGGAACATTGGTTAGGTGATCTTTTTAAGGTGCCTAAGTATTTGTGTAGTCATTTGTTGGTACATGAAGGTGATCTTCAACCTTCCGTGTCCACGGTTCGTACGTCCAAGGAAACATTTTGAAAAGTCTTCCGATAAGAAGAAAGAACGAGTCTTCGATAGCAAGTAATTCGAATTTGTGAAATTTTGATGTATGCCATATAAAATAAATTTAACTCTTCTACGAAATGGAAATATATCAAAAGGTCGATCCATATTACTTCGAAACAAGGTCAGAATCTAAGACACGAATATTCATATACTGTATCAAGAAATATTTGAAGCAAAAATCAATTATGTACGACAGAAACAAAAGCCAACGTGAAATTACAAAGTTTGTTAGATCTAACCGCAGGTATAATATTGAAAAGCTTGGGAACAGATGTGACCCAGGTTATGTCAGACAGAAAAAAAGATTAAGTTCTCATTGGGAAATAGGGGTGTGGTGGAAATACTGGTCATTCGATGTTCAGTCAAGAATTTGCATCTTATGATTCGAAAGATATGGTACTGTGTTGAAAAGTAAAAGATTCAACAACTACGCTCTTTACTCAGTAAGATGTTAGTTCACGGAGCTGACGGTAATACTACGACTGATTTATTTCAACGTCTACTTTTACCATCCGATCCTCTCATCACCAATCAAAAAAAGCAGAGATTTAGAAAAGTTGAGATCTTTACCAATGGGTAAAGAAAAGTTCACAGCTTTCGCCCGAAGCAAAAATTTTACTATTGACAGCAAATTTCACAGAAGAAAATGGTGATAAATGCGAATAAATGTTGAAAAATGATATAGATACTACTTAACAATACATTTAGTACCACTTTCAATATTTTCTACGTCGGAATTAATAAACAACCTCCATTCTCGGCCTTTCGTGTATTATTTCAAAAAAGTGATGATTTTCTAATTTTTTCCAATATTGAAGGAAAACTCGGAAATGAGCACTCCCAAGACTCAAAATGATTCGAGTGCAAGCATAGCTCGTTTCTGTTGATAAAAAGTACGTTTGTAAATATACAAGTGTTTGTTTTCAACGGCAGGTATTTTTGTCCCACTATTAGGTCACTCTGCCCCACAGTGCAATGGCGTGATAAAGGATAAGAGGAATTAACATCATTTTAGAACAATATAAAAAAACAATGAAGATTGAGGAATTACGGATTCAATCTATTAATATTTTTTAAATTTTTGGGATGGGATTGATTAGTGAAAGATACGGTTATTTTGGCGAAGAGTGCTTGACACGCTGGGGTGATGAATATTATGTGCGATTATGTGGAATGGTGTGTTGGTGAACTAGACCGTTTCTTTTAAAGTAGGGCTGGGATTTAAAAAATTAATGGCGTTGTTCCATGTTTTAATGACGTTAATTTCATAACAAACACGACCGCGTCATAAATGTAAAAGCAAGGGAGATGAACTGTAGGGGTTGACTTATTCTATATTTTTGATTTACATAGAATGTAGGCTATTAGCGAGGCTTTATGAATCGTAGATCTTAGATCATCAGAGAGCTAACAATTTTTTTTCCAGCTGCATGAAATAGCGCGCATTACTCAAATGATAGCGCGGCCTGTGGGACCATTTCCACTCAAAGTGCATAAAATCGTAGAGCTTGATTTCTACCATAAAATAGCATATTACTACGATAAACGACCCCACTCGAATCTCCGGCTCATCTCAAACATTGATAGATCAAATTATAATCAACAATGGAATCTCGTATCTCTCTGAAGTGTTTATCGCCGGATACAGTGATCACCTTGCTCAAGTATTGACTATTAATAATACACTAAAACCGCTTAAAATCCTTTACAAATTTACAAGAGAGTTTAATGACATAAATAAATCCATATTCGTAAATTATTTGCGTGAAGAAACATGGAAAGATGTTTACAATTGCCAAAACACCGACGACAAATTCAATGTATTTATCTCAACATTCCTAAAACATTACAACTCTAGTTTTCCCATAAAACGCAAGTTAATTAACACAAAAAAATACAATAGATGGATCACCCAAGGCATAAGAATTTCTTCCAAAAAAACGCCGTTTATATTATCTTTCAAAACTCTATAACCAACCACCCGAATTCCATAATTATTTTCGTAAATATGAGACTATTCTTCGAAAAGTAGTCTATAAAGCTANTCATTTCTAGTTTGAAGTTATCGGATTTGATAGTATATTGTTCTGATATATCATCTGCCCACTAAATCACAAAGAAATACAATAGATGGATCACCCAAGAGATAAGAATTTCTTCAAAAAACAAACGCCGTTTATATTATTTTTCAAAACGCTATAACCAACCACCCGAATTCCATAATTATTTTCGTAAATATAAGATTCTCCGAAAAGTAGTCTATTAAGCTAAAGTTATGGAAAACGACAGGCTTATACTAAAATTGAACAACCAGATGAAAGCCATGTGGAATATTGTTAAAAATTACACGTCAAATTCTGAAAACCGCGAAGAAAATGTTTCTTTACTAAACGATGGCAAGATCGTATCAAATCCTCAGGACATCGCAAGTTTGTTTAATTCTCACTTCTCAGAAGTTGGTAAAATAACGAACTCAATATATCCAAATCAATGTCCTCCAATTATTACCACCCACATACCCAATTCTATGTTCACTTCCGAAACTAACGCCAGTGAAGTCATGGGAATCATCAGCTCCTTAAAAAACAAATTTTCACGAGGCATAGATGATATACCTGAGTTTATTGTTAAATCTTCGTCCCACGCTATATTAAATCCACTCGTAAATATTTTTAATAGTTCTTTATCGGAAGGGGTGTTTCCCAATATATTTAAGAGAGCTAAAGTGAAACCTTTACACAAGAAAGGAAACAAACTTAATATTGGAAATTACCGACCAATATCTCTACTACCCACTTTCTCAAAAATCCTAGAAAAATTGTTCTATAAGCGTCTTCTAGATTTTTTATCAAAATATAACATTCTCTCTGACGATCAACACGGTTTTAGGAAATCCTTTTCCACTACAAGCGCCATATTTTCCTTCTTAAACGATGTTACCACATCTCTAGACAGTGGAGAAAATCCTCAGGGTGTTTTTCTTGACTTATCCAAAGCATTCGATGTCATCGATCACGGAATTCTCCTTACCAAATTGCATTCTTTAGGCATTCGTGGACTTCCACATCAATGGCTAACTTCTTATTTAAAAGATAGATATCAACAAGTAGAAATATCCTATACTAAAAATAAAATACTTGAGCGTTGTCTTTCAGAAACAAAGCCACTTACTTGCGGAGTACCCCAAGGATCAATTCTCGGCCCTATACTCTTTTTATTGTATGTGAACGACATGTCATCATCCACATCAGATTGCAAAATGGTTCTTTTTGCTGATGACACTAATTTACTATGTAAACACGCCAATGCTCAAAAAGTTTTGTCTAACCTTTCGACTTGGTTCCATGCAAATCGTCTCATTGTAAACACTGACAAAACAGTGTCTATGTCATTTCACAATAGTATCACAAAATCTTTACCCCAGGTTTCTCTTTCTTTAAACGGAACACAATTAAAAACTGTTACAAATACAAAATTCTTAGGTCTCCATATTCAAGACAACCTCAAATGGAATTGTCACATTGACAATCTTAATTCCCAATTAAGCAAATTGTGTTACGCATTCCGAATCTTAGTTAACGCAGTTAGTCCACGTATTTCCCGTTGCGTATATTTTGCAAACGTTTACTCCCATTTACGTTACGGCATTACCTTCTGGGGTAATTCCGGTCAGAGTATTCAAACTTTCAGAATTCAGAAGAGGATAGTTCGGATAATTTGTAAATCTCACCCCCGAAACTCTTGTAAACCTTTATTCAAGGAATTAAATATCTTAACACTTCCCTGCATTTATATTTATGAAACGGTCGTGTTTGTTAAGACCGAATTACTGAAGTGCCACCCTTGCTTTATACGAAACAGTCTCGTTCACGAACACTATACACGCAATAGTAGTAATATTCATCGCCCTAGAGTGTCAACCACTCTTTGCCAAAAGGGACCATACCATTCGGGAATCGTTCTATATAATTCCCTGCCCAAGAATATAAAAGACATTATGAAATTGAATATCTTCAAATCTGCGGTTAAAAACTACCTCCTGCACCAGTGCTTCTACGCTGTAAAAGAATTTATTGATTTTAATTGTGACACCTAATGTTGCTACTTGACTGAGACATCCACCGTTGTCACTTCTCGCTGCCACCAATCCAGTTTCCCGGATAAAATAAACAAAGAGCGAATAATTCAACTCATTTAGTAAAATTAATTCACCTCTGCATCTAAAATTTTTACACTGACAATTTACACAAATCTTAAATTACATTCACTCGCAACTCCCTGCGAGGCACAGCTCTCCAGACCACATCTCAGCGATCTCTGT